>OX387718.1:15256525-15856525 GCA_947577245.1 Andrena bucephala | reverse complement strand
TATTTTCAATTATTTTCAATTATTTTCAATTATTTTCAATTATTTTCAATTATTTTAAATTATTTTCAATTATTTTAAATTATTTTCAATTATTTTCAGATATTTCCAATTATTTTCAATTTTTTCAATTCTTTTCAATTCTTTTAAATTATTTTCAATTATTTTCAATTATTTTCAATTATTTTCAATTATTTTCAATTATTTTAAATTATTTTCAATTATTTTCAATTATTTTCAATTATTTTCAATTATTTTCAATTATTTATCAATTAGTATAAATTATTTTCAATTATTTTCAATTATTTTCAATTATTTTCAATTATTTTCAATTATTCTCAATTATTTATCAATTATTTTCAATTATTTTCAATTATTTTCAATTATTTTCATTAATTTTCAATTATTTTCAATTATTTATCAATTATTTACAATTATTTTCAATTATTTTAAATTATTTTAAATTATTTTAAATTATTTTCAATTATTTTCAATTATTTATCAATTATTTTCAATTATTTTCAATTATTTTCAATTATTTTCATTAATTTTCAATTATTTTCAATTATTTTCAATTATTATCAATTATTTTAAATTATTTTCAATTATTTTCAATTATTTTCAGATATTTCCAATTATTTTCAATTTTTTCAATTCTTTTCAATTCTTTTCAATTATTTATCAATTATTTTCAATTATTTTCAATTATTTTCCATTATTTTCAATTATTTTCAATTATTTTCAATTATTTTCAACTATTTATCAATTATTTTGAATTATTTTCAATTATTTTCAATTATTTGCAATTATTTTCCAATTATTTCCAATTATTTTCAATTATTTTCAATTATTTTTCAATCATTTTCAATTATTTATCAATTATTTATCAATTATTTTCAATTATTTGTAAATTATTTTCAATTATTTTGAATTATTTTCAATTATTATCAATTATTATCAATTATTTTCAATTATTTTCAATTATTTTCAATTATTTTCAGATATTTCCAATTATTTTCAATTTTTTCAATTCTTTTCAATTCTTTTCAATTATTTTCAATTATTTTCAATTATTTTCAATTATTTTCAATTATTTTCAATTATTTTCAATTATTTTCAATTATTTTAAATTATTTTCAATTATTTTAAATTATTTTCAATTATTTTCAATTATTTTCAATTTTTTTCAATTATTTTCAATTATTTATCAATTAGTATGAATTATTTTCAATTATTTTCAATTATTTTCAATTATTTTCAATTATTTTCAATTATTCTCAATTATTTATCAATTATTTTCAATTATTTTCAATTATTTTCAATTATTTTCATTAATTTTCAATTACTTTCAATTATTTATCAATTATTTATCAATTATTTACAATTATTTTCAATTATTTTCAATTATTTTAAATTATTTTAAATTATTTTCAATTATTTTCAATTATTTATCAATTATTTATCAATTATTTTAAATTATTTTAAGTGATTTTCAATTATTTATCAATTATTTTGAATTATTTTCAATTATTTTCAATTATTTATCAATTATTATCAATTATTTTCAATTATTTATCAATTATTTCCAATTATTTGCAATTATTTTCCAATTATTTCCAATTATTTTCAATTATTTTCAATTATTTTCAATTATTTATCAATTATTTTAAATTATTTTCATTTATTTTCAATTATTTTCAATTATTTTAAATTATTTTCAATTATTTTCAATTATTTTCAATTATTTTCAATTATTTTTCAATTATTTTCAATTATTTTCCATTATTTTCAATTATTTTCAATTATTTTCAATTATTTTCAATTATTTTCAATTATTTTCAATTATTTATCAATTATTTTAAAATATTTTCAATTATTTTCAATTATTTATCAATTATTTTCAATTATTTACCATTATTTTCAATTATTTTCAATTATTTATCAATTATTTTCAATTATGTTCAATTATTTTCACTTATTTTCAATTATTTTCAATTATTTTCAATTATTTTCAATTATTTATCAATTATTTTCAATTATTTTCAATTATTTTCAATTATTTTCATTAATTTTCAATTATTTTCAATTATTTTCAATTATTATCAATTATTTTAAATTATTTTCAATTATTTACAATTATTTTCAGATATTTCCAATTATTTTCAATTTTTTCAATTCTTTTCAATTCTTTTCAATTATTTATCAATTATTTTCAATTATTTTCCATTATTTTCAATTATTTTCAATTATTTTCAATTATTTTCAACTATTTATCAATTATTTTGAATTATTTTCAATTATTTTCAATTATTTTCAATTATTTGCAATTATTTTCCAATTATTTCCAATTATTTTCAATTATTTTCAATTATTTTCAATTATTTTTCAATTATTTTCAATCATTTTCAATTATTTATCAATTATTTATCAATTATTTTCAATTATTTTCAATTATTTTCAATTATTTTCAATTATTTTCAATTATTTTCAATTATTTTCAATTATTTTCAATTATTTTAAATTATTTTCAATTATTTTCAGATATTTCCAATTATTTTCAATTTTTTCAATTCTTTTCAATTCTTTTCAATTATTTATCAATTATTTTCAATTATTTTCCATTATTTTCAATTATTTTCAATTATTTTCAATTATTTTCAATTATTTTCAATTATTTTCAATTATTTTCAATTATTTATCAATTATTTTAAAATATTTTCAATTATTTTCAATTATTTATCAATTATTTTCAATTATTTACAATTATTTTCAATTATTTTCAATTATTTATCAATTATTTTCAATTATGTTCAATTATTTTCAATTATTTTCAATTATTTTCAATTATTTTCAATTATTTTCAATTATTTTCAATTATTTTCAATTATTTTTCAATTATTTTCAATCATTTTCAATTATTTATCAATTATTTATCAATTATTTTCAATTATTTTCAATTATTTTCAATTATTTTCAATTATTTTCAATTATTTTCAATTATTTTAAATTATTTTCAATTATTTTAAATTATTTTCAATTATTTTCAGATATTTCCAATTATTTTCAATTTTTTCAATTCTTTTCAATTCTTTTCAATTATTTATCAATTATTTTCAATTATTTTCCATTATTTTCAATTATTTTCAATTATTTTCAATTATTTTCAATTATTTTCAATTATTTTCAATTATTTTCAATTATTTTCAATTATTTATCAATTATTTTAAAATATTTTCAATTATTTTCAATTATTTATCAATTATTTTCAATTATTTACAATTATTTTCAATTATTTTCAATTATTTATCAATTATTTTCAATTATGTTCAATTATTTTCAATTATTTTCAATTATTTTAAATTATTTTCAATTATTTTCAATTATTTATCAATTATTTTCAATTATTTTCAATTATTTTCAATTATTTTCATTAATTTTCAATTATTTTCAATTATTTTCAATTATTATCAATTATTTTAAATTATTTTCAATTATTTTCAATTATTTTCAGATATTTCCAATTATTTTCAATTTTTTCAATTCTTTTCAATTCTTTTCAATTATTTATCAATTATTTTCAATTATTTTCCATTATTTTCAATTATTTTCAATTATTTTCAACTATTTATCAATTATTTTGAATTATTTTCAATTATTTTCAATTATTTGCAATTATTTTCCAATTATTTCCAATTATTTTCAATTATTTTCAATTATTTTCAATTATTTTTCAATTATTTTCAATCATTTTCAATTATTTATCAATTATTTATCAATTATTTTCAATTATTTTCAATTATTTTCAATTATTTTCAATTATTTTCAATTATTTTAAATTATTTTCAATTATTTTAAATTATTTTCAATTATTTTCAGATATTTCCAATTATTTTCAATTTTTTCAATTCTTTTCAATTCTTTTAAATTATTTTCAATTATTTTCAATTATTTTCAATTATTTTCAATTATTTTCAATTATTTTAAATTATTTTCAATTATTTTCAATTATTTTCAATTATTTTCAATTATTTTCAATTATTTATCAATTAGTATAAATTATTTTCAATTATTTTCAATTATTTTCAATTATTTTCAATTATTTTCAATTATTCTCAATTATTTATCAATTATTTTCAATTATTTTCAATTATTTTCAATTATTTTCATTAATTTTCAATTATTTTCAATTATTTATCAATTATTTACAATTATTTTCAATTATTTTAAATTATTTTAAATTATTTTAAATTATTTTCAATTATTTATCAATTATTTTCAATTATTTACAATTATTTTCAATTATTTTCAATTATTTATCAATTATTTTCAATTATGTTCAATTATTTTCAATTATTTTCAATTATTTTCAATTATTTTCAATTATTTTCAATTATTTTCAATTATTTTCAATTATTTTTCAATTATTTTCAATCATTTTCAATTATTTATCAATTATTTATCAATTATTTTCAATTATTTTCAATTATTTTCAATTATTTTCAATTATTTTCAATTATTTTCAATTATTTTAAATTATTTTCAATTATTTTAAATTATTTTCAATTATTTTCAGATATTTCCAATTATTTTCAATTTTTTCAATTCTTTTCAATTCTTTTCAATTATTTATCAATTATTTTCAATTATTTTCCATTATTTTCAATTATTTTCAATTATTTTCAATTATTTTCAATTATTTTCAATTATTTTCAATTATTTTCAATTATTTTCAATTATTTATCAATTATTTTAAAATATTTTCAATTATTTTCAATTATTTATCAATTATTTTCAATTATTTACAATTATTTTCAATTATTTTCAATTATTTATCAATTATTTTCAATTATGTTCAATTATTTTCAATTATTTTCAATTATTTTAAATTATTTTCAATTATTTTCAATTATTTATCAATTATTTTCAATTATTTTCAATTATTTTCAATTATTTTCAATTATTTTCATTAATTTTCAATTATTTTCAATTATTTTCAATTATTATCAATTATTTTAAATTATTTTCAATTATTTTCAATTATTTTCAGATATTTCCAATTATTTTCAATTTTTTCAATTCTTTTCAATTCTTTTCAATTATTTATCAATTATTTTCAATTATTTTCCATTATTTTCAATTATTTTCAATTATTTTCAACTATTTATCAATTATTTTGAATTATTTTCAATTATTTTCAATTATTTGCAATTATTTTCCAATTATTTCCAATTATTTTCAATTATTTTCAATTATTTTCAATTATTTTTCAATTATTTTCAATCATTTTCAATTATTTATCAATTATTTATCAATTATTTTCAATTATTTTCAATTATTTTCAATTATTTTCAATTATTTTCAATTATTTTAAATTATTTTCAATTATTTTAAATTATTTTCAATTATTTTCAGATATTTCCAATTATTTTCAATTTTTTCAATTCTTTTCAATTCTTTTAAATTATTTTCAATTATTTTCAATTATTTTCAATTATTTTCAATTATTTTCAATTATTTTAAATTATTTTCAATTATTTTCAATTATTTTCAATTATTTTCAATTATTTTCAATTATTTATCAATTAGTATAAATTATTTTCAATTATTTTCAATTATTTTCAATTATTTTCAATTATTTTCAATTATTCTCAATTATTTATCAATTATTTTCAATTATTTTCAATTATTTTCAATTATTTTCATTAATTTTCAATTATTTTCAATTATTTATCAATTATTTACAATTATTTTCAATTATTTTAAATTATTTTAAATTATTTTAAATTATTTTCAATTATTTTCAATTATTTATCAATTATTTTCAATTATTTTCAATTATTTTCAATTATTTTCATTAATTTTCAATTATTTTCAATTATTTTCAATTATTATCAATTATTTTAAATTATTTTCAATTATTTTCAATTATTTTCAGATATTTCCAATTATTTTCAATTTTTTCAATTCTTTTCAATTCTTTTCAATTATTTATCAATTATTTTCAATTATTTTCCATTATTTTCAATTATTTTCAATTATTTTCAATTATTTTCAACTATTTATCAATTATTTTGAATTATTTTCAATTATTTTCAATTATTTGCAATTATTTTCCAATTATTTCCAATTATTTTCAATTATTTTCAATTATTTTTCAATTATTTTCAATCATTTTCAATTATTTATCAATTATTTATCAATTATTTTCAATTATTTTCAATTATTTTCAATTATTTATCAATTATTTTCAATTATTTTCAATTATTTTCAATTATTTTAAATTATTTTCATTTATTTTAAATTATTTTAAATTATTTTAAATTATTTTCAATTATTTATCAGTTATTTGCAATTATTTGCAATTATTATCCAATTATTTTCAATTATTTTAAATTATTTTCAATTATTTTCAATTATTTGTAATTATTGTCAATTATTTTCAATTATTTTCAATTATTTTCAATTATTTATCAATTATTTTCAATTATTTTCAATTATTTTCAATTATTTTGAATTATTTTAAATTATTTTCAATTATTTATCAATTATTTATCAATTATTTATCAATTATTTTCAATTATTTTCAATTATTTTAAATTATTTTCAATTATTTATCAATTATTTTCAATTATTTTCAATTATTTTCAATTATTTATCAATTATTTTCAATTATTTTCAATTATTTATCAATTATTTTCAATTATTTCCAATTATTTTCAATTATTTTCAATTATTTTCAATTATTTTCAATTATTTTAAATTATTTTAAATTATTTATCAATTATTTTGAATTATTTTCAATTATTTTCAATTATTTTCAATTATTTATCAATTATTTTCAATTATTTTCAATTATTTCCAATTATTTTCAATTATTTTCAATTATTTATCAATTATTTTCAATTATTTTCAATTATTTTCAATTATTTTCAATTATTTATCAATTATTTTCAATTATTTTCAATTATTTTCAATGATTTGTAATTATTTTCAATTATTTTCAATTATTTATCAATTATTTTCAATTATTTTCAATTATTTTCAATTATTTTCAATTATTTCCAATTATTTTCAATTATTTTCAATTATTTATGAATTATTATCAATTATTTTCAATTATTTATCAATTATTTCCAATTATTTGCAATTATTTTCCAATTATTTCCAATTATTTTCAATTATTTTCAATTATTTTCAATTATTTTTCAATTATTTTCAATCATTTTCAATTATTTATCAATTATTTAACAATTATTTTCAATTATTTGTAAATTATTTTAAATTATTTTGAATTATTTTCAATTATTTTCAATTATTTCCAATTATTTTCAATCATTTTCAATCATTTATCAATCATTTATCAATCATTTATCAATCATTTATCAATCATTTATCAATCATTTATCAATCATTTATCAATCATTTATCAATGATTTTTAATTATTTTCAATTATTTTCAATTATTTTCAATTATTTAAATTATTTTCAATTATTTTCAATTATTTTCAATTATTTTCAATTATTTATCAATTATTTTAAATTATTTTCAATTATTTGCAATTATTTTCAATTATTTTCAATTATTTTAAATTATTTTCCATTATTTTCAATTATTTTCAATTATTTCCAATTATTTTCAATCATTTTCAATCATTTATCAATCATTTATCAATCATTTATCAATCATTTATCAATCATTTATCAATCATTTATCAATCATTAATCAATGATTTTTAATTATTTTCAATTATTTTCAATTATTTAAATTATTTTAAATTATTTTCAATTATTTTCAATTATTTTCAATTATTTTCAATTATTTTCAATTATTTATCAATTATTTTCAATTATTTTTAATTATTTTCAATTATTTTCAATTATTTTCATTTATTTTCAATTATTTTAATTTATTTTCAATTATTTTCAATTATTTTCAATTATTTTCAATTATTTTAATTTATTTTCAATTATTTTCAATTATTTTCAATTATTTTCAATTATTTTCAATTATTTATCAATTATTTTCAATTATTATCAATTATTTTCAATTATTTTCAATTATTTTCAATTATTTTCAATTATTTTTCAATTATTTTCAATCATTTTCAATTATTTATCAATTATTTAACAATTATTTTCAATTATTTGTAAATTATTTTAAATTATTTTGAATTATTTTCAATTATTATCAATTATTATCAATTATTTTCAATTATTTTCAATTATTTTCAATTATTTTCAGATATTTCCAATTATTTTCAATTTTTTCAATTCTTTTCAATTCTTTTCAATTATTTTCAATTATTTTCAATTATTTTCAATTATTTTCAATTATTTTCAATTATTTTCAATTATTTTAAATTATTTTCAATTATTTTCAATTATTTTCAATTATTTTCAATTATTTTCAATTATTTTCAATTATTTTCAATTATTTTCAATTATTTATCAATTAGTATGAATTATTTTCAATTATTTTCAATTATTTTCAATTATTTTCAATTATTTTCAATTATTCTCAATTATTTATCAATTATTTTCAATTATTTTCAATTATTTTCAATTATTTTCATTAATTTTCAATTACTTTCAATTATTTATCAATTATTTATCAATTATTTACAATTATTTTCAATTATTTTCAATTATTTTAAATTATTTTAAATTATTTTCAATTATTTTCAATTATTTATCAATTATTTATCAATTATTTTAAATTATTTTAAGTGATTTTCAATTATTTATCAATTATTTTGAATTATTTTCAATTATTTTCAATTATTTATCAATTATTATCAATTATTTTCAATTATTTATCAATTATTTCCAATTATTTGCAATTATTTTCCAATTATTTCCAATTATTTTCAATTATTTTCAATTATTTTCAATTATTTATCAATTATTTTAAATTATTTTCATTTATTTTCAATTATTTTAAATTATTTTCAATTATTTTCAATTATTTTCAATTATTTTTCAATTATTTTCAATTATTTTCCATTATTTTCAATTATTTTCAATTATTTTCAATTATTTTCAATTATTTTCAATTATTTTCAATTATTTATCAATTATTTTAAAATATTTTCAATTATTTTCAATTATTTATCAATTATTTTCAATTATTTACAATTATTTTCAATTATTTATCAATTATTTTCAATTATGTTCAATTATTTTCAATTATTTTCAATTATTTTCAATTATTTTAAATTATTTTCAATTATTTTCAATTATTTATCAATTATTTTCAATTATTTTCAATTATTTTCAATTATTTTCAATTATTATCAATTATTTTAAATTATTTTCAATTATTTTCAATTATTTTCAGATATTTCCAATTATTTTCAATTCTTTTCAATTCTTTTCAATTATTTATCAATTATTTATCAATTATTTTCAATTATTTTCCATTATTTTCAATTATTTTCAATTATTTTCAACTATTTATCAATTATTTTGAATTATTTTCAATTATTTTCAATTATTTGCAATTATTTTCCAATTATTTCCAATTATTTTCAATTATTTTCAATTATTTTCAATTATTTTCAATTATTTTTCAATTATTTTCAATCATTTTCAATTATTTATCAATTATTTATCAATTATTTTCAATTATTTATCAATTATTTCCAATTATTTGCAATTATTTTCCAATTATTTGCAATTATTTTCAATTATTTTCAATTATTTTCAATTATTTTTCAATTATTTTCAATCATTTTCAATTATTTATCAATTATTTAACAATTATTTTCAATTATTTGTAAATTATTTTAAATTATTTTGAATTATTTTCAATTATTATCAATTATTATCAATTATTTTCAATTATTTTCAATTATTTTCAATTATTTTCAGATATTTCCAATTATTTTCAATTTTTTCAATTCTTTTCAATTCTTTTCAATTATTTTCAATTATTTTCAATTATTTTCAATTATTTTCAATTATTTTCAATTATTTTAAATTATTTTCAATTATTTTCAATTATTTTCAATTATTTTCAATTATTTTCAATTATTTATCAATTAGTATGAATTATTTTCAATTATTTTCAATTATTTTCAATTATTTTCAATTATTTTCAATTATTCTCAATTATTTATCAATTATTTTCAATTATTTTCAATTATTTTCAATTAATTTCATTAATTTTCAATTACTTTCAATTATTTATCAATTATTTATCAATTATTTACAATTATTTTCAATTATTTTCAATTATTTTAAATTATTTTCAATTATTTTCAATTATTTTCAATTATTTATCAATTATTTATCAATTATTTTAAATTATTTTAAGTGATTTTCAATTATTTATCAATTATTTTGAATTATTTTCAATTATTTTCAATTATTTATCAATTATTATCAATTATTTTCAATTATTTCCAATTATTTGCAATTATTTTCCAATTATTTCCAATTATTTTCAATTATTTTCAATTATTTTCAATTATTTATCAATTATTTTAAATTATTTTCATTTATTTTCAATTATTTTCAATTATTTTCAATTATTTTCAATTATTTTCAATTATTTTCAATTATTTTTCAATTATTTTCAATTATTTTCCAGTATTTTCAATTATTTTCAATTATTTTCAATTATTTTCAATTATTTTCAATTATTTATCAATTATTTTAAAATATTTTCAATTATTTTCAATTATTTATCAATTATTTTCAATTATTTACAATTATTTTCAATTATTTTCAATTATTTATCAATTATTTTCAATTATGTTCAATTATTTTCAATTATTTTCAATTATTTTCAATTATTTTAAATTATTTTCAATTATTTTCAATTATTTATCAATTATTTTCAATTATTTTCAATTATTTTCAATTATTTTCATTAATTTTCAATTATTTTCAATTATTTTCAATTATTATCAATTATTTTAAATTATTTTCAATTATTTTCAATTATTTTCAATTATTTTCAATTATTTTCAATTATTTCCAATTATTTTCAATTATTTTCAATTATTTATCAATTATTTTCAATTATTTTCAATTATTTATCAATTATTTTCAATTATTTTCAATTATTTTCAATTATTTATCAATTATTTTCAATTATTTAAATTATTTTCAATTATTTTCAATTATTTTCAATAATTTTCAATTATTTTCAATTATTTTCAATTATTTATCAATTATTTTAAATTATTTTCAATTATTTGCAATTATTTTCAATTATTTTCAATTATTTTAAATTATTTTCCATTATTTTCAATTATTTTCAATTATTTCCAAATATTTTCAATCATTTTCAATCATTTATCAATCATTTATCAATCATTTATCAATCATTTATCAATCATTTATCAATCATTAATCAATGATTTTTAATTATTTTCAATTATTTTCAATTATTTAAATTATTTTAAATTATTTTCAATTATTTTCAATTATTTTCAATTATTTTCAATTATTTTCAATTATTTATCAATTATTTTCAATTATTTTTAATTATTTTCAATTATTTTCAATTATTTTCATTTATTTTCAATTATTTTAATTTATTTTCAATTATTTTCAATTATTTTCAATTATTTTCAATTATTTTAATTTATTTTCAATTATTTTCAATTATTTTCAATTATTTTCAATTATTTTCAATTATTTTCAATTATTTTCAATTATTTATCAATTATTTTCAATTATTATCAATTATTTTCAATTATTTTCAATTATTTTCAATTATTTATCAATTATTTTCAATCATTTTCAATCATTTATCAATCATTTATGAATCATTTATCAATGATTTTTAATTATTTTCAATTATTTTCAATTATTTATCAATTATTTTCAATTATTTTCAATTATTTATCAATTATTTTCAATTATTTTCAATTATTTTCAATTATTTATCAATTATTATCAATTATTTTCAATTATTTTCAATTATTTTCAATTATTGTCAATTATTTTCAATTATTTGTAATTATTTTCAATTATTTTCCATTATTTTCAATTATTTATGAATTATTTATCAATTATTTTAAATTATTTTCAATTATTTTCAATTATTTATCAATTATTTATTAATTATTTATCAATTATTTTCAATTATTTTTCAATTATTTTAAATTATTTTCAATTATTTTCAATTATTTATGAATTATTATCAATTATTTTCAATTATTTTCAATTATTTTCAACTATTTATCAATTATTTTGAATTATTTTCAATTATTTTCAATTATTTTCAGATATTTCCAATTATTTTCAATTTTTTCAATTCTTTTCAATTCTTTTCAATTATTTTCAATTATTTTCAATTATTTTCAATTATTTTCAATTATTTTCAATTATTTTAAATTATTTTCAATTATTTTCAATTATTTTCAATTATTTTCAATTATTTTCAATTATTTATCAATTAGTATGAATTATTTTCAATTATTTTCAATTATTTTCAATTATTTTCAATTATTTTCAATTATTCTCAATTATTTATCAATTATTTTCAATTATTTTCAATTATTTTCAATTATTTTCATTAATTTTCAATTACTTTCAATTATTTATCAATTATTTACAATTATTTTCAATTATTTTCAATTATTTTAAATTATTTTAAATTATTTTCAATTATTTTAAATTATTTTAAATTATTTTCAATTATTTTCAATTATTTATCAATTATTTATCAATTATTTTAAATTATTTTAAGTGATTTTCAATTATTTATCAATTATTTTGAATTATTTTCAATTATTTTCAATTATTTATCAATTATTATCAATTATTTTCAATTATTTATCAATTATTTCCAATTATTTGCAATTATTTTTCAATTATTTCCAATTATTTTCAATTATTTTCAATTATTTTCAATTATTTATCAATTATTTTAAATTATATTCATTTATTTTCAATTATTTTCAATTATTTTAAATTATTTTCAATTATTTTCAATTATTTTCAATTATTTTCAATTATTTTTCAATTATTTTCAATTATTTTCCATTATTTTCAATTATTTTCAATTATTTTCAATTATTTTCAATTATTTTCAATTATTTTCAATTATTTATCAATTATTTTAAAATATTTTCAATTATTTTCAATTATTTATCAATTATTTTCAATTATTTACAATTATTTTCAATTATTTTCAATTATTTATCAATTATTTTCAATTATGTTCAATTATTTTCAATTATTTTCAATTATTTTCAATTATTTTAAATTATTTTCAATTATTTTCAATTATTTATCAATTATTTTCAATTATTTTCAATTATTTTCAATTATTTTCATTAATTTTCAATTATTTTCAATTATTTTCAATTATTATCAATTATTTTAAATTATTTTCAATTATTTTCAATTATTTTCAGATATTTCCAATTATTTTCAATTTTTTCAATTCTTTTCAATTATTTATCAATTATTTTCAATTATTTTCCATTATTTTCAATTATTTTCAATTATTTTCAATTATTTTCAACTATTTATCAATTATTTTGAATTATTTTGAATTATTTTCAATTATTTGCAATTATTTTCCAATTATTTCAATTATTTTCAATTATTTTCAATTATTTTTCAATTATTTTCAATCATTTTCAATTATTTATCAATTATTTATCAATTATTTTCAATTATTTTCAATTATTTTCAATTATTTTCAATTATTTTCAATTATTTTCAATTATTTTAAATTATTTTCAATTATTTTAAATTATTTTCAATTATTTTCAATTTTTTCAATTCTTTTCAATTCTTTTAAATTATTTTCAATTATTTTAAATTATTTTCAATTATTTTCAATTATTTTCAATTATTTTAAATTATTTTCAATTATTTTCAATTATTTTCAATTATTTTCAATTATTTTCAATTATTTATCAATTAGTATAAATTATTTTCAATTATTTTCAATTATTTTCAATTATTTTCAATTATTCTCAATTATTTATCAATTATTTTCAATTATTTTCAATTATTTTTAATTATTTTCATTAATTTTCAATTATTTTCAATTATTTATCAATTATTTACAATTATTTTCAATTATTTTCAATTATTTTAAATTATTTTAAATTATTTTCAATTATTTTCAATTATTTATCAATTATTTATCAATTATTTATCAATTATTTTAAATTATTTTAAGTGATTTTCAATTATTTATCAATTATTTTGAATTATTTTCAATTATTTTCAATTATTTATCAATTATTATCAATTATTTTCAATTATTTATCAATTATTTCCAATTATTTGCAATTATTTTCCAATTATTTCCAATTATTTTCAATTATTTTCAATTATTTTCAATTATTTATCAATTATATTAAATTATTTTCATTTATTTTCAATTATTTTCAATTATTTTAAATTATTTTCAATTATTTTAATTTATTTTCAATTATTTTCAATTATTTTCAATTATTTTCAATTATTTTCAATTATTTATCAATTATTTTCAATTATTATCAATTATTTTCAATTATTTTCAATTATTTTCAATTATTTATCAATTATTTTCAATCATTTTCAATCATTTATCAATCATTTATGAATCATTTATCAATGATTTTTAATTATTTTCCATTATTTTCAATTATTTATCAATTATTTTCAATTATTTTCAATTATTTTCAATTATTTATCAATTATTATCAATTATTTTCAATTATTTTCAATTATTTTCAATTATTGTCAATTATTTTCAATTATTTGTAATTATTTTCAATTATTTTCCATTATTTTCAATTATTTATGAATTATTTATCAATTATTTTATATTATTTTCAATTATTTTCAATTATTTATCAATTATTTATTAATTATTTATCAATTATTTTCAATTATTTTTCAATTATTTTAAATTATTTTCAATTATTTTCAAATATTTATGAATTATTATCAATTATTTTCAATTATTTATCAATTATTTCCAATTATTTGCAATTATTTTCCAATTATTTCCAATTATTTTCAATTATTTTCAATTATTTTCAATTATTTGATAAATTATTTATCAATTATTTTCAATTATTTCAATTATTTTCAATTATTTTCAATGATTTGTAATTATTTTCAATTATTTTCAATTATTTATCAATTATTTTCAATTATTTTCAATTATTTTCAATTATTTTCAATTATTTCCAATTATTTTCAATTATTTTCAATTATTTATCAATTATTTTCAATTATTTTCAATTATTTATCAATTATTTTCAATTATTTTCAATTATTTTCAATTATTTTCAATTATTTATCAATTATTTTCAATTATTTAAATTATTTTCAATTATTTTCAATTATTTTCAATAATTTTCAATTATTTTCAATTATTTTCAATTATTTATCAATTATTTTAAATTATTTTCAATTATTTGCAATTATTTTCAATTATTTTCAATTATTTTAAATTATTTTCCATTATTTTCAATTATTTTCAATTATTTCCAATTATTTTCAATCATTTTCAATCATTTATCAATCATTTATCAATCATTTATCAATCATTTATCAATCATTTATCAATCATTAATCAATGATTTTTAATTATTTTCAATTATTTTCAATTATTTAAATTATTTTAAATTATTTTCAATTATTTTCAATTATTTTCAATTATTTTCAATTATTTTCAATTATTTATCAATTATTTTCAATTATTTTTAATTATTTTCAATTATTTTCAATTATTTTCATTTATTTTCAATTACTTTAATTTATTTTCAATTATTTTCAATTATTTTCAATTATTTTCAATTATTTTAATTTATTTTCAATTATTTTCAATTATTTTCAATTATTTGCAATTATTTTCCAATTATTTCCAATTATTTTCAATTATTTTCAATTATTTTTCAATTATTTTCAATCATTTTCAATTATTTATCAATTATTTAACAATTATTTTCAATTATTTGTAAATTATTTTAAATTATTTTGAATTATTTTCAATTATTATCAATTATTATAAATTATTTTCAATTATTTTCAATTATTTTCAATTATTTTTAGATATTTCCAATTATTTTCAATTTTTTCAATTCTTTTCAATTCTTTTCAATTATTTTCAATTATTTTCAATTATTTTCAATTATTTTCAATTATTTTCAATTATTTTAAATTATTTTCAATTATTTTCAATTATTTTCAATTATTTTCAATTATTTTCAATTATTTTCAATTATTTTCAATTATTTATCAATTAGTATGAATTATTTTCAATTATTTTCAATTATTTTCAATTATTCTCAATTATTTATCAATTATTTTCAATCATTTTCAATCATTTATCAATCATTTATGAATCATTAATCAATGATTTTTAATTATTTTCAATTATTTTCAATTATTTATCAATTATTTTCAATTATTTTCAATTATTTTCAATTATTTATCAATTATTATCAATTATTTTCAATTATTTTCAATTATTTTCAATTATTGTCAATTATTTTCAATTATTTGTAATTATTTTCAATTATTTTCCATTATTTTCAATTATTTATGAATTATTTATCAATTATTTTAAATTATTTTCAATTATTTTCAATTATTTATCAATTATTTATTAATTATTTATCAATTATTTTCAATTATTTTTCAATTATTTTAAATTATTTTCAATTATTTTCAATTATTTATGAATTATTATCAATTATTTTCAATTATTTATCAATTATTTCCAATTATTTGCAATTATTTTCCAATTATTTCCAATTATTTTCAATTATTTTCAATTATTTTCAATTATTTTTCAATTATTTTCAATCATTTTCAATTATTTATCAATTATTTAACAATTATTTTCAATTATTTGTAAATTATTTTAAATTATTTTGAATTATTTTCAATTATTATCAATTATTATCAATTATTTTCAATTATTTTCAATTATTTTCAATTATTTTCAGATATTTCCAATTATTTTCAATTTTTTCAATTCTTTTCAATTCTTTTCAATTATTTTCAATTATTTTCAATTATTTTCAATTATTTTCAATTATTTTCAATTATTTTAAATTATTTTCAATTATTTTCAATTATTTTCAATTATTTTCAATTATTTTCAATTATTTATCAATTAGTATGAATTATTTTCAATTATTTTCAGTTATTTTCAATTATTTTCAATTATTTTCAATTATTCTCAATTATTTATCAATTATTTTCAATTATTTTCAATTATTTTCAATTATTTTCATTAATTTTCAATTACTTTCAATTATTTATCAATTATTTATCAATTATTTACAATTATTTTCAATTATTTTCAATTATTTTAAATTATTTTAAATTATTTTCAATTATTTTCAATTATTTATCAATTATTTATCAATTATTTTAAATTATTTTAAGTGATTTTCAATTATTTATCAATTATTTTGAATTATTTTCAATTATTTTCAATTATTTATCAATTATTATCAATTATTTTCAATTATTTATCAATTATTTCCAATTATTTGCAATTATTTTCCAATTATTTCCAATTATTTTCAATTATTTTCAATTATTTTCAATTATTTATCAATTATTTTAAATTATTTTCATTTATTTTCAATTATTTTCAATTATTTTAAATTATTTTCAATTATTTTCAATTATTTTCAATTATTTTTCAATTATTTTCAATTATTTTCCATTATTTTCAATTATTTTCAATTATTTTCAATTATTTTCAATTATTTTCAATTATTTTCAATTATTTATCAATTATTTTAAAATATTTTCAATTATTTTCAATTATTTATCAATTATTTTCAATTATTTACAATTATTTTCAATTATTTTCAATTATTTTCAATTATTTATCAATTATTTTCAATTATGTTCAATTATTTTCAATTATTTTCAATTATTTTCAATTATTTTAAATTATTTTCAATTATTTTCAATTATTTATCAATTATTTTCAATTATTTTCAATTATTTTCAATTATTTTCATTAATTTTCAATTATTTTCAATTATTTTCAATTATTATCAATTATTTTAAATTATTTTCAATTATTTTCAATTATTTTCAGATATTTCCAATTATTTTCAATTTTTTCAATTCTTTTCAATTCTTTTCAATTATTTATCAATTATTTTCAATTATTTTAAATTATTTTCCATTATTTTCAATTATTTTCAATTATTTCCAATTATTTTCAATCATTTTCAATCATTTATCAATCATTTATCAATCATTTATCAATCATTTATCAATCATTTATCAATCATTTATCAATCATTAATCAATGATTTTTAATTATTTTCAATTATTTTCAATTATTTAAATTATTTTAAATTATTTTAAATTATTTTCAATTATTTTCAATTATTTTCAATTATTTTCAATTATTTATCAATTATTTTCAATTATTTTTAATTATTTTCAATTATTTTCAATTATTTTCATTTATTTTCAATTATTTTAATTTATTTTCAATTATTTTCAATTATTTTCAATTATTTTCAATTATTTTAATTTATTTTCAATTATTTTCAATTATTTTCAATTATTTGCAATTATTTTCCAATTATTTCCAATTATTTTCAATTATTTTCAATTATTTTTCAATTATTTTCAATCATTTTCAATTATTTATCAATTATTTAACAATTATTTTCAATTATTTGTAAATTATTTTAAATTATTTTGAATTATTTTCAATTATTATAAATTATTTTCAATTATTTTCAATTATTTTCAATTATTTTTAGATATTTCCAATTATTTTCAATTTTTTCAATTCTTTTCAATTCTTTTCAATTATTTTCAATTATTTTCAATTATTTTCAATTATTTTCAATTATTTTCAATTATTTTAAATTATTTTCAATTATTTTCAATTATTTTCAATTATTTTCAATTATTTTCAATTATTTTCAATTATTTTCAATTATTTATCAATTAGTATGAATTATTTTCAATTATTTTCAATTATTTTCAATTATTTTCAATTATTCTCAATTATTTATCAATTATTTTCAATCATTTTCAATCATTTATCAATCATTTATGAATCATTAATCAATGATTTTTAATTATTTTCAATTATTTTCAATTATTTATCAATTATTTTCAATTATTTTCAATTATTTTCAATTATTTATCAATTATTATCAATTATTTTCAATTATTTTCAATTATTTTCAATTATTGTCAATTATTTTCAATTATTTGTAATTATTTTCAATTATTTTCCATTATTTTCAATTATTTATGAATTATTTATCAATTATTTTAAATTATTTTCAATTATTTTCAATTATTTATCAATTATTTATTAATTATTTATCAATTATTTTCAATTATTTTTCAATTATTTTAAATTATTTTCAATTATTTTCAATTATTTATGAATTATTATCAATTATTTTCAATTATTTATCAATTATTTCCAATTATTTGCAATTATTTTCCAATTATTTCCAATTATTTTCAATTATTTTCAATTATTTTCAATTATTTTTCCATTATTTTCAATCATTTTCAATTATTTATCAATTATTTAACAATTATTTTCAATTATTTGTAAATTATTTTAAATTATTTTGAATTATTTTCAATTATTATCAATTATTATCAATTATTTTCAATTATTTTCAGATATATCTAATTATTTTCAATTTTTTCAAATCTTTTCAATTCTTTTCAATTATTTTCAATTATTTTCAATTATTTTCAATTATTTTCAATTATTTTCAATTATTTTAAATTATTTTCAATTATTTTCAATTATTTTCAATTATTTTCAATTATTTTTAATTATTTATCAATTAGTATGAATTATTTTCAATTATTTTCAGTTATTTTCAATTATTTTCAATTATTTTCAATTATTCTCAATTATTTATCAATTATTTTCAATTATTTTCAATTATTTTCAATTATTTTCATTAATTTTCAATTACTTTCAATTATTTATCAATTATTTATCAATTATTTACAATTATTTTCAATAATTTTCAATTATTTTAAATTATTTTAAATTATTTTCAATTATTTTCAATTATTTATCAATTATTTATCAATTATTTTAAATTATTTTAAGTGATTTTCAATTATTTATCAATTATTTTGAATTATTTTCAATTATTTTCAATTATTTATCAATTATTATCAATTATTTTCAATTATTTATCAATTATTTCCAATTATTTGCAATTATTTTCCAATTATTTCCAATTATTTTCAATTATTTTCAATTATTTTCAATTATTTATCAATTATTTTAAATTATTTTCATTTATTTTCAATTATTTTCAATTATTTTAAATTATTTTCAATTATTTTCAATTATTTTCAATTATTTTTCAATTATTTTCAATTATTTTCCATTATTTTCAATTATTTTCAATTATTTTCAATTATTTTCAATTATTTTCAATTATTTTCAATTATTTATCAATTATTTTAAAATATTTTCAATTATTTTCAATTATTTATCAATTATTTTCAATTATTTACAATTATTTTCAATTATTTTCAATTATTTTAAATTATTTATCAATTATTTTCAATTATGTTCAATTATTTTCAATTATTTTCAATTATTTTCAATTATTTTAAATTATTTTCAATTATTTTCAATTATTTATCAATTATTTTCAATTATTTTCAATTATTTTCAATTATTTTCATTAATTTTCAATTATTTTCAATTATTTTCAATTATTATAAATTATTTTAAATTATTTTCAATTATTTTCAATTATTTTCAGATATTTCCAATTATTTTCAATTTTTTCAATTCTTTTCAATTCTTTTCAATTATTTATCAATTATTTTCAATTATTTTCCATTATTTTCAATTATTTTCAATTATTTTCAATTATTTTCAACTATTTATCAATTATTTTGAATTATTTTCAATTATTTTCAATTATTTGCAATTATTTTCCAATTATTTCCAATTATTTTCAATTATTTTCAATTATTTTCAATTATTTTTCAATTATTTTCAATCATTTTCAATTATTTATCAATTATTTATCAATTATTTTCAATTATTTTCAATTATTTTCAATTATTTTCAATTATTTTCAATTATTTTAAATTATTTTCAATTATTTTAAATTATTTTCAATTATTTTCAGATATTTCCAATTATTTTCAATTTTTTCAATTCTTTTCAATTCTTTTAAATTATTTTCAATTATTTTAAATTATTTTCAATTATTTTCAATTATTTTCAATTATTTTAAATTATTTTCAATTATTTTCAATTATTTTCAATTATTTTCAATTATTTTCAATTATTTATCAATTAGTATAAATTATTTTCAATTATTTTCAATTATTTTCAATTATTCTCAATTATTTATCAATTATTTTCAATTATTTTCAATTATTTTTAATTATTTTCATTAATTTTCAATTATTTTCAATTATTTATCAATTATTTACAATTATTTTCAATTATTTTCAATTATTTTAAATTATTTTAAATTATTTTCAATTATTTTCAATTATTTATCAATTATTTATCAATTATTTATCAATTATTTTAAATTATTTTAAGTGATTTTCAATTATTTATCAATTATTTTGAATTATTTTCAATTATTTTTAATTATTTATCAATTATTATCAATTATTTTCAATTATTTATCAATTATTTCCAATTATTTGCAATTATTTTCCAATTATTTCCAATTATTTTCAATTATTTTCAATTATTTTCAATTATTTATCAATTATATTAAATTATTTTCATTTATTTTCAATTATTTTCAATTATTTTAAATTATTTTCAATTATTTTAATTTATTTTCAATTATTTTCAATTATTTTCAATTATTTTCAATTATTTTCAATTATTTATCAATTATTTTCAATTATTATCAATTATTTTCAATTATTTTCAATTATTTTCAATTATTTATCAATTATTTTCAATCATTTTCAATCATTTATCAATCATTTATGAATCATTTATCAATGATTTTTAATTATTTTCAATTATTTTCAATTATTTATCAATTATTTTCAATTATTTTCAATTATTTTCAATTATTTATCAATTATTATCAATTATTTTCAATTATTTTCAATTATTTTCAATTATTGTCAATTATTTTCAATTATTTGTAATTATTTTCAATTATTTTCCATTATTTTCAATTATTTATGAATTATTTATCAATTATTTTAAATTATTTTCAATTATTTTCAATTATTTATCAATTATTTATTAATTATTTATCAATTATTTTCAATTATTTTTCAATTATTTTCAATTATTTTCAATTATTTATGAATTATTATCAATTATTTTCAATTATTTATCAATTATTTCCAATTATTTGCAATTATTTTCCAATTATTTCCAATTATTTTCAATTATTTTCAATTATTTGATAAATTATTTATCAATTATTTTCAATTATTTCAATTATTTTCAATTATTTTCAATGATTTGTAATTATTTTCAATTATTTTCAATTATTTATCAATTATTTTCAATTATTTTCAATTATTTTCAATTATTTTCAATTATTTCCAATTATTTTCAATTATTTTCAATTATTTATCAATTATTTTCAATTATTTTCAATTATTTATCAATTATTTTCAATTATTTTCAATTATTTTCAATTATTTATCAATTATTTTCAATTATTTAAATTATTTTCAATTATTTTCAATTATTTTCAATAATTTTCAATTATTTTCAATTATTTTCAATTATTTATCAATTATTTTAAATTATTTTCAATTATTTGCAATTATTTTCAATTATTTTCAATTATTTTAAATTATTTTCCATTATTTTCAATTATTTTCAATTATTTCCAATTATTTTCAATCATTTTCAATCATTTATCAATCATTTATCAATCATTTATCAATCATTTATCAATCATTTATCAATCATTTATCAATCATTTATCAATCATTAATCAATGATTTTTAATTATTTTCAATTATTTTCAATTATTTAAATTATTTTAAATTATTTTCAATTATTTTCAATTATTTTCAATTATTTTCAATTATTTTCAATTATTTATCAATTATTTTCAATTATTTTTAATTATTTTCAATTATTTTCAATTATTTTCATTTATTTTCAATTATTTTAATTTATTTTCAATTATTTTCAATTATTTTCAATTATTTTCAATTATTTTAATTTATTTTCAATTATTTTCAATTATTTTCAATTATTTTCAATTATTTTCAATTATTTTCAATTATTTATCAATTATTTTCAATTATTATCAATTATTTTCAATTATTTTCAATTATTTTCAATTATTTATCAATTATTTTCAATCATTTTCAATCATTTATCAATCATTTATGAATCATTTATCAATGATTTTTAATTATTTTCAATTATTTTCAATTATTTATCAATTATTTTCAATTATTTTCAATTATTTTCAATTATTTATCAATTATTATCAATTATTTTCAATTATTTTCAATTATTTTCAATTATTGTCAATTATTTTCAATTATTTGTAATTATTTTCAATTATTTTCCATTATTTTCAATTATTTATGAATTATTTATCAATTATTTTAAATTATTTTCAATTATTTTCAATTATTTATCAATTATTTATTAATTATTTATCAATTATTTTCAATTATTTTTCAATTATTTTAAATTATTTTCAATTATTTTCAATTATTTATGAATTATTATCAATTATTTTCAATTATTTATCAATTATTTCCAATTATTTGCAATTATTTTCCAATTATTTCCAATTATTTTCAATTATTTTCAATTATTTTCAATTATTTTTCAATTATTTTCAATCATTTTCAATTATTTATCAATTATTTAACAATTATTTTCAATTATTTGTAAATTATTTTAAATTATTTTGAATTATTTTCAATTATTATCAATTATTATAAATTATTTTCAATTATTTTCAATTATTTTCAATTATTTTCAGATATTTCCAATTATTTTCAATTTTTTCAATTCTTTTCAATTCTTTTCAATTATTTTCAATTATTTTCAATTATTTTCAATTATTTTCAATTATTTTCAATTATTTTAAATTATTTTCAATTATTTTCAATTATTTTCAATTATTTTCAATTATTTTCAATTATTTTCAATTATTTATCAATTAGTATGAATTATTTTCAATTATTTTCAATTATTTTCAATTATTTTCAATTATTCTCAATTATTTATCAATTATTTTCAATTATTTTCAATTATTTTCAATTATTTTCATTAATTTTCAATTACTTTCAATTATTTATCAATTATTTATCAATTATTTACAATTATTTTCAATTATTTTAAATTATTTTAAATTATTTTCAATTATTTTCAATTATTTTCAACTATTTATCAATTATTTTCAATTATTTTCAATTATTTTCAATTATTTGCAATTATTTTCCAATTATTTCCAATTATTTTCAATTATTTTCAATTATTTTCAATTATTTTTCAATTATTTTCAATCATTTTCAATTATTTATCAATTATTTATCAATTATTTTCAATTATTTTCAATTATTTTCAATTATTTTCAATTATTTTCAATTATTTTCAATTATTTTAAATTATTTTCAATTATTTTAAATTATTTTCAATTATTTTCAGATATTTCCAATTATTTTCAATTTTTTCAATTCTTTTCAATTCTTTTAAATTATTTTCAATTATTTTAAATTATTTTCAATTATTTTCAATTATTTTAAATTATTTTAAATTATTTTAAATTATTTTCAATTATTTTCAATTATTTATCAATTATTTATCAATTATTTTAAATTATTTTAAGTGATTTTCAATTATTTATCAATTATTTTGAATTATTTTCAATTATTTTCAATTATTTATCAATTATTATCAATTATTTTCAATTATTTATCAATTATTTCCAATTATTTGCAATTATTTTCCAATTATTTCCAATTATTTTCAATTATTTTCAATTATTTTCAATTATTTATCAATTATTTTAAATTATTTTCATTTATTTTCAATTATTTTCAATTATTTTAAATTATTTTCAATTATTTTCAATTATTTTCAATTATTTTTCAATTATTTTCAATTATTTTCCATTATTTTCAATTATTTTCAATTATTTTCAATTATTTTCAATTATTTTCAATTATTTTCAATTATTTATCAATTATTTTAAAATATTTTCAATTATTTTCAATTATTTATCAATTATTTTCAATTATTTACAATTATTTTCAATTATTTTCAATTATTTATCAATTAATTTCAATTATGTTCAATTATTTTCAATTATTTTCAATTATTTTCAATTATTTTAAATTATTTTCAATTATTTTCAATTATTTATAAATTATTTTCAATTATTTTCAATTATTTTCAATTATTTTCATTAATTTTCAATTATTTTCAATTATTTTCAATTATTATCAATTATTTTAAATTATTTTCCATTATTTTCAATTATTTTCAGATATTTCCAATTATTTTCAATTTTTTCAATTCTTTTCAATTCTTTTCAATTATTTATCAATTATTTTCAATTATTTTCCATTATTTTCAATTATTTTCAATTATTTTCAATTATTTTCAACTATTTATCAATTATTTTCAATTATTTTCAATTATTTTCAATTATTTGCAATTATTTTCCAATTATTTCCAATTATTTTCAATTATTTTCAATTATTTTTCAATTATTTTCAATCATTTTCAATTATTTATCAATTATTTTCAATTATTTTCAATTATTTTCAATTATTTATCAATTATTATCAATTATTTTCAATTATTTTCAATTATTTTCAATTATTGTCAATTATTTTCAATTATTTGTAATTATTTTCAATTATTTTCCATTATTTTCAATTATTTATGAATTATTTATCAATTATTTTAAATTATTTTCAATTATTTTCAATTATTTATCAATTATTTATTAATTATTTATCAATTATTTTCAATTATTTTTCAATTATTTTAAATTATTTTCAATTATTTTCAATTATTTATGAATTATTATCAATTATTTTCAATTATTTATCAATTATTTCCAATTATTTGCAATTATTTTCCAATTATTTCCAATTATTTTCAATTATTTTCAATTATTTTCAATTATTTGATAAATTATTTATCAATTATTTTCAATTATTTCAATTATTTTCAATTATTTTCAATGATTTGTAATTATTTTCAATTATTTTCAATTATTTATCAATTATTTTCAATTATTTTCAATTATTTTCAATTATTTTCAATTATTTCCAATTATTTTCAATTATTTTCAATTATTTATCAATTATTTTCAATTATTTTCAATTATTTATCAATTATTTTCAATTATTTTCAATTATTTTCAATTATTTATCAATTATTTTCAATTATTTAAATTATTTTCAATTATTTTCAATTATTTTCAATAATTTTCAATTATTTTCAATTATTTTCAATTATTTATCAATTATTTTAAATTATTTTCAATTATTTGCAATTATTTTCAATTATTTTCAATTATTTTAAATTATTTTCCATTATTTTCAATTATTTTCAATTATTTCCAATTATTTTCAATCATTTTCAATCATTTATCAATCATTTATCAATCATTTATCAATCATTTATCAATCATTTATCAATCATTTATCAATCATTTATCAATCATTAATCAATGATTTTTAATTATTTTCAATTATTTTCAATTATTTAAATTATTTTAAATTATTTTCAATTATTTTCAATTATTTTCAATTATTTTCAATTATTTTCAATTATTTATCAATTATTTTCAATTATTTTTAATTATTTTCAATTATTTTCAATTATTTTCATTTATTTTCAATTATTTTAATTTATTTTCAATTATTTTCAATTATTTTCAATTATTTTCAATTATTTTAATTTATTTTCAATTATTTTCAATTATTTTCAATTATTTTCAATTATTTTCAATTATTTTCAATTATTTATCAATTATTTTCAATTATTATCAATTATTTTCAATTATTTTCAATTATTTTCAATTATTTATCAATTATTTTCAATCATTTTCAATCATTTATCAATCATTTATGAATCATTTATCAATGATTTTTAATTATTTTCAATTATTTTCAATTATTTATCAATTATTTTCAATTATTTTCAATTATTTTCAATTATTTATCAATTATTATCAATTATTTTCAATTATTTTCAATTATTTTCAATTATTGTCAATTATTTTCAATTATTTGTAATTATTTTCAATTATTTTCCATTATTTTCAATTATTTATGAATTATTTATCAATTATTTTAAATTATTTTCAATTATTTTCAATTATTTATCAATTATTTATTAATTATTTATCAATTATTTTCAATTATTTTTCAATTATTTTAAATTATTTTCAATTATTTTCAATTATTTATGAATTATTATCAATTATTTTCAATTATTTATCAATTATTTCCAATTATTTGCAATTATTTTCCAATTATTTCCAATTATTTTCAATTATTTTCAATTATTTTCAATTATTTTTCAATTATTTTCAATCATTTTCAATTATTTATCAATTATTTAACAATTATTTTCAATTATTTGTAAATTATTTTAAATTATTTTGAATTATTTTCAATTATTATCAATTATTATAAATTATTTTCAATTATTTTCAATTATTTTCAATTATTTTCAGATATTTCCAATTATTTTCAATTTTTTCAATTCTTTTCAATTCTTTTCAATTATTTTCAATTATTTTCAATTATTTTCAATTATTTTCAATTATTTTCAATTATTTTAAATTATTTTCAATTATTTTCAATTATTTTCAATTATTTTCAATTATTTTCAATTATTTTCAATTATTTATCAATTAGTATGAATTATTTTCAATTATTTTCAATTATTTTCAATTATTTTCAATTATTCTCAATTATTTATCAATTATTTTCAATTATTTTCAATTATTTTCAATTATTTTCATTAATTTTCAATTACTTTCAATTATTTATCAATTATTTATCAATTATTTACAATTATTTTCAATTATTTTAAATTATTTTAAATTATTTTCAATTATTTTCAATTATTTTCAACTATTTATCAATTATTTTCAATTATTTTCAATTATTTTCAATTATTTGCAATTATTTTCCAATTATTTCCAATTATTTTCAATTATTTTCAATTATTTTCAATTATTTTTCAATTATTTTCAATCATTTTCAATTATTTATCAATTATTTATCAATTATTTTCAATTATTTTCAATTATTTTCAATTATTTTCAATTATTTTCAATTATTTTCAATTATTTTAAATTATTTTCAATTATTTTAAATTATTTTCAATTATTTTCAGATATTTCCAATTATTTTCAATTTTTTCAATTCTTTTCAATTCTTTTAAATTATTTTCAATTATTTTAAATTATTTTCAATTATTTTCAATTATTTTAAATTATTTTAAATTATTTTAAATTATTTTCAATTATTTTCAATTATTTATCAATTATTTATCAATTATTTTAAATTATTTTAAGTGATTTTCAATTATTTATCAATTATTTTGAATTATTTTCAATTATTTTCAATTATTTATCAATTATTATCAATTATTTTCAATTATTTATCAATTATTTCCAATTATTTGCAATTATTTTCCAATTATTTCCAATTATTTTCAATTATTTTCAATTATTTTCAATTATTTATCAATTATTTTAAATTATTTTCATTTATTTTCAATTATTTTCAATTATTTTAAATTATTTTCAATTATTTTCAATTATTTTCAATTATTTTTCAATTATTTTCAATTATTTTCCATTATTTTCAATTATTTTCAATTATTTTCAATTATTTTCAATTATTTTCAATTATTTTCAATTATTTATCAATTATTTTAAAATATTTTCAATTATTTTCAATTATTTATCAATTATTTTCAATTATTTACAATTATTTTCAATTATTTTCAATTATTTATCAATTAATTTCAATTATGTTCAATTATTTTCAATTATTTTCAATTATTTTCAATTATTTTAAATTATTTTCAATTATTTTCAATTATTTATCAATTATTTTCAATTATTTTCAATTATTTTCAATTATTTTCATTAATTTTCAATTATTTTCAATTATTTTCAATTATTATCAATTATTTTAAATTATTTTCCATTATTTTCAATTATTTTCAGATATTTCCAATTATTTTCAATTTTTTCAATTCTTTTCAATTCTTTTCAATTATTTATCAATTATTTTCAATTATTTTCCATTATTTTCAATTATTTTCAATTATTTTCAATTATTTTCAACTATTTATCAATTATTTTCAATTATTTTCAATTATTTTCAATTATTTGCAATTATTTTCCAATTATTTCCAATTATTTTCAATTATTTTCAATTATTTTTCAATTATTTTCAATCATTTTCAATTATTTATCAATTATTTATCAATTATTTTCAATTATTTTCAATTATTTTCAATTATTTTCAATTATTTTCAATTATTTTCAATTATTTTAAATTATTTTCAATTATTTTAAATTATTTTCAATTATTTTCAGATATTTCCAATTATTTTCAATTTTTTCAATTCTTTTCAATTCTTTTAAATTATTTTCAATTATTTTAAATTATTTTCAATTATTTTCAATTATTTTCAATTATTTTAAATTATTTTCAATTATTTTCAATTATTTTCAATTATTTTCAATTATTTTCAATTATTTATCAATTAGTATAAATTATTTTCAATTATTTTCAATTATTTTCAATTATTCTCAATTATTTATCAATTGTTTTCAATTATTTTCAATTATTTTTAATTATTTTCATTAATTTTCAATTATTTTCAATTATTTATCAATTATTTACAATTATTTTCAATTATTTTCAATTATTTTAAATTATTTTAAATTATTTTCAATTATTTTCAATTATTTATCAATTATTTATCAAATATTTATCAATTATTTTAAATTATTTTAAGTGATTTTCAATTATTTATCAATTATTTTGAATTATTTTCAATTATTTTCAATTATTTATCAATTATTATCAATTATTTTCAATTATTTATCAATTATTTCCAATTATTTGCAATTATTTTCCAATTATTTCCAATTATTTTCAATTATTTTCAATTATTTATCAATTATATTAAATTATTTTCATTTATTTACAATTATTTTCAATTATTTTCAATTATTTTCAATTATTTTCAATTATTTTCAATTATGTTCAATTATTTTCAATTATTTTCAATTATTTTCAATTAATTTAAATTATTTTCAATTATTTATCAAATATCATCTATAAACCAAATCATTTATAAACCATTTATCAATCATTCATCAATGATTTTTAATTATTTTCAATTATTTTCAATTATTTTCAATTATTTCAATTATTTTCAATTATTTTCAATGATTTTTAATTATTTTCAATTATTTTCAATTATTTATCAATTATTTTCAATTATTTTCAATTATTTTCAATTATTTATCAATTATTTTAAATTATTTTCATTTAGTTTCAATTATTTTCAATTATTTTCAATTATTTTCAATTATTTTCAATTATTTTCTATTATTTTCAATTATTTATCAATTATTTTCAATTATTTTCAATTATTTTCAATTATTTTCAATTATTTTCAATTATTTTCAATTATTTATCAATTATTTTCAATTATTTTCAATTATTTTCAATTATTTTCAATTATTTTCAATTATTTTAAATTATTTTCAATTATTTTCAATTATTTATCAATTATTTTCAATTATTTTCAATTATTTTCAATTATTTTAAATTATTTTCATTAATTTTCAATTATTTTCAATTATTATCAATTATTTTAAATTATTTTCAATTATTTTCAATTATTTTCAGATATTTCCAATTATTTTCAATTTTTTCAATTCTTTTCAATTCTTTTCAATTATTTATCAATTATTTTCAATTATTTTCCATTATTTTCAATTATTTTCAATTATTTTCAATTATTTTCAACTATTTATCAATTATTTTGAATTATTTTCAATTATTTTCAATTATTTTCAATCATTATCAATTATTTTCAATTATTTATCAATTATTTTCAATTATTTACAATTATTTTCAATTATTTTCATTAATTTTTAATAATTTTCAATTATTTATCAATTATTTTCAATTATTTTCAATTATTTTCAATTATTTTCCATTATTTTCAATTATTTTCAATTATTTTCAATTATTTTCAATTATTTTCAATTATTTTAAATTATTTTAAATTATTTTCAATTATTTATCAGTTATTTCCAATTATTTGCAATTATTATCCAATTATTTTCAATTATTTTAAATTATTTTCAATTATTTTCAATTATTTTCAATTATTTGTAATTATTTTCAATTATTTTCAATTATTTTCAATTATTTTCAATTATTTATCAATTATTTTCAATTATTTTCAATTATTTTCAATTATTTTGAATTATTTTAAATTATTTTCAATTATTTATCAATTATTTATCAATTATTTATCAATTATTTTCAATTATTTTCAATTATTTTAAATTATTTTCAATTATTTATCAATTATTTTGAATTATTTTCAATTATTTTCAATTATTTTTCAATTATTTTCAATTATTTTCAATTATTTTCAATTATTTATCAATTATTATCAATTATTTTCAATTATTTATCAATTATTTCCAATTATTTGCAATTATTTTCCAATTATTTCCAATTATTTTCAATTATTTTCAATTATTTTCAATTATTTATCAATTATTTTAAATTATTTTCATTTATTTTCAATTATTTTAAATTATTTTCAATTATTTATCAATTATTTTCAATTATTTTCAATTATTTTCAATTATTTTCAATTATTTTCAATTATTTTCAATTATTTCCAATTATTTTCAATTATTTTCAATTATTTTCAATTATTTATCAATTATTTTCAATTATTTTCAATTATTTTCAATTATTTTCAATTATTTTCAATTATTTATCAATTATTTTCAATTATTTCAATTATTTTCAATTATTTTCAATGATTTGTAATTATTTTCAATTATTTTCAATTATTTATCAATTATTTTCAATTATTTTCAATTATTTTCAATTATTTCCAATTATTTTCAATTATTTATCAATTATTTTCAATTATTTTCAATTATTTATCAATTATTTTCAATTATTTTCAATTATTTATGAATTATTATAAATTATTTTCAACTATTTATGAATTATTTCCAATTATTTGCAATTATTTTCCAATTATTTCCAATTATTTTCAATTATTTTCAATTATTTTCAATTATTTTTCAATTATTTTCAATCATTTTCAATTATTTATCAATTATGTATGAATTATTTTCAATTATTTATCAATTATTTTCAATTATTTGTCAATTATTTTAAATTATTATGAATTATTTTCAATTATTTTCAATTATTTTCAATTATTTTCAATGATTTTTAATTATTTTCTATTATTTTCAATTATTTTCAATTATTTATCAATTATTTTCAATTATTTTCAATTATTTTCAATTATTTTCAATTATTTTCAATTATTTTCAATTATTTTCAATTATTTTCAATTATTTATCAATTATTTTCAATTATTTTCAATTATTTTCAATTATTTTCATTAATTTTTAATAATTTTCAATTATTTATCAATTATTTTCAATTATTTTCAATTATTTTCAATTATTTTAAATTATTTTCAATTATTTTAAATTATTTTCAATTATTTTAAATTATTTTCAATTATTTTAAATTATTTTCAATTATTTTAAATTATTTTCAATTATTTATCAGTTATTTCCAATTATTTGCAATTATTATCCAATTATTTTCAATTATTTTAAATTATTTTCAATTATTTTCAATTATTTTCAATTATTTGTAATTATTTTCAATTATTTTCAATTATTTTCAATTATTTTCAATTATTTATCAATTATTTTCAATTATTTTCAATTATTTTCAATTATTTTGAATTATTTTAAATTATTTTCAATTATTTATCAATTATTTATCAATTATTTATCAATGATTTTTAATTATTTTCAATTATTTTCAATTATTTATCAATTATTTTCAATTATTTTCAATTATTTTCAATTATTTATCAATTATTATCAATTATTTTCAATTATTTTCAATTATTTTCAATTATTGTCAATTATTTTCAATTATTTGTAATTATTTTCAATTATTTTCCATTATTTTCAATTATTTAGGAATTATTTATCAATTATTTTAAATTATTTTCAATTATTTTCAATTATTTATCAATTATTTATTAATTATTTATCAATTATTTTCAATTATTTTTCAATTATTTTAAATTATTTTCAATTATTTTCAATTATTTATGAATTATTATCAATTATTTTCAATTATTTATCAATTATTTCCAATTATTTGCATTTATTTTCCAATTATTTCCAATTATTTTCAATTATTTTCAATTATTTTCAATTATTTTTCAATTATTTTCAATCATTTTCAATTATTTATCAATTATTTATCAATTATTTATCAATTATTTTCAATTATTTTCAATTATTTTAAATTATTTTCAATTATTTATCAATTATTTTGAATTATTTTCAATTATTTTCAATTATTTTCAATTATTTATCAATTATTTTCAATTATTTTCAATTATTTATCAATTATTTTCAATTATTTTCAATTATTTTCAATTATTTTCAATTATTTTCAATTATTTTCAATTATTTTAAATTATTTTCAATTATTTATCAATTATTTTGAATTATTTTCAATTATTTTCAATTATTTTCAATTATTTATCAATTATTTTCAATTATTTCCAATTATTTTCAATTATTTTCAATTATTTATCAATTATTTTCAATTATTTTCAATTATTTTCAATTATTTTCAATTATTTTCAATTATTTATCAATTATTTCAATTATTTTCAATGATTTGTAATTATTTTCAATTATTTTCAATTATTTATCAATTATTTTCAATTATTTTCAATTATTTTCAATTATTTTCAATTATTTCCAATTATTTTCAATTATTTTCAATTATTTATCAATTATTTTCAATTATTTTCAATTATTTATCAATTATTTTCAATTATTTTCAATTATTTTCAATTATTTTCAATTATTTATCAATTATTTTCAATTATTTAAATTATTTTCAATTATTTTCAATTATTTTCAATAATTTTCAATTATTTTCAATTATTTTCAATTATTTATCAATTATTTTAAATTATTTTCAATTATTTGCAATTATTTTCAATTATTTTCAATTATTTTAAATTATTTTCCATTATTTTCAATTATTTTCAATTATTTCCAATTATTTTCAATCATTTTCAATCATTTATCAATCATTTATCAATCATTTATCAATCATTTATCAATCATTTATCAATCATTTATCAATCATTTATCAATCATTAATCAATGATTTTTAATTATTTTCAATTATTTTCAATTATTTTAAATTATTTAAATTATTTTAAATTATTTTCAATTATTTTCAATTATTTTCAATTATTTTCAATTATTTATCAATTATTTTCAATTATTTTTAATTATTTTCAATTATTTTCAATTATTTTCATTTATTTTCAATTATTTTAATTTATTTTCAATTATTTTCAATTATTTTCAATTATTTTCAATTATTTTCAATTATTTATCAATTATTTTCAATTATTATCAATTATTTTAAATTATTTTCAATTATTTTCAATTATTTATCAATTATTTTCAATCATTTTCAATCATTTATCAATCATTTATGAATCATTTATCAATGATTTTTAATTATTTTCAATTATTTTCAATTATTTATCAATTATTTTCAATTATTTTCAATTATTTTCAATTATTTATCAATTATTATCAATTATTTTCAATTATTTTCAATTATTTTCAATTATTGTCAATTATTTTCAATTATTGTCAATTATTTTCAATTATTTGTAATTATTTTCAATTATTTTCCATTATTTTCAATTATTTATGAATTATTTATCAATTATTTTAAATTATTTTCAATTATTTTCAATTATTTATCAATTATTTATTAATTATTTATCAATTATTTTCAATTATTTTTCAATTATTTTAAATTATTTTCAATTATTTTCAATTATTTATGAATTATTATCAATTATTTTCAATTATTTATCAATTATTTCCAATTATTTGCAATTATTTTCCAATTATTTCCAATTATTTTCAATTATTTTCAATTATTTTCAATTATTTTTCAATTATTTTCAATCATTTTCAATTATTTATCAATTATTTATCAATTATTTTCAATTATTTTCCATTATTTTCAATTATTTTCAATTATTTTCAATTATTTTCAACTATTTATCAATTATTTTGAATTATTTTCAATTATTTTCAATTATTTTCAATTATTTGCAATTATTTTCCAATTATTTCCAATTATTTTCAATTATTTTAAATTATTTTCAATTATTTTAAATTATTTTCAATTATTTTCAGATATTTCCAATTATTTTCAATTTTTTCAATTCTTTTCAATTCTTTTCAATTATTTTCAATTATTTTCAATTATTTTCAATTATTTTCAATTATTTTCAATTATTTTAAATTATTTTCAATTATTTTCAATTATTTTCAATTATTTTCAATTATTTTCAATTATTTATCAATTAGTATGAATTATTTTCAATTATTTTCAATTATTTTCAATTATTTTCAATTATTTTCAATTATTCTCAATTATTTATCAATTATTTTCAATTATTTTCAATTATTTTCAATTATTTTCATTAATTTTCAATTATTTTCAATTATTTATCAATTATTTACAATTATTTTCAATTATTTTAAATTATTTTAAATTATTTTAAATTATTTTCAATTATTTTCAATTATTTATCAATTATTTATCAATTATTTATCAATTATTTATCAATTATTTTAAATTATTTTAAGTGATTTTCAATTATTTATCAATTATTTTGAATTATTTTCAACTATTTTCAATTATTTATCAATTATTATCAATTATTTTCAATTATTTATCAATTATTTCCAATTATTTGCAATTATTTTCCAATTATTTCCAATTATTTTCAATTATTTTCAATTATTTTCAATTATTTATGAATCATTTTAAATTATTTTCATTTATTTTCAATTATTTTCAATTATTTTAAATTATTTTCAATTATTTTCAATTATTTTCAAATATTTTCAATTATTTTTCAATTATTTTCAATTATTTTCCATTATTTTCAATTATTTTCAATTATTTACAATTATTTTCAATTATTTTCAATTATTTATCAATTATTTTAAAATATTTTCAATTATTTTCAATTATTTATCAATTATTTTCAATTATTTACAATTATTTTCAATTATTTTCAATTATTTATCAATTATTTTCAATTATGTTCAATTATTTTCAATTATTTTCAATTATTTTCAATTAATTTAAATTATTTTCAATTATTTATCAAATATCATCTATAAACCAAATCATTTATAAACCATTTATCAATCATTCATCAATGATTTTTAATTATTTTCAATTATTTTCAATTATTTTCAATTATTTCAATTATTTTCAATTATTTTCAATGATTTTTAATTATTTTCAATTATTTTCAATTATTTATCAATTATTTTCAATTATTTTCAATTATTTTCAATTATTTATCAATCATTTTAAATTATTTTCATTTAGTTTCAATTATTTTCAATTATTTTCAATTATTTTCAATTATTTTCAATTATTTTCAATTATTTTCTATTATTTTCAATTATTTATCAATTATTTTCAATTATTTTCAATTATTTTCAATTATTTTCAATTATTTTCAATTATTTTCAATTATTTATCAATTATTTTCAATTATTTTCAATTATTTTCAATTATTTTCATTAATTTTCAATTATTTTCAATTATTTTCAATTATTTTCAATTATTTTCAATTATTTTCAATTATTTTCAATTATTTTAAATTATTTTCAATTATTTTCAATTATTTATCAATTATTTTCAATTATTTTCAATTATTTTCAATTATTTTCAATTATTTTCATTAATTTTCAATTATTTTCAATTATTATCAATTATTTTAAATTATTTTCAATTATTTTCAATTATTTTCAGATATTTCCAATTATTTTCAATTTTTTCAATTCTTTTCAATTCTTTTCAATTATTTATCAATTATTTTCAATTATTTTCCATTATTTTCAATTATTTTCAATTATTTTCGACTATTTATCAATTATTTTGAATTATTTTCAATAATTTTCAATTATTTTCAATTATTTTCAATTATTTTCAATTATTTATCAATTATTTTCAATTATTTTCAATTATTTTCAATTATTTTCATTAATTTTTAATAATTTTCAATTATTTATCAATTATTTTCAATTATTTTCAATTATTTTCAATTATTTTCCATTATTTTCAATTATTTTCAATTATTTTCAATTATTTTCATTTATTTTAAATTATTTTCAATTATTTTAAATTATTTTCAATTATTTATCAGTTATTTCCAATTATTTGCAATTATTATCCAATTATTTTCAATTATTTTAAATTATTTTCAATTATTTTCAATTATTTTCAATTATTTGTAATTATTTTCAATTATTTTCAATTATTTTCAATTATTTTCAATTATTTATCAATTATTTTCAATTATTTTGAATTATTTTAAATTATTTTCAATTATTTATCAATTATTTATCAATTATTTATCAATTATTTTCAATTGTTTTCAATTATTTTAAATTATTTTCAATTATTTATCAATTATTTTGAATTATTTTCAATTATTTTCAATTATTTTTCAATTATTTTCAATTATTTTCAATTATTTTCAATTATTTATCAATTATTATCAATTATTTTCAATTATTTATCAATTATTTCCAATTATTTGCAATTATTTTCCAATTATTTCCAATTATTTTCAATTATTTTCAATTATTTTCAATTATTTATCAATTATTTTAAATTATTTTCATTTATTTTCAATTATTTTAAATTATTTTCAATTATTTATCAATTATTTTCAATTATTTTCAATTATTTTCAATTATTTTCAATTATTTTCAATTATTTTCAATTATTTCCAATTATTTTCAATTATTTTCAATTATTTATCAATTATTTTCAATTATTTTCAATTATTTTCAATTATTTTCAATTATTTTCAATTATTTATCAATTATTTTCAATTATTTCAATTATTTTCAATTATTTTCAATGATTTGTAATTATTTTCAATTATTTTCAATTATTTATCAATTATTTTCAATTATTTTCAATTATTTTCAATTATTTTCAATTATTTCCAATTATTTTCAATTATTTTCAATTATTTATCAATTATTTTCAATTATTTTCAATTATTTATCAATTATTTTCAATTATTTTCAATTATTTTCAATTATTTTCAATTATTTATCAATTATTTTCAATTATTTAAATTATTTTCAATTATTTTCAATTATTTTCAATTATTTTCAATTATTTATCAATTATTTTAAATTATTTTCAATTATTTTCAATTATTTTCAACTATTTTAAATTAGTTTCAATTATTTTCAATTATTTATGAATTATTATAAATTATTTTCAACTATTTATCAATTATTTCCAATTATTTGCAATTATTTTCCAATTATTTCCAATTATTTTCAATTATTTTCAATTATTTTCAATTATTTTTCAATTATTTTCAATCATTTTCAATTATTTATCAATTATGTATGAATTATTTTCAATTATTTATCAATTATTTTCAATTATTTGTCAATTATTTTAAATTATTTTGAATTATTTTCAATTATTTTCAATTATTTTCAATTATTTTCAATGATTTTTAATTATTTTCTATTATTTTCAATTATTTTCAATTATTTATCAATTATTTTCAATTATTTCAATTATTTTCAATTATTTTCAATTATTTTCAATTATTTTCAACTATTTATCAATTATTTTGTATTATTTTCAATTATTTTCAATTATTTTCAATTATTTTCAATTATTTTCAATTATTTTCAATTATTTTCAATTATTTTCAATTATTTATGAATTATTTTCAATTATTTTCAATTATTTTCAATTATTTTCATTAATTTTTAATAATTTTTAATTATTTATCAATTATTTTCAATTATTTTCAATTATTTTCAATTATTTTAAATTATTTTCAATTATTTTAAACTATTTTCAATTATTTTAAATTATTTTCAATTATTTATCAGTTATTTCCAATTATTTGCAATTATTATCCAATTATTTTCAATTATTTTAAATTATTTTCAATTATTTTCAATTATTTTCAATTATTTGTAATTATTGTCAATTATTTTCAATTATTTTCAATTATTTATCAATTATTTTCAATTATTTTCAATTATTTTCAATTATTTTGAATTATTTTAAATTATTTTCAATTATTTATCAATTATTTATCAATTATTTATCAATTATTTTCAATTATTATCAATTATTTTAAATTATTTTCAATTATTTATCAATTATTTTGAATTATTTTCAATTATTTTCAATTATTTTCAATTATTTATCAATTATTTTCAATTATTTTCAATTATTTATCAATTATTTTCAATTATTTTCAATTATTTTCAATTATTTTCAATTATTTTCAATTATTTTCAATTATTTTAAATTATTTTCAATTATTTATCAATTATTTTGAATTATTTTCAATTATTTTCAATTATTTTCAATTATTTCTCAATTATTTTCAATTATTTTCAATTATTTCCAATTATTTTCAATTATTTTCAATTATTTATCAATTATTTTCAATTATTTTCAATTATTTTCAATTATTTTCAATTATTTATCAATTATTTTCAATTATTTCAATTATTTTCAATTATTTTCAATGATTTGTAATTATTTTCAATTATTTTCAATTATTTATCAATTATTTTCAATTATTTTCAATTATTTTCAATTATTTTCAATTATTTCCAATTATTTTCAATTATTTTCAATTATTTATCAATTATTTTCAATTATTTTCAATTATTTATCAATTATTTTCAATTATTTTCAATTATTTTCAATTATTTTCAATTATTTATCAATTATTTTCAATTATTTAAATTATTTTCAATTATTTTCCATTATTTTCAATAATTTTCAATTATTTTCAATTATTTTCAATTATTTATCAATTATTTTAAATTATTTTCAATTATTTGCAATTATTTTCAATTATTTTCAATTATTTTAAATTATTTTCCATTATTTTCAATTATTTTCAATTATTTCCAATTATTTTCAATCATTTTCAATCATTTATCAATCATTTATCAATCATTTATCAATCATTTATCAATCATTTATCAATCATTTATCAATCATTTATCAATCATTTATCAATCATTAATCAATGATTTTTAATTATTTTCAATTATTTTCAATTATTTTCAATTATTTAAATTATTTTCAATTATTTTCAATTATTTTCAATTATTTTCAATTATTTTCAATTATTTTCAATTATTTATCAATTATTTTCAATTATTTTTAATTATTTTCAATTATTTTCAATTATTTTCATTTATTTTCAATTATTTTAATTTATTTTCAATTATTTTCAATTATTTTCAATTATTTTCAATTATTTTAATTTATTTTCAATTATTTTCAATTATTTTCAATTATTTTCAATTATTTTCAATTATTTATCAATTATTTTCAATTATTATCAATTATTTTCAATTATTTTCAATTATTTTCAATTATTTATCAATTATTTTCAATCATTTTCAATCATTTATCAATCATTTATGAATCATTTATCAATGATTTTTAATTATTTTCAATTATTTTCAATTATTTATCAATTATTTTCAATTATTTTCAATTATTTTCAATTATTTATCAATTATTATCAATTATTTTCAATTATTTTCAATTATTTTCAATTATTGTCAATTATTTTCAATTATTTGTAATTATTTTCAATTATTTATGAATTATTTATCAATTATTTTAAATTATTTTCAATTATTTTCAATTATTTTCAATTATTTCCAATTATTTTCAATTATTTTCAATTATTTATCAATTATTTTCAATTATTTTCAATTATTTATCAATTATTTTCAATTATTTTCAATTATTTTCAATTATTTTCAATTATTTATCAATTATTTTCAATTATTTAAATTATTTTCAATTATTTTCAATTATTTTCAATTATTTTCAATTATTTTCAATTATTTATCAATTATTTTAAATTATTTTCAATTATTTTCAATTATTTTCAACTATTTTAAATTAGTTTCAATTATTTTCAATTATTTATGAATTATTATAAATTATTTTCAACTATTTATCAATTATTTCCAATTATTTGCAATTATTTTCCAATTATTTCCAATTATTTTCAATTATTTTCAATTATTTTCAATTATTTTTCAATTATTTTCAATCATTTTCAATTATTTATCAATTATGTATGAATTATTTTCAATTATTTATCAATTATTTTCAATTATTTGTCAATTATTTTAAATTATTTTGAATTATTTTCAATTATTTTCAATTATTTTCAATTATTTTCAATGATTTTTAATTATTTTCTATTATTTTCAATTATTTTCAATTATTTATCAATTATTTTCAATTATTTCAATTATTTTCAATTATTTTCAATTATTTTCAATTATTTTCAACTATTTATCAATTATTTTGTATTATTTTCAATTATTTTCAATTATTTTCAATTATTTTCAATTATTTTCAATTATTTTCAATTATTTTCAATTATTTATGAATTATTTTCAATTATTTTCAATTATTTTCAATTATTTTCATTAATTTTTAATAATTTTTAATTATTTATCAATTATTTTCAATTATTTTCAATTATTTTCAATTATTTTAAATTATTTTCAATTATTTTAAACTATTTTCAATTATTTTAAATTATTTTCAATTATTTATCAGTTATTTCCAATTATTTGCAATTATTATCCAATTATTTTCAATTATTTTAAATTATTTTCAATTATTTTCAATTATTTTCAATTATTTGTAATTATTGTCAATTATTTTCAATTATTTTCAATTATTTTCAATTATTTATCAATTATTTTCAATTATTTTCAATTATTTTCAATTATTTTCAATTATTTATCAATTATTTTCAATTATTTCAATTATTTTCAATTATTTTCAATGATTTGTAATTATTTTCAATTATTTTCAATTATTTATCAATTATTTTCAATTATTTTCAATTATTTTCAATTATTTTCAATTATTTCCAATTATTTTCAATTATTTTCAATTATTTATCAATTATTTTCAATTATTTTCAATTATTTATCAATTATTTTCAATTATTTTCAATTATTTTCAATTATTTTCAATTATTTATCAATTATTTTCAATTATTTAAATTATTTTCAATTATTTTCCATTATTTTCAATAATTTTCAATTATTTTCAATTATTTTCAATTATTTATCAATTATTTTAAATTATTTTCAATTATTTGCAATTATTTTCAATTATTTTCAATTATTTTCAATTATTTTCAATTATTTTCAATTATTTATCAATTATTTTCAATTATTTTTAATTATTTTCAATTATTTTCAATTATTTTCATTTATTTTCAATTATTTTAATTTATTTTCAATTATTTTCAATTATTTTCAATTATTTTCAATTATTTTAATTTATTTTCAATTATTTTCAATTATTTTCAATTATTTTCAATTATTTTCAATTATTTATCAATTATTTTCAATTATTATCAATTATTTTCAATTATTTTCAATTATTTTCAATTATTTATCAATTATTTTCAATCATTTTCAATCATTTATCAATCATTTATGAATCATTTATCAATGATTTTTAATTATTTTCAATTATTTATCAATTATTTTCAATTATTTTCAATTATTTTCAATTATTTATCAATTATTATCAATTATTTTCAATTATTTTCAATTATTTTCAATTATTGTCAATTATTTTCAATTATTTGTAATTATTTTCAATTATTTTCCATTATTTTCAATTATTTATGAATTATTTATCAATTATTTTAAATTATTTTCAATTATTTTCAATTATTTTCAATTATTTCCAATTATTTTCAATTATTTTCAATTATTTATCAATTATTTTCAATTATTTTCAATTATTTATCAATTATTTTCAATTATTTTCAATTATTTTCAATTATTTTCAATTATTTATCAATTATTTTCAATTATTTAAATTATTTTCAATTATTTTCAATTATTTTCAATTATTTTCAATTATTTTCAATTATTTATCAATTATTTTAAATTATTTTCAATTATTTTCAATTATTTTCAACTATTTTAAATTAGTTTCAATTATTTTCAATTATTTATGAATTATTATAAATTATTTTCAACTATTTATCAATTATTTCCAATTATTTGCAATTATTTTCCAATTATTTCCAATTATTTTCAATTATTTTCAATTATTTTCAATTATTTTTCAATTATTTTCAATCATTTTCAATTATTTATCAATTATGTATGAATTATTTTCAATTATTTATCAATTATTTTCAATTATTTGTCAATTATTTTAAATTATTTTGAATTATTTTCAATTATTTTCAATTATTTTCAATTATTTTCAATGATTTTTAATTATTTTCTATTATTTTCAATTATTTTCAATTATTTATCAATTATTTTCAATTATTTCAATTATTTTCAATTATTTTCAATTATTTTCAATTATTTTCAACTATTTATCAATTATTTTGTATTATTTTCAATTATTTTCAATTATTTTCAATTATTTTCAATTATTTTCAATTATTTTCAATTATTTTCAATTATTTATGAATTATTTTCAATTATTTTCAATTATTTTCATTAATTTTTAATAATTTTTAATTATTTATCAATTATTTTCAATTATTTTCAATTATTTTCAATTATTTTAAATTATTTTCAATTATTTTAAACTATTTTCAATTATTTTAAATTATTTTCAATTATTTATCAGTTATTTCCAATTATTTGCAATTATTATCCAAATATTTTCAATTATTTTAAATTATTTTCAATTATTTTCAATTATTTTCAATTATTTGTAATTATTGTCAATTATTTTCAATTATTTTCAATTATTTTCAATTATTTATCAATTATTTTCGATTATTTTCAATTATTTTCAATTATTTTGAATTATTTTAAATTATTTTCAATTATTTATCAATTATTTATCAATTATTTTCAATTATTTTCAATTATTTTAAATTATTTTCAATTATTTATCAATTATTTTGAATTATTTTCAATTATTTTCAATTATTTTCAATTATTTATCAATTATTTTCAATTATTTTCAATTATTTATCAATTATTTTCAATTATTTTCAATTATTTTCAATTATTTTCAATTATTTTCAATTATTTTCAATTATTTTAAATTATTTTCAATTATTTATCAATTATTTTGAATTATTTTCAATTATTTTCAATTATTTTCAATTATTTCTCAATTATTTTCAATTATTTTCAATTATTTCCAATTATTTTCAATTATTTTCAATTATTTATCAATTATTTTCAATTATTTTCAATTATTTTCAATTATTTTCAATTATTTATCAATTATTTTCAATTATTTCAATTATTTTCAATTATTTTCAATGATTTGTAATTATTTTCAATTATTTTCAATTATTTATCAATTATTTTCAATTATTTTCAATTATTTTCAATTATTTTCAATTATTTCCAATTATTTTCAATTATTTTCAATTATTTATCAATTATTTTCAATTATTTTCAATTATTTATCAATTATTTTCAATTATTTTCAATTATTTTCAATTATTTTCAATTATTTATCAATTATTTTCAATTATTTAAATTATTTTCAATTATTTTCCATTATTTTCAATAATTTTCAATTATTTTCAATTATTTTCAATTATTTATCAATTATTTTAAATTATTTTCAATTATTTGCAATTATTTTCAATTATTTTCAATTATTTTAAATTATTTTCCATTATTTTCAATTATTTTCAATTATTTCCAATTATTTTCAATCATTTTCAATCATTTATCAATCATTTATCAATCATTTATCAATCATTTATCAATCATTTATCAATCATTAATCAATGATTTTTAATTATTTTCAATTATTTTCAATTATTTTCAATTATTTAAATTATTTTAAATTATTTTCAATTATTTTCAATTATTTTCAATTATTTTCAATTATTTTCAATTATTTATCAATTATTTTCAATTATTTTTAATTATTTTCAATTATTTTCAATTATTTTCATTTATTTTCAATTATTTTAATTTATTTTCAATTATTTTCAATTATTTTCAATTATTTTAATTTATTTTCAATTATTTTCAATTATTTTCAATTATTTTCAATTATTTTCAATTATTTATCAATTATTTTCAATTATTATCAATTATTTTCAATTATTTTCAATTATTTTCAATTATTTATCAATTATTTTCAATCATTTTCAATCATTTATCAATCATTTATGAATCATTTATCAATGATTTTTAATTATTTTCAATTATTTTCAATTATTTATCAATTATTTTCAATTATTTTCAATTATTTTCAATTATTTATCAATTATTATCAATTATTTTCAATTATTTTCAATTATTTTCAATTATTGTCAATTATTTTCAATTATTTGTAATTATTTTCAATTATTTTCCATTATTTTCAATTATTTATGAATTATTTATCAATTATTTTAAATTATTTTCAATTATTTTCAATTATTTATCAATTATTTATTAATTATTTATCAATTATTTTCAATTATTTTTCAATTATTTTAATTTATTTTTCAATTATTTTAATTTATTTTCAATTATTTTCAATTATTTATGAATTATTATCAATTATTTTCAATTATTTATCAATTATTTCCAATTATTTGCAATTATTTTCCAATTATTTCCAATTATTTTTAATTATTTTCAATTATTTTCAATTATTTTTCAATTATTTTCAATCATTTTCAATTATTTATGAATTATTTATCAATTATTTTCAATTATTTGTAAATTATTTTAAATTATTTTGAATTATTTTCAATTATTATCAATTATTATCAATTATTTTCAATTATTTTCAATTATTTTCAATTATTTGCAGATATTTCCAATTATTTTCAATTTTTTCAATTCTTTTCAATTCTTTTCAATTATTTTCAATTATTTTCAATTATTTTCAATTATTTTCAATTATTTTCAATTATTTTATATTATTTTCAATTATTTTCAATTATTTTCAATTATTTTCAATTATTTTCAATTATTTATCAATTAGTATGAATTATTTTCAATTATTTTCAATTATTTTCAATTATTTTCAATTATTCTCAATTATTTATCAATTGTTTTCAATTATTTTCAATGATTTGTAATTATTTTCAATTATTTTCAATTATTTATCAATTATTTTCAATTATTTTCAATTATTTTCAATTATTTTCAATTATTTCCAATTATTTTCAATTATTTTCAATTATTTATCAATTATTTTCAATTATTTTCAATTATTTATCAATTATTTTCAATTATTTTCAATTATTTTCAATTATTTTCAATTATTTATCAATTATTTTCAATTATTTAAATTATTTTCAATTATTTTCCATTATTTTCAATAATTTTCAATTATTTTCAATTATTTTCAATTATTTATCAATTATTTTAAATTATTTTCAATTATTTGCAATTATTTTCAATTATTTTCAATTATTTTAAATTATTTTCCATTATTTTCAATTATTTTCAATTATTTCCAATTATTTTCAATCATTTTCAATCATTTATCAATCATTTATCAATCATTTATCAATCATTTATCAATCATTTATCAATCATTAATCAATGATTTTTAATTATTTTCAATTATTTTCAATTATTTTCAATTATTTAAATTATTTTAAATTATTTTCAATTATTTTCAATTATTTTCAATTATTTTCAATTATTTTCAATTATTTATCAATTATTTTCAATTATTTTTAATTATTTTCAATTATTTTCAATTATTTTCATTTATTTTCAATTATTTTAATTTATTTTCAATTATTTTCAATTATTTTCAATTATTTTAATTTATTTTCAATTATTTTCAATTATTTTCAATTATTTTCAATTATTTTCAATTATTTATCAATTATTTTCAATTATTATCAATTATTTTCAATTATTTTCAATTATTTTCAATTATTTATCAATTATTTTCAATCATTTTCAATCATTTATCAATCATTTATGAATCATTTATCAATGATTTTTAATTATTTTCAATTATTTTCAATTATTTATCAATTATTTTCAATTATTTTCAATTATTTTCAATTATTTATCAATTATTATCAATTATTTTCAATTATTTTCAATTATTTTCAATTATTGTCAATTATTTTCAATTATTTGTAATTATTTTCAATTATTTTCCATTATTTTCAATTATTTATGAATTATTTATCAATTATTTTAAATTATTTTCAATTATTTTCAATTATTTATCAATTATTTATTAATTATTTATCAATTATTTTCAATTATTTTTCAATTATTTTAATTTATTTTTCAATTATTTTAATTTATTTTCAATTATTTTCAATTATTTATGAATTATTATCAATTATTTTCAATTATTTATCAATTATTTCCAATTATTTGCAATTATTTTCCAATTATTTCCAATTATTTTTAATTATTTTCAATTATTTTCAATTATTTTTCAATTATTTTCAATCATTTTCAATTATTTATGAATTATTTATCAATTATTTTCAATTATTTGTAAATTATTTTAAATTATTTTGAATTATTTTCAATTATTATCAATTATTATCAATTATTTTCAATTATTTTCAATTATTTTCAATTATTTGCAGATATTTCCAATTATTTTCAATTTTTTCAATTCTTTTCAATTCTTTTCAATTATTTTCAATTATTTTCAATTATTTTCAATTATTTTCAATTATTTTCAATTATTTTATATTATTTTCAATTATTTTCAATTATTTTCAATTATTTTCAATTATTTTCAATTATTTATCAATTAGTATGAATTATTTTCAATTATTTTCAATTATTTTCAATTATTTTCAATTATTCTCAATTATTTATCAATTGTTTTCAATTATTTTCAATGATTTGTAATTATTTTCAATTATTTTCAATTATTTATCAATTATTTTCAATTATTTTCAATTATTTTCAATTATTTTCAATTATTTCCAATTATTTTCAATTATTTTCAATTATTTATCAATTATTTTCAATTATTTTCAATTATTTATCAATTATTTTCAATTATTTTCAATTATTTTCAATTATTTTCAATTATTTATCAATTATTTTCAATTATTTAAATTATTTTCAATTATTTTCCATTATTTTCAATAATTTTCAATTATTTTCAATTATTTTCAATTATTTATCAATTATTTTAAATTATTTTCAATTATTTGCAATTATTTTCAATTATTTTCAATTATTTTAAATTATTTTCCATTATTTTCAATTATTTTCAATTATTTCCAATTATTTTCAATCATTTTCAATCATTTATCAATCATTTATCAATCATTTATCAATCATTTATCAATCATTTATCAATCATTAATCAATGATTTTTAATTATTTTCAATTATTTTCAATTATTTTCAATTATTTAAATTATTTTAAATTATTTTCAATTATTTTCAATTATTTTCAATTATTTTCAATTATTTTCAATTATTTATCAATTATTTTCAATTATTTTTAATTATTTTCAATTATTTTCAATTATTTTCATTTATTTTCAATTATTTTAATTTATTTTCAATTATTTTCAATTATTTTCAATTATTTTCAATTATTTTAATTTATTTTCAATTATTTTCAATTATTTTCAATTATTTTCAATTATTTTCAATTATTTATCAATTATTTTCAATTATTATCAATTATTTTCAATTATTTTCAATTATTTTCAATTATTTATCAATTATTTTCAATCATTTTCAATCATTTATCAATCATTTATGAATCATTTATCAATGATTTTTAATTATTTTCAATTATTTTCAATTATTTATCAATTATTTTCAATTATTTTCAATTATTTTCAATTATTTATCAATTATTATCAATTATTTTCAATTATTTTCAATTATTTTCAATTATTGTCAATTATTTTCAATTATTTGTAATTATTTTCAATTATTTTCCATTATTTTCAATTATTTATGAATTATTTATCAATTATTTTAAATTATTTTCAATTATTTTCAATTATTTATCAATTATTTATTAATTATTTATCAATTATTTTCAATTATTTTTCAATTATTTTAATTTATTTTTCAATTATTTTAATTTATTTTCAATTATTTTCAATTATTTATGAATTATTATCAATTAAATATTTTCAATTATTTATCAATTATTTCCAATTATTTGCAATTATTTTCCAATTATTTCCAATTATTTTTAATTATTTTCAATTATTTTCAATTATTTTTCAATTATTTTCAATCATTTTCAATTATTTATGAATTATTTATCAATTATTTTCAATTATTTGTAAATTATTTTAAATTATTTTGAATTATTTTCAATTATTATCAATTATTATCAATTATTTTCAATTATTTTCAATTATTTTCAATTATTTTCAGATATTTCCAATTATTTTCAATTTTTTCAATTCTTTTCAATTCTTTTCAATTATTTTCAATTATTTTCAATTATTTTCAATTATTTTCAATTATTTTCAATTATTTTATATTATTTTCAATTATTTTCAATTATTTTCAATTATTTTCAATTATTTTCAATTATTTATCAATTAGTATGAATTATTTTCAATTATTTTCAATTATTTTCAATTATTTTCAATTATTCTCAATTATTTATCAATTGTTTTCAATTATTTTCAATTATTTTCAATTATTTTCATTAATTTTCAATTATTTTCAATTATTTATCAATTATTTATCAATTATTTACAATTATTTTCAATTATTTTCAATTATTTTAAATTATTTTCAATTATTTTCAATTATTTATCAATTATTTATCAATTATTTTAAATTATTTTAAGTGATTTTCAATTATTTATCAATTATTTTGAATTATTTTCAATTATTTTCAATTATTTATCAATTATTATCAATTATTTTCAATTATTTATCAATTATTTCCAATTATTTGCAATTATTTTCCAATTATTTCCAATTATTTTCAATTATTTTCAATTATTTTCAATTATTTATCAATTATTTTAAATTATTTTCATTTATTTTCAATTATTTTCAATTATTTTAAATTATTTTCAATTATTTTCAATTATTTTCAATTATTTTCAATTATTTTTCAATTATTTTCAATTATTTTCCATTATTTTCAATTATTTTCAATTATTTTCATTTATTTTCAATTATTTTCAATTATTTTCAATTATTTATCAATTCTTTTCAATTATTTTCAATTATTTTCAATTATTTTCAATTATTTTCAATTATTTTCAATTATTTTATATTATTTTCAATTATTTTCAATTATTTTCAATTATTTTCAATTATTTTCAATTATTTATCAATTAGTATGAATTATTTTCAATTATTTTCAATTATTTTCAATTATTTTCAATTATTCTCAATTATTTATCAATTGTTTTCAATTATTTTCAATGATTTGTAATTATTTTCAATTATTTTCAATTATTTATCAATTATTTTCAATTATTTTCAATTATTTTCAATTATTTTCAATTATTTCCAATTATTTTCAATTATTTTCAATTATTTATCAATTATTTTCAATTATTTTCAATTATTTATCAATTATTTTCAATTATTTTCAATTATTTTCAATTATTTTCAATTATTTATCAATTATTTTCAATTATTTAAATTATTTTCAATTATTTTCCATTATTTTCAATAATTTTCAATTATTTTCAATTATTTTCAATTATTTATCAATTATTTTAAATTATTTTCAATTATTTGCAATTATTTTCAATTATTTTCAATTATTTTAAATTATTTTCCATTATTTTCAATTATTTTCAATTATTTCCAATTATTTTCAATCATTTTCAATCATTTATCAATCATTTATCAATCATTTATCAATCATTTATCAATCATTTATCAATCATTAATCAATGATTTTTAATTATTTTCAATTATTTTCAATTATTTTCAATTATTAAAATTATTTTAAATTATTTTCAATTATTTTCAATTATTTTCAATTATTTTCAATTATTTTCAATTATTTATCAATTATTTTCAATTATTTTTAATTATTTTCAATTATTTTCAATTATTTTCATTTATTTTCAATTATTTTAATTTATTTTCAATTATTTTCAATTATTTTCAATTATTTTCAATTATTTTAATTTATTTTCAATTATTTTCAATTATTTTCAATTATTTTCAATTATTTTCAATTATTTATCAATTATTTTCAATTATTATCAATTATTTTCAATTATTTTCAATTATTTTCAATTATTTATCAATTATTTTCAATCATTTTCAATCATTTATCAATCATTTATGAATCATTTATCAATGATTTTTAATTATTTTCAATTATTTTCAATTATTTATCAATTATTTTCAATTATTTTCAATTATTTTCAATTATTTATCAATTATTATCAATTATTTTCAATTATTTTCAATTATTTTCAATTATTGTCAATTATTTTCAATTATTTGTAATTATTTTCAATTATTTTCCATTATTTTCAATTATTTATGAATTATTTATCAATTATTTTAAATTATTTTCAATTATTTTCAATTATTTATCAATTATTTATTAATTATTTATCAATTATTTTCAATTATTTTTCAATTATTTTAATTTATTTTTCAATTATTTTAATTTATTTTCAATTATTTTCAATTATTTATGAATTATTATCAATTATTTTCAATTATTTATCAATTATTTCCAATTATTTGCAATTATTTTCCAATTATTTCCAATTATTTTTAATTATTTTCAATTATTTTCAATTATTTTTCAATTATTTTCAATCATTTTCAATTATTTATGAATTATTTATCAATTATTTTCAATTATTTGTAAATTATTTTAAATTATTTTGAATTATTTTCAATTATTATCAATTATTATCAATTATTTTCAATTATTTTCAATTATTTTCAATTATTTTCAGATATTTCCAATTATTTTCAATTTTTTCAATTCTTTTCAATTCTTTTCAATTATTTTCAATTATTTTCAATTATTTTCAATTATTTTCAATTATTTTCAATTATTTTATATTATTTTCAATTATTTTCAATTATTTTCAATTATTTTCAATTATTTTCAATTATTTATCAATTAGTATGAATTATTTTCAATTATTTTCAATTATTTTCAATTATTTTCAATTATTCTCAATTATTTATCAATTGTTTTCAATTATTTTCAATTATTTTCAATTATTTTCATTAATTTTCAATTATTTTCAATTATTTATCAATTATTTATCAATTATTTACAATTATTTTCAATTATTTTCAATTATTTTAAATTATTTTCAATTATTTTCAATTATTTATCAATTATTTATCAATTATTTTAAATTATTTTAAGTGATTTTCAATTATTTATCAATTATTTTGAATTATTTTCAATTATTTTCAATTATTTATCAATTATTATCAATTATTTTCAATTATTTATCAATTATTTCCAATTATTTGCAATTATTTTCCAATTATTTCCAATTATTTTCAATTATTTTCAATTATTTTCAATTATTTATCAATTATTTTAAATTATTTTCATTTATTTTAAATTATTTTCAATTATTTTAAATTATTTTCAATTATTTTCAATTATTTTCAATTATTTTCAATTATTTTTCAATTATTTTCAATTATTTTCCATTATTTTCAATTATTTTCAATTATTTTCAATTATTTTCAATTATTTTCAATTATTTTCAATTATTTATCAATTATTTTAAAATATTTTCAATTATTTTCAATTATTTATCAATTATTTTCAATTATTTACAATTATTTTCAATTATTTTCAATTATTTATCAATTATTTTCAATTATGTTCAATTATTTTCAATTATTTTCAATTATTTTCAATTATTTTAAATTATTTTCAATTATTTTCAATTATTTATCAATTATTTTCAATTATTTTCAATTATTTTCAATTCCTTTCATTAATTTTCAATTATTTTCAATTATTTTCAATTATTATCAATTATTTTAAATTATTTTCAATTATTTTCAATTATTTTCAGATATTTCCAATTATTTTCAATTTTTTCAATTCTTTTCAATTCTTTTCAATTATTTATCAATTATTTTCAATTATTTTCCATTATTTTCAATTATTTTCAATTATTTTCAATTATTTTCAACTATTTATCAATTATTTTGAATTATTTTCAATTATTTTCAATTATTTGCAATGATTTTCCAATTATTTCCAATTATTTTCAATTATTTTCAATTATTTTCAATTATTTTTCAATTATTTTCAATCATTTTCAATTATTTATCAATTATTTATCAATTATTTTCAATTATTTTCAATTATTTTCAATTATTTTCAATTATTTTAAATTATTTTCAATTATTTTCAATTATTTTAAATTATTTTCAATTATTTTAAATTATTTTCAATTATTTTCAGATATTTCCAATTATTTTCAATTTTTTCAATTCTTTTCAATTCTTTTAAATTATTTTCAATTATTTTCAATTATTTTCAATTATTTTCAATTATTTTCAATTATTTTAAATTATTTTCAATTATTTTCAATTATTTTCAATTATTTTCAATTATTTTCAATTATTTATCAATTAGTATAAATTATTTTCAATTATTTTCAATTATTTTCAATTATTTTCAATTATTTTCAATTATTTTCAATTATTTTCAATTATTCTCAATTATTTATCAATTATTTTCAATTATTTTCAATTATTTTCAATTATTTTCATTAATTTTCAATTATTTCCAATTATTTTCAATTATTTTCAATTATTTTCAATTATTTATCAATTATTTTAAATTATTTTCATTTATTTTCAATTATTTTCAATTATTTTAAATTATTTTCAATTATTTTCAATTATTTTCAATTATTTTCAATTATTTTTCAATTATTTTCAATTATTTTCCATTATTTTCAATTATTTTCAATTATTTTCAATTATTTTCAATTATTTTCAATTATTTTCAATTATTTATCAATTATTTTAAAATATTTTCAATTATTTTCAATTATTTATCAATTATTTTCAATTATTTACAATTATTTTCAATTATTTTCAATTATTTATCAATTATTTTCAATTATGTTCAATTATTTTCAATTATTTTCAATTATTTTCAATTAATTTAAATTATTTTCAATTATTTATCAAATATCATCTATAAACCAAATCATTTATAAACCATTTATCAATCATTCATCAATGATTTTTAATTATTTTCAATTATTTTCAATTATTTTCAATGATTTCAATTATTTTCAATTATTTTCAATTATTTATCAATTATTTTAAATTATTTTCAATTATTTGCAATTATTTTCAATTATTTTCAATTATTTTAAATTATTTTCCATTATTTTCAATTATTTTCAATTATTTCCAATTATTTTCAATCATTTTCAATCATTTATCAATCATTTATCAATCATTTATCAATCATTTATCAATCATTTATCAATCATTAATCAATGATTTTTAATTATTTTCAATTATTTTCAATTATTTTCAATTATTAAAATTATTTTAAATTATTTTCAATTATTTTCAATTATTTTCAATTATTTTCAATTATTTTCAATTATTTATCAATTATTTTCAATTATTTTTAATTATTTTCAATTATTTTCAATTATTTTCATTTATTTTCAATTATTTTAATTTATTTTCAATTATTTTCAATTATTTTCAATTATTTTCAATTATTTTAATTTATTTTCAATTATTTTCAATTATTTTCAATTATTTTCAATTATTTTCAATTATTTATCAATTATTTTCAATTATTATCAATTATTTTCAATTATTTTCAATTATTTTCAATTATTTATCAATTATTTTCAATCATTTTCAATCATTTATCAATCATTTATGAATCATTTATCAATGATTTTTAATTATTTTCAATTATTTTCAATTATTTTCAATTATTCTCAATTATTTATCAATTGTTTTCAATTATTTTCAATTATTTTCAATTATTTTCATTAATTTTCAATTATTTTCAATTATTTATCAATTATTTATCAATTATTTACAATTATTTTCAATTATTTTCAATTATTCTCAATTATTTATCAATTGTTTTCAATTATTTTCAATGATTTGTAATTATTTTCAATTATTTTCAATTATTTATCAATTATTTTCAATTATTTTCAATTATTTTCAATTATTTTCAATTATTTCCAATTATTTTCAATTATTTTCAATTATTTATCAATTATTTTCAATTATTTTCAATTATTTATCAATTATTTTCAATTATTTTCAATTATTTTCAATTATTTTCAATTATTTATCAATTATTTTCAATTATTTAAATTATTTTCAATTATTTTCCATTATTTTCAATAATTTTAAATTATTTTCAATTATTTTCAATTATTTATCAATTATTTTAAATTATTTTCAATTATTTGCAATTATTTTCAATTATTTTCAATTATTTTAAATTATTTTCCATTATTTTCAATTATTTTCAATTATTTCCAATTATTTTCAATCATTTTCAATCATTTATCAATCATTTATCAATCATTTATCAATCATTTATCAATCATTTATCAATCATTAATCAATGATTTTTAATTATTTTCAATTATTTTCAATTATTTTCAATTATTAAAATTATTTTAAATTATTTTCAATTATTTTCAATTATTTTCAATTATTTTCAATTATTTTCAATTATTTATCAATTATTTTCAATTATTTTTAATTATTTTCAATTATTTTCAATTATTTTCATTTATTTTCAATTATTTTAATTTATTTTCAATTATTTTCAATTATTTTCAATTATTTTCAATTATTTTAATTTATTTTCAATTATTTTCAATTATTTTCAATTATTTTCAATTATTTTCAATTATTTATCAATTATTTTCAATTATTATCAATTATTTTCAATTATTTTCAATTATTTTCAATTATTTATCAATTATTTTCAATCATTTTCAATCATTTATCAATCATTTATGAATCATTTATCAATGATTTTTAATTATTTTCAATTATTTTCAATTATTTATCAATTATTTTCAATTATTTTCAATTATTTTCAATTATTTATCAATTATTATCAATTATTTTCAATTATTTTCAATTATTTTCAATTATTGTCAATTATTTTCAATTATTTGTAATTATTTTCAATTATTTTCCATTATTTTCAATTATTTATGAATTATTTATCAATTATTTTAAATTATTTTCAATTATTTTCAATTATTTATCAATTATTTATTAATTATTTATCAATTATTTTCAATTATTTTTCAATTATTTTAATTTATTTTTCAATTATTTTAATTTATTTTCAATTATTTTCAATTATTTATGAATTATTATCAATTATTTTCAATTATTTATCAATTATTTCCAATTATTTGCAATTATTTTCCAATTATTTCCAATTATTTTTAATTATTTTCAATTATTTTCAATTATTTTTCAATTATTTTCAATCATTTTCAATTATTTATGAATTATTTATCAATTATTTTCAATTATTTGTAAATTATTTTAAATTATTTTGAATTATTTTCAATTATTATCAATTATTATCAATTATTTTCAATTATTTTCAATTATTTTCAATTATTTTCAGATATTTCCAATTATTTTCAATTTTTTCAATTCTTTTCAATTCTTTTCAATTATTTTCAATTATTTTCAATTATTTTCAATTATTTTCAATTATTTTCAATTATTTTATATTATTTTCAATTATTTTCAATTATTTTCAATTATTTTCAATTATTTTCAATTATTTATCAATTAGTATGAATTATTTTCAATTATTTTCAATTATTTTCAATTATTTTCAATTATTCTCAATTATTTATCAATTGTTTTCAATTATTTTCAATTATTTTCAATTATTTTCATTAATTTTCAATTATTTTCAATTATTTATCAATTATTTATCAATTATTTACAATTATTTTCAATTATTTTCAATTATTTTAAATTATTTTCAATTATTTTCAATTATTTATCAATTATTTATCAATTATTTTAAATTATTTTAAGTGATTTTCAATTATTTATCAATTATTTTGAATTATTTTCAATTATTTTCAATTATTTATCAATTATTATGAATTATTTTCAATTATTTATCAATTATTTCCAATTATTTGCAATTATTTTCCAATTATTTCCAATTATTTTCAATTATTTTCAATTATTTTCAATTATTTATCAATTATTTTAAATTATTTTCATTTATTTTCAATTATTTTCAATTATTTTAAATTATTTTCAATTATTTTCAATTATTTTCAATTATTTTCAATTATTTTTCAATTATTTTCAATTATTTTCCATTATTTTCAATTATTTTCAATTATTTTCAATTATTTTCAATTATTTTCAATTATTTTCAATTATTTATCAATTATTTTAAAATATTTTCAATTATTTTCAATTATTTATCAATTATTTTCAATTATTTACAATTATTTTCAATTATTTTCAATTATTTATCAATTATTTTCAATTATGTTCAATTATTTTCAATTATTTTCAATTATTTTCAATTATTTTAAATTATTTTCAATTATTTTCAATTATTTATCAATTATTTTCAATTATTTTCAATTATTTTCAATTCCTTTCATTAATTTTCAATTATTTTCAATTATTTTCAATTATTATCAATTATTTTAAATTATTTTCAATTATTTTCAATTATTTTCAGATATTTCCAATTATTTTCAATTTTTTCAATTCTTTTCAATTCTTTTCAATTATTTATCAATTATTTTCAATTATTTTCCATTATTTTCAATTATTTTCAATTATTTTCAATTATTTTCAACTATTTATCAATTATTTTGAATTATTTTCAATTATTTTCAATTATTTGCAATGATTTTCCAATTATTTCCAATTATTTTCAATTATTTTCAATTATTTTCAATTATTTTTCAATTATTTTCAATCATTTTCAATTATTTATCAATTATTTATCAATTATTTTCAATTATTTTCAATTATTTTCAATTATTTTCAATTATTTTCAATTATTTTCAATTATTTTCAATTATTTTAAATTATTTTCAATTATTTTAAATTATTTTCAATTATTTTCAGATATTTCCAATTATTTTCAATTTTTTCAATTCTTTTCAATTCTTTTAAATTATTTTCAATTATTTTCAATTATTTTCAATTATTTTCAATTATTTTCAATTATTTTAAATTATTTTCAATTATTTTCAATTATTTTCAATTATTTTCAATTATTTTCAATTATTTATCAATTAGTATAAATTATTTTCAATTATTTTCAATTATTTTCAATTATTTTCAATTATTTTCAATTATTTTCAATTATTTTCAATTATTCTCAATTATTTATCAATTATTTTCAATTATTTTCAATTATTTTCAATTATTTTCATTAATTTTCAATTATTTCCAATTATTTTCAATTATTTTCAATTATTTTCAATTATTTATCAATTATTTTAAATTATTTTCATTTATTTTCAATTATTTTCAATTATTTTAAATTATTTTCAATTATTTTCAATTATTTTCAATTATTTTCAATTATTTTTCAATTATTTTCAATTATTTTCCATTATTTTCAATTATTTTCAATTATTTTCAATTATTTTCAATTATTTTCAATTATTTTCAATTATTTATCAATTATTTTAAAATATTTTCAATTATTTTCAATTATTTATCAATTATTTTCAATTATTTACAATTATTTTCAATTATTTTCAATTATTTATCAATTATTTTCAATTATGTTCAATTATTTTCAATTATTTTCAATTATTTTCAATTAATTTAAATTATTTTCAATTATTTATCAAATATCATCTATAAACCAAATCATTTATAAACCATTTATCAATCATTCATCAATGATTTTTAATTATTTTCAATTATTTTCAATTATTTTCAATGATTTCAATTATTTTCAATTATTTTCAATGATTTTTAATTATTTTCAATTATTTTCAATTATTTATCAATTATTTTCAATTATTTTCAATTATTTTCAATTATTTATCAATTATTTTAAATTATTTTCATTTAGTTGTTACGAGCCGGGGCTGCGGCAACGCGAGAGGCCGGCGAGAAGGGTATTTCCCAAGGAATACGGTTTATGAGTTTGTTAGTTAGGTGCGCGGACGAACCTGATGCGAAATCAGGGAGCCGCTAGGATTGTTGACGGCGAGGACGAACCTGATGCGAAATCAGGGAGCCTCTAGGAATGGAGTCACACGCGGACGAACCTGATGCGAAATCAGGGAGCCGCAGGAGGGTGAAACGTCGTGAACGAACCCGATGCGAAATCGGGGAGTCACTAGGATAGAGTTCACAGACGAACCTGGTGCGAAACCAGGGAGCTGTTAGGAGGTTGGATTATTCACAGACGAACCTGGTGCGAAACCAGGGAGCTGTTCGGAAGTTGGTAGATTTACAGACGAACCTGATGCGAAATCAGGGAGCTGTAGGATACGGACGAACCTGATGCGAAATCAGGGAGCCGTAGGAGGGTAAGGTTTCGTGGACGAACCCGATGCGAAATCGGGGAGCCACTGGGTTGGAGAAGATGCTTTGTTTTGGTTGAAGGGTTGCGAACGAACCTGATGCTTGATCAGGGAGTCGCGGGAAATGTTAATAATGCCTCGTAACTATTAATTTATGTTTGATACAACTCGAGCGGTAAAGCTGTATCAGTGGGTGAGTGCTACTAATATTATAAGGATCGCTGGGTGAAAGATGGGTTTAACGAATCTACTCGATTTATACGTGAACACCATTCATATATTGAATAATCAAGTATGATACAAATGTAAGTGTCGCGATGAAATAATAAATAGTGTAGTTAATTACCACTAGTTGCACGGTGTTGACGCACTGGCGATGCGGGGACGTACGAGTGGCTATTTCAAAAGTGCCAAATAGAATATAAACCGAACTCGCGGATTCTATGAGGTTAACTATGATCCTGACGGAGACTTTAGCTTGATCTTTAACCAACTCTGTACGAGCGTGACACGACGTGACTCTACGCGTGACTCTATAGCTTTTAACCAACGAGGGTAGAAACCAAAGGGTTTATATAGTCCCAAAAATGAGTGGGGATTCATTAGGAGTTTCCATATAAGGAAATTCTTCGGGGTCGTCGTCGTGTCATTCCCGTTCCCATGGTCGTGATCCAGATGGTCGAGATCATGACCCCCCTTAGTGGTGTATGATAAGCAAAAGGATTTTAGGGCGTTTTCCCTTCTCAGAAGCGAGCTCGAAAGTGGTTGAGAGTGGTGTATGGGAAGATTCCACATACGTAACATCTCCCCCCTTAGACAAAACATCGCGATTTTCGTGATGCTTTTCAAAAGAAAGAAAAACGCCCCACAAATCCTTTTATAAGCAAAAGTGTAGAAGAGAATTGTCGGGTGTAGTGTAGTGTATTTAGTGTACTTATCGCTAGGTGTTGCGGGTGTAAGAATTTAGTGGTCGCTGGGCACCACGTAGCCCATCTCCAGCCCGTGGTCGGCGACGTCTAGTGGAGGTTGTCCGGGTAGCCGGTCCAGCGTCAGCGTTGTAGCGATGCCATCCTTCTGTTCCTCATCAGCATCTCCATGCTGGTTGTTGTTTGCAGGGGCGGCGATTAGAAGGTGTTTAGTACCCCTCAGGTAGACCCAAAAATGCTTGCCAGGGTATGTCTCGGGAGCAGGGTGATCAGGACCACATTTGGGCAGACGGTCGGCTTACCGTTTTGCCGTGGACGAAATATAAGCGTGTTTTAATTTGTCCTGATGCTTTCTAATTAACTTATGGCGTGTTTGTAATACTACGTTGTTCAGGTCCATCACGTCTACTATTTGGTACGGTCCAATGTAATGTGGATCAAATTTACTGGTGCGTGGTTCCTTGAGTACGTAAACAAAATCGCCTACGTTAAAAGTTGCTGGTTTTGCGCGAGGGTCATAATAGCCTTTTGAGCGGATTTTTGCTTTATTTAGATTATCAGAAGCTATATTGCGAATATTAGTCATATGCGTTATCAATTCTATTAAATAGTCTCCATACGACTTTAGTTTTTCACCGGTTGGAAAAGAGCTTGGTTCTCGAGCTGGCTTTCCAAAGATTAATTCGTACGGGGTGAAATTTGTTGCTTCATGTGCGGATGTGTTGTAAGAGAACATTGCGAACGGTATTAATAAATCCCAGTCTTCATAATTATCCATGTAATGCTTCAGGTATTCGGTGAGGACGATGTGACTTCGTTCTAGAGATCCATTGGTTTGTGGTCTATATCCCGAGGTGGTGATCTGCTTGATTTTAAATATTTCAGAGAGATTGGTCATAAGTGTTCCGATGAAGCTAGTTCCCTTGTCTGTTAGTATTGCGCGAGGTGTACCGTAAATTGCGATGAAATGTCTAGCGAAAGCATCTGCAATTGTAGCAGCTCGAATGTTAGGTATTGCTATGGCCACGCAATATTTTGTTAAGTTATCTTGAATGGTGAGAATGTGTCTGTTCCCACTGGGTGTAATTGGTAAAGGTCCTACTGTATCCAAGGCAATTTTGTCAAAGGCTCCTATAGGTGTGTCGGTGATTAACATCGGCTGACGAGTTTTCGCTCGAACTAATTTTTGTTCTTGACAGCTTTGGCATCTTCGGACGTAGTCTTGAATGTCGTTGCACATTTGTGGCCAATGGAATTTTGAACGAATGCGTTTGTATGTCTTCGTTACTCCTTTATGTCCTCCAATTAAACTGTCGTGAGCTTCGCTGATGATGTGCTGTCTGTCTTCTTCGGATGGTGTTGTGATGGTACAGTTGCATAAAGTAATCTGTAGGCCGGTTCCTAGGAAAACCTCTTCCAAAATCTTGACGAATTCGTTAGATTGTATTTTGTGAAGGTCCCCTGTGGCGGAAATTCGGAATGATTTAATCTGGTTTTCATCCAGGGCGTGTCGAAGAGTTTTCAATCCGTTGAGCACATCTACTCTTTTAATATTATCAAAGAAGTTTTCTGCGATTATTATACTGAAGGTTTTAAATAATCCATTGTTCGTAGTTATCACGTGTCCCTTTTTTGGTTGTTCTGCTAGGAGATTTGGTTTATTAATTATCTCAGTGTCTAGCAGTAATTTTCCAACGGGGTTTACTAAATTGCAGTCGGCAGAGATGAAGTGTACGTAATGTCCTTCTTCGGCGGTAAAGGTATTTGAAGAAACAATAATTTTATGTGGTTGGTCTAATGGGATCTCTTCCAAATCGTCAAGGTCGTTTGAATCCTCGATTTCAGTAGTGAAGAAAGGGTAAGGGTCAAGCGTGTGGTCAAAGACCCTAGGTTGAGTTGACCTGCTATCAGGTGGTTGTCCTACACTTGCTTCGGTCGTAGTTCCTGCAGGTAGCTGATTTATTGAGGGTTGTAAAGGTTCTTCCATGACTTCCGATGGTATTTGCGGTGTACTGAGTAAATCTAATTGAATATTTCTTGCATTTTCTATTACAGTATTTTCGAGCGGCTCCTCAAAGGATATCAGATTGTCAAAGACACTTTGGTCCTTATCTAAAGGTACGATTTGTGTGGAATTTGCTGCGGGCGAAAAACTGTTTATGGTTTCCTGGCGTTCATCTGGCATGGTTACCTCTTGAGATAAGCTGGGAAAAGATCGGTTCTTGTGTATTATTGGAGAATGTTGGACGTTCCCACGTGAGGTTTCTTCTATTTCATCTGAGCTGCTGCTTGTCTCTCGGAACTTGGGTCGGTTTTCTCTATCTCGTCGTAACTGTCGTATGCGGTGTCCGATTGTTTCGATGTTGGCGTCTGTTTTCGGTATCTGGACTTTGAAGTCGGGATCCTGGAGCTCTCGTGGAATAAGTGGTAGGCAGGCAGACGTGGGATTGCGCGATAATGCGTCTGCGTTCTTATTCATTTTTCCGGATTTATGGACAACCTGGTACTCATACTCTAAAAGTCGGAGCTTCCACTTCGTAAGTCTAGAAGTTGGGTCCTTGACGGAATGTAACCAGACAAGTGGTCTGTGATCTGTAACGAGGGTGAATGGGGTTCCGTAAATGTAGGGCCTGAAGTATCTTACGGCGTAAACCATAGCTAAACATTCCTTTTCCGTAGCCGAATAATTCTTCTCAGGTTTATTTAGGCTGCGGGAGGCGTAAGCAATCGGCAGGTCGTTTCCTATCTCCCCTTGGCTAAGTACAGCTCCAATAGCGTAATCAGATGCATCTGTTGTTACAATGAAAGGTTTACTGAAATCAGGGTATTGCAATATGGGCTGTTGACAAAGTTCGTTACGTAATTGCTTAAAACTCTGGTCTTGTTCTTCTGTCCATTTGAATTTCATGCCTTTTCCTAATAAGTTAATTAATGGTTTTGCTTTCGTGGTGAAATTAGGTACGAATCTTCGGTAATATCCAACAAGTCCCAAGAATTGTTGAATGTTCTTCTGCGTTGTGGGTGTGGGAAAATCATGAACAGCTTTTAATTTCCTAGGGTCAGGTCTTACTCCTTCCTTTGAAATAATGTGTCCAAGATATGCAACTTCCTTTCGCAGGAATTGGCATTTGTTGGTCTGGAGGGTTAATCCATGTTCTCGAAGGCGGTTTAACAACTTTTTAACTTTGATATTATGTTCCTGTAACGATGATGCGTAGATCACTATGTCGTCCAAGTAAACAAAGAGGTCTGTTCCTTGAAGTCCAGTGAGTGCTTGATCCATCAGGCGTTGAAAGGTGGGTGGTGCATTCTTTAATCCGAAAGGCATTCGAGAGAATTCGTAATGTCCATTTGGAGTGGTAAATGCTGTTTTTGCTTTATCTTTCGGATCCATCTCTATTTGATGAAATCCACTAGCGAGATCAAAGACTGAAAAATATTTAGCTCCTCCTAATCGATCTAAAATCTCGGTGATTTGAGGTAAAGGATATTTATCAGAAATTGTTACTTCGTTGAGACCGCGGAAATCTATTACCAATCGCCAACGTTTTACTCCGTTTTCATCTTCTTTCTTCGGTACGATCCATAAAGGTGAATTATATGGAGATTTGGAAGGTGTAATTATACCATTTGATAATAAAGCGCTGATTTGTTTTTGAATCTCCTTTTGATGAATGAGAGGATAGCGATATTGTCTCGTATTGATTGGAATATCGTTGGATGTATGGATTGAATGTTTAAAGTCGCGGGCCTTCCCAAGTTTATCTCCAGGAAGATAAAATCGGTCGGGAAAATCTCTAACTAAATTAGTAACGAAATCTAGTTCCTCCCTGTTCAAATGTTTAGTGTTTAAGGCTTCTAGAATTTTTTGTATTCTATCTTCGTGTGTTTTAAATTTTGACGGGTGTTCCGCAGCTGGGTAAAAATCCTCGTCTGATGAACCGAAGATATCAAACGGTTCCAATGTTTGTGGTTCTATCTCTACGTCTAGGGGTACATCGCTGGTATTTGTTGCCATAACGTAGCACTTCCCTTTACTGTTCCTTACTACTGCTTCCCCTATGTAAAGATGTTCGAGGGTCTTGATACGCGGTAAATATCCTTCCTTAATCCTCGGGTTTGTTATTGTTATAGCAATCTGTTGCGACGTCCTAGGTTCGATACGATGTTTGGTCGACGTCGGTAGTTCTTCTGTTTGGGGTAGATCTTGATAATTTGAAAAACGTAGAGGTCGGGTTGGTTTGTTCTTTAACACCAAAGTCCCGTGATAATAGGAAATTTCGGCCTCCTCCTGTTTTAAAAATGGGCTTCCTATAAGTCCGTCTGCTTCTATTGCAAGCTCTTTTACCACATAGAAAAGTGCGGGAGCTTCGTGGATATGAAGAATTGTTGTTCCTAAAGTATGAATTGGATTAGCGGTAATTCCGGTTAGCTCGATTTCTTCCCGAGAGTTTATCGCGGCTTTTTCTCCCAGGGCGTTAATGACTACTAAATTAACGGATGCTCCACCATCGATTAAGAATTCTCCCGTTCCTGACTCCAGTTCTGGAACCTTGATGTTGATGCGTGGGGCAGGTGCTTCCTTGATGAGGGTTCCTCTTCGAAGCGGACTGTCCTTTGGCGAGCTTCTTTGTTTCCGCTCATCGTTTCGCCTATACGTTGAGCGCGATTGAAGTTTAAAGACTTGTTAGATTCGACAGACGAATCTCGCGAGTCTCGTTGATATCTCGGACTACGCGGATGTTTCCTACAGGATTTTCCGTCATGTCCGGTTATACCGCAATTCCAGCAATACAAACTTGGCTTGCGATCTTTATCGTAATTTTTTAGAATGGAATATTGTTTTTCTCCATCATCTGGATACGATGAGTCGGAGCGATAAGAAGGGGATTTCGAGGGGCTCCGGTGACGCAAGGTCCAGGCCGTCGTGCGTGTCCGTCCTTCTCGTTCCTCTTCAAAACCAGATGTTCTTGTAGACCGATCCCTGTTTTGGTCGTATCTACTCGGAGAAAGGGGGTACGACACTTCACGGTCGTGGTGGCGAGAATCTTCAGTGTAATGGTCTCGACGAGACCACCTGGAGGGTGATTCATTACGCGGTGACTGTCGCCGATTCCTTAATCTTCTATCTATCTGTAGCACGGCGTCGTAAGCTTGTTCAAGCGTTTTGATGTCTTGAGTTTGAGCCGACACTTTCCAGGAAATTCGATCCGGTAAACCATCGATGAAGTTTTCTTTAACGTCCTTTTCCATTTCTTTGACGAAATCTTCAGCATGATCCAGATACCTTTCCCGAATAGCTCCGCGCGCACAATAAACTAGATGACTTGTTCTGTCGACGTATTGTCGCAGACTTTCTCCTTCGCGAATATGTAGTTTCGCGATTTCTACTTGGAAGTATGACAAACTTCTTCCCGGCGCGAATCTCTTTTTTAGATGTTGTACCAAGGCCTTAACAGAGTTGAATTTGTGCTCTAACGTGCACCTGCGTGCGGGACCGATCAGTTTCGTTAATATTATAGCAAGATACTCAGCTTCCGTACCCTCAGGAATCAAAGTTAACCCGTCTTCCACGTTTTGTGCAAAGCGCGTCAGAGATGGACTTTCACCGTCGAAGGTTGGAATTGACATAGTAATGTTTTGTATACATGTCCGTTGTGTCAAGAGTGACATTGAGTTTGCAATTGAAACTGTCAGGTTCATAATGTCGTTAGAAGAGACGTTAGCCGGTGCGTTCGTCATTTTAAAAATTACAAGGTGACCTGACTAGAGAAAACTAGTATATTGTCGATAATAAATTACGAGTGATTTTAACGTATTTAAAAACCCAAAATTTAGACAGCGATTCTAATGCAGTAGCATCCCACCGCTGTCACCAGTTCTGTTACGAGCCGGGGCTGCGGCAACGCGAGAGGCCGGCGAGAAGGGTATTTCCCAAGGAATACGGTTTATGAGTTTGTTAGTTAGGTGCGCGGACGAACCTGATGCGAAATCAGGGAGCCGCTAGGATTGTTGACGGCGAGGACGAACCTGATGCGAAATCAGGGAGCCTCTAGGAATGGAGTCACACGCGGACGAACCTGATGCGAAATCAGGGAGCTGTAGGATACGGACGAACCTGATGCGAAATCAGGGAGCCGTAGGAGGGTAAGGTTTCGTGGACGAACCCGATGCGAAATCGGGGAGCCACTGGGTTGGAGAAGATGCTTTGTTTTGGTTGAAGGGTTGCGAACGAACCTGATGCTTGATCAGGGAGTCGCGGGAAATGTTAATAATGCCTCGTAACTATTAATTTATGTTTGATACAACTCGAGCGGTAAAGCTGTATCAGTGGGTGAGTGCTACTAATATTATAAGGATCGCTGGGTGAAAGATGGGTTTAACGAATCTACTCGATTTATACGTGAACACCATTCATATATTGAATAATCAAGTATGATACAAATGTAAGTGTCGCGATGAAATAATAAATAGTGTAGTTAATTACCACTAGTTGCACGGTGTTGACGCACTGGCGATGCGGGGACGTACGAGTGGCTATTTCAAAAGTGCCAAATAGAATATAAACCGAACTCGCGGATTCTATGAGGTTAACTATGATCCTGACGGAGACTTTAGCTTGATCTTTAACCAACTCTGTACGAGCGTGACACGACGTGACTCTACGCGTGACTCTATAGCTTTTAACCAACGAGGGTAGAAACCAAAGGGTTTATATAGTCCCAAAAATGAGTGGGGATTCATTAGGAGTTTCCATATAAGGAAATTCTTCGGGGTCGTCGTCGTGTCATTCCCGTTCCCATGGTCGTGATCCAGATGGTCGAGATCATGACCCCCCTTAGTGGTGTATGATAAGCAAAAGGATTTTAGGGCGTTTTCCCTTCTCAGAAGCGAGCTCGAAAGTGGTTGAGAGTGGTGTATGGGAAGATTCCACATACGTAACATAGTTTCAATTATTTTCAATTATTTTCAATTATTTTCAATTATTTTCAATTATTTTCTATTATTTTCAATTATTATCAATTATTTTAAATTATTTTCAATTATTTTCAATTATTTTCAGATATTTCCAATTATTTTCAATTTTTTCAATTCTTTTCAATTCTTTTCAATTATTTATCAATTATTTTCAATTATTTTCCATTATTTTCAATTATTTTCAATTATTTTCAATTATTTTCAACTATTTATCAATTATTTTGAATTATTTTCAATTATTTTCAATTATTTGCAATTATTTTCCAATTATTTCCAATTATTTTCAATTATTTTCAATTATTTTCAATTATTTTTCAATTATTTTCAATCATTTTCAATTATTTATCAATTATTTATCAATTATTTTCAATTATTTTCAATTATTTTCAATTATTTTCAATTATTTTCAATTATTTTCAATTATTTTAAATTATTTTCAATTATTTTAAATTATTTTCAATTATTTTCAGATATTTCCAATTATTTTCAATTTTTTCAATTCTTTTCAATTCTTTTAAATTATTTTCAATTATTTTCAATTATTTTCAATTATTTTCAATTATTTTCAATTATTTTCAATTATTTTCAATTATTTTCAATTATTTTCAATTATTTATCAATTAGTATAAATTATTTTCAATTATTTTCAATTATTTTCAATTATTTTCAATTATTTTCAATTATTTTCAATTATTTTCAATTATTCTCAATTATTTATCAATTATTTTCAATTATTTTCAATTATTTTCAATTATTTTCATTAATTTTCAATTATTTTCAATTATTTATCAATTATTTACAATTATTTTCAATTATTTTCAATTATTTTAAATTATTTTAAATTATTTTCAATTATTTTCAATTATTTATCAATTATTTATCAATTATTTATCAATTATTTTAAATTATTTTAAGTGATTTTCAATTATTTATCAATTATTTTCAATTATTTTCAATTATTTATCAATTATTATCAATTATTTTCAATTATTTATCAATTATTTCCAATTATTTGCAATTATTTTCCAATTATTTCCAATTATTTTCAATTATTTTCAATTATTTTCAATTATTTATCAATTATTTTAAATTATTTTCATTTATTTTCAATTATTTTCAATTATTTTAAATTATTTTCAATTATTTTCAATTATTTTCAATTATTTTCAATTATTTTTCAATTATTTTCAATTATTTTCCATTATTTTCAATTATTTTCAATTATTTTCAATTATTTTCAATTATTTTAAATTATTTTCAATTATTTATCAATTATTTTAAAATATTTTCAATTATTTTCAATTATTTATCAATTATTTTCAATTATTTACAATTATTTTCAATTATTTTCAATTATTTATCAATTATTTTCAATTATGTTCCATTATTTTCAATTATTTTCAATTATTTTCAATTAATTTAAATTATTTTCAATTATTTATCAAATATCATCTATAAACCAAATCATTTATAAACCATTTATCAATCATTCATCAATGATTTTTAATTATTTTCAATTATTTTCATTTATTTTCAATTATTTTCAATTATTTTAAATTATTTTCAATTATTTTCAATTATTTTCAATTATTTTCAATTATTTTTCAATTATTTTCAATTATTTTCCATTATTTTCAATTATTTTCAATTATTTATCAATTATTTTAAATTATTTTCATTTAGTTTCAATTATTTTCAATTATTTTCAATTATTTTCAATTATTTTCAATTATTTTCTATTATTTTCAATTATTTATCAATTATTTTCAATTATTTTCAATTATTTTCAATTATTATCAATTATTTTAAATTATTTTCAATTATTTTCAATTATTTTCAGATATTTCCAATTATTTTCAATTTTTTCAATTCTTTTCAATTCTTTTCAATTATTTATCAATTATTTTCAATTATTTTCCATTATTTTCAATTATTTTCAATTATTTTCAATTATTTTCAACTATTTATCAATTATTTTGAATTATTTTCAATTATTTTCAATTATTTTAAATTATTATCAATTATTTTCAATTATTTATCAATTATTTTCAATTATTTTCAATTATTTTCAATTATTTTCATTAATTTTTAATAATTTTCAATTATTTATCAATTATTTTCAATTATTTTCAATTATTTTCCATTATTTTCAATTATTTTCAATTATTTTCAATTATTTTCAATTATTTTAAATTATTTTAAATTATTTTCAATTATTTATCAGTTATTTCCAATTATTTGCAATTATTATCCAATTATTTTCAATTATTTTAAATTATTTTCAATTATTTTCAATTATTTTCAATTATTTGTAATTATTTTCAATTATTTTCAATTATTTTCAATTATTTTCAATTATTTATCAATTATTTTCAATTATTTTCAATTATTTTCAATTATTTTGAATTATTTTAAATTATTTTCAATTATTTATCAATTATTTATCAATTATTTATCAATTATTTTCAATTATTTTCAATTATTTTAAATTATTTTCAATTATTTATCAATTATTTTGAATTATTTTCAATTATTTTCAATTATTTTTCAATTATTTTCAATTATTTTCAATTATTTTCAATTATTTATCAATTATTATCAATTATTTTCAATTATTTATCAATTATTTCCAATTATTTGCAATTATTTTCCAATTATTTCCAATTATTTTCAATTATTTTCAATTATTTTCAATTATTTATCAATTATTTTAAATTATTTTCATTTATTTTCAATTATTTTAAATTATTTTCAATTATTTATCAATTATTTTCAATTATTTTCAATTATTTTCAATTATTTTCAATTATTTTCAATTATTTCCAATTATTTTCAATTATTTTCAATTATTTATCAATTATTTTCAATTATTTTCAATTATTTTCAATTATTTTCAATTATTTTCAATTATTTATCAATTATTTTCAATTATTTCAATTATTTTCAATTATTTTCAATGATTTGTAATTATTTTCAATTATTTTCAATTATTTATCAATTATTTTCAATTATTTTCAATTATTTTCAATTATTTTCAATTATTTCCAATTATTTTCAATTATTTTCAATTATTTATCAATTATTTTCAATTATTTTCAATTATTTATCAATTATTTTCAATTATTTTCAATTATTTTCAATTATTTTCAATTATTTATCAATTATTTTCAATTATTTAAATTATTTTCAATTATTTTCAATTATTTTCAATTATTTTCAATTATTTTCAATTATTTTCAATTATTTATCAATTATTTTAAATTATTTTCAATTATTTATCAATTATTTTCAATTATTTTCAATTATTTTCAATTATTTTCAATTATTTATCAATTATTTTCAATTATTTAAATTATTTTCAATTATTTTCAATTATTTTAAATTATTTTGAATTATTTTCAATTATTTTCAATTATTTTCAATTATTTTCAATGATTTTTAATTATTTTCTATTATTTTCAATTATTTTCAATTATTTATCAATTATTTTCAATTATTTCAATTATTTTCAATTATTTTCAATTATTTTCAATTATTTTCAACTATTTATCAATTATTTTGTATTATTTTCAATTATTTTCAATTATTTTCAATTATTTTCAATTATTTTCAATTATTTTCAATTATTTTCAATTACTTATCAATTATTTTCAATTATTTTCAAATATTTTCATTAATTTTTAATAATTTTCAATTATTTATCAATTATTTTCAATTATTTTCAATTATTTTCAATTATTTTAAATTATTTTCAATTATTTTAAATTATTTTCAATTATTTTAAATTATTTTCAATTATTTATCAGTTATTTCCAATTATTTGCAATTATTATCCAATTATTTTCAATTATTTTAAATTATTTTCAATTATTTTCAATTATTTTCAATTATTTGTAATTATTTTCAATTATTTTCAATTATTTTCAATTATTTTCAATTATTTATCAATTATTTTCAATTATTTTCAATTATTTTCAATTATTTTGAATTATTTTCAATTATTTTCAATTATTTATCAATTATTTATCAATTATTTTCAATTATTTTCAATTATTTTAAATTATTTTCAATTATTTATCAATTATTTTGAATTATTTTCAATTATTTTCAATTATTTTCAATTATTTATCAATTATTTTCAATTATTTTCAATTATTTATCAATTATTTTCAATTATTTTCAATTATTTTCAGATATTTCCAATTATTTTCAATTTTTTCAATTCTTTTCAATTCTTTTCAATTATTTTCAATTATTTTCAATTATTTTTCAATTATTTTCAATTATTTTCCATTATTTTCAATTATTTTCAATTATTTTCAATTATTTTCAATTATTTTCAATTATTTTCAATTATTTATCAATTATTTTAAAATATTTTCAATTATTTTCAATTATTTATCAATTATTTTCAATTATTTACAATTATTTTCAATTATTTTCAATTATTTATCAATTATTTTCAATTATGTTCAATTATTTTCAATTATTTTCAATTATTTTAAATTATTTTCAATTATTTTCAATTATTTATCAATTATTTTCAATTATTTTCAAATATTTTCAATTATTTTCATTAATTTTCAATTATTTTCAATTATTATCAATTATTATCAATTATTTTAAATTATTTTCAATTATTTTCAATTATTTTCAATTATTTTCAGATATTTCCAATTATTTTCAATTTTTTCAATTCTTTTCAATTCTTTTCAATTATTTATCAATTATTTTCAATTATTTTCCATTATTTTCAATTATTTTCAATTATTTTCAATTATTTTCAACTATTTATCAATTATTTTGAATTATTTTCAATTATTTTCAATTATTTTCAATTATTTGCAATTATTTTCCAATTATTTCCAATTATTTTCAATTATTTGCAATTATTTTCAATTATTTTTCAATTATTTTCAATCATTTTCAATTATTTATCAATTATTTATCAATTATTTTCAATTATTTTCAATTATTTTCAATTATTTTCAATTATTTTCAATTATTTTCAATTATTTTCAATTATTTAAATTATTTTAAATTATTTTCAATTATTTTCAATTATTTTCAATTATTTTCAATTATTTTCAATTATTTATCAATTATTTTCAATTATTTTTAATTATTTTCAATTATTTTCAATTATTTTCATTTATTTTCAATTATTTTAATTTATTTTCAATTATTTTCAATTATTTTCAATTATTTTCAATTATTTTCAATTATTTATCAATTATTTTCAATTATTATCAATTATTTTCAATTATTTTCAATTATTTTCAATTATTTATCAATTATTTTCAATCATTTTCAATCATTTATCAATCATTTATGAATCATTTATCAATGATTTTTAATTATTTTCAATTATTTTCAATTATTTTCAATTATTTATCAATTATTTTCAATTATTTTCAATTATTTTCAATTATTTATCAATTATTATCAATTATTTTCAATTATTTTCAATTATTTTCAATTATTGTCAATTATTTTCAATTATTTGTAATTATTTTCAATTATTTTCCATTATTTTCAATTATTTATGAATTATTTATCAATTATTTTCAATTATTTTAAATTATTTTTCAATTATTTTCAATCATTTTCAATTATTTATCAATTATTTATCAATTATTTTCAATTATTTGTAAATTATTTTGAATTATTTTCAATTATTATCAATTATTATCAATTATTTTCAATTATTTTCAATTATTTTCAATTATTTTCAGATATTTCCAATTATTTTCAATTTTTTCAATTCTTTTCAATTCTTTTCAATTATTTTCAATTATTTTCAATTATTTTTCAATTATTTTCAATTATTTTCCATTATTTTCAATTATTTTCAATTATTTTCAATTATTTTCAATTATTTTCAATTATTCTCAATTATTTATCAATTATTTTAAAATATTTTCAATTATTTTCAATTATTTATCAATTATTTTCAATTATTTACAATTATTTTCAATTATTTTCAATTATTTATCAATTATTTTCAATTATGTTCAATTATTTTCAATTATTTTCAATTATTTTAAATTATTTTCAATTATTTTCAATTATTTATCAATTATTTTCAATTATTTTCAATTATTTTCAATTATTTTCATTAATTTTCAATTATTTTCAATTATTATCAATTATTATCAATTATTTTAAATTATTTTCAATTATTTTCAATTATTTTCAGATATTTCCAATTATTTTCAATTTTTTCAATTCTTTTCAATTCTTTTCAATTATTTATCAATTATTTTCAATTATTTTCCATTATTTTCAATTATTTTCAATTATTTTCAATTATTTTCAACTATTTATCAATTATTTTGAATTATTTTCAATTATTTTCAATTATTTTCAATTATTTGCAATTATTTTCCAATTATTTCCAATTATTTTCAATTATTTTCAATTATTTTCAATTATTTTTCAATTATTTTCAATCATTTTCAATTATTTATCAATTATTTATCAATTATTTTCAATTATTTTCAATTATTTTCAATTATTTTAAATTATTTTCAATTATTTTAAATTATTTTCAATTATTTTAAATTATTTTCAATTATTTTCAGATATTTCCAATTATTTTCAATTTTTTCAATTCTTTTCAATTCTTTTCAATTATTTTCAATTCTTTTCAATTATTTTCAATTATTTTCAATTATTTTCAATTATTTTCAATTATTTTCAATTATTTTCAATTATTTTCAATTATTTTCAATTATTTTCAATTATTTTCAATTATTTTCAATTATTTTCAATTATTTTCAATTATTTTCAATTATTTTCAATTATTTTCAATTATTTTCAATTATTTTCAATTATTTTCAATTATTTATCAATTAGTATGAATTATTTTCAATTATTTTCAATTATTTTCAATTATTCTCAATTATTTATCAATTATTTTCAATTATTTTCAATTATTTTCAGATATTTCCAATTATTTTCAATTTTTTCAATTCTTTTCAATTCTTTTCAATTATTTTCAATTATTTTCAATTATTTTTCAATTATTTTCAATTATTTTCCATTATTTTCAATTATTTTCAATTATTTTCAATTATTTTCAATTATTTTCAATTATTTTCAATTATTTATCAATTATTTTAAAATATTTTCAATTATTTTCAATTATTTATCAATTATTTTCAATTATTTACAATTATTTTCAATTATTTTCAATTATTTATCAATTATTTTCAATTATGTTCAATTATTTTCAATTATTTTCAATTATTTTAAATTATTTTCAATTATTTTCAATTATTTATCAATTATTTTCAATTATTTTCAATTATTTTCAATTATTTTCATTAATTTTCAATTATTTTCAATTATTATCAATTATTATCAATTATTTTAAATTATTTTCAATTATTTTCAATTATTTTCAGATATTTCCAATTATTTTCAATTTTTTCAATTCTTTTCAATTCTTTTCAATTATTTATCAATTATTTTCAATTATTTTCCATTATTTTCAATTATTTTCAATTATTTTCAATTATTTTCAACTATTTATCAATTATTTTGAATTATTTTCAATTATTTTCAATTATTTTCAATTATTTGCAATTATTTTCCAATTATTTCCAATTATTTCCAATTATTTTCAATTATTTTCAATTATTTTCAATTATTTTTCAATTATTTTCAATCATTTTCAATTATTTATCAATTATTTATCAATTATTTTCAATTATTTTCAATTATTTTCAATTATTTTCAATTATTTTCAATTATTTTAAATTATTTTCAATTATTTTAAATTATTTTCAATTATTTTCAGATATTTCCAATTATTTTCAATTTTTTCAATTCTTTTCAATTCTTTTCAATTATTTTCAATTCTTTTCAATTATTTTCAATTATTTTCAATTATTTTCAATTATTTTCAATTATTTTCAATTATTTTCAATTATTTTCAATTATTTTCAATTATTTTCAATTATTTTCAATTATTTTCAATTATTTTCAATTATTTTCAATTATTTTCAATTATTTATCAATTAGTATGAATTATTTTCAATTATTTTCAATTATTTTCAATTATTCTCAATTATTTATCAATTATTTTCAATTATTTTCAATTATTTTCAATTATTTTCATTAATTTTCAATTATTTTCAATTATTTATCAATTATTTACAATTATTTTCAATTATTTTCAATTATTTTAAATTATTTTAAATTATTTTAAATTATTTTCAATTATTTTCAATTATTTATCAATTATTTATCAATTATTTATCAATTATTTTAAATTATTTTAAGTGATTTTCAATTATTTATCAATTATTTTGAATTATTTTCAATTATTTTCAATTATTTATCAATTATTATCAATTATTTTCAATTATTTATCAATTATTTCCAATTATTTGCAATTATTTTCCAATTATTTCCAATTATTTTCAATTATTTTCAATTATTTTCAATTATTTTCAGATATTTCCAATTATTTTCAATTTTTCAATTCTTTTCAATTCTTTTAAATTATTTTAAATTATTTTCAATTATTTTCAATTATTTTCAATTATTTTCAATTATTTTAAATTATTTTCAATTATTTTCAATTATTTTCAATTATTTTCAATTATTTTCAATTATTTATCAATTAGTATAAATTATTTTCAATTATTTTCAATTATTTTCAATTATTTTCAATTATTTTCAATTATTCTCAATTATTTATCAATTATTTTCAATTATTTTCAATTATTTTCAATTATTTTCAATTATTTTCAATTATTTTCATTAATTTTCAATTATTTTCAATTATTTATCAATTATTTACAATTATTTTCAATTATTTTCAATTATTTTAAATTATTTTAAATTATTTTCAATTATTTTCAATTATTTATCAATTATTTATCAATTATTTATCAATTATTTTAAATTATTTTAAGTGATTTTCAATTATTTATCAATTATTTTGAATTATTTTCAATTATTTTCAATTATTCATCAATTATTATCAATTATTTTCAATTATTTATCAATTATTTCCAATTATTTGCAATTATTTTCCAATTATTTCCAATTATTTTCAATTATTTTCAATTATTTTCAATTATTTATCAATTATTTTAAATTATTTTCATTTATTTTCAATTATTTTCAATTATTTTAAATTATTTTCAATTATTTTCAATTATTTTCAATTATTTTCAATTATTTTTCAATTATTTTCAATTATTTTCCATTATTTTCAATTATTTTCAATTATTTTCAATTATTTTCAATTATTTTCAATTATTTATCAATTATTTTAAAATATTTTCAATTATTTTCAATTATTTATCAATTATTTTCAATTATTTACAATTATTTTCAATTATTTTCAATTATTTATCAATTATTTTCAATTATGTTCAATTATTTTCAATTATTTTCAATTATTTTCAATTAATTTAAATTATTTTCAATTATTTATCAAATATCATCTATAAACCAAATCATTTATAAACCATTTATCAATCATTCATCAATGATTTTTAATTATTTTCAATTATTTTCAATTATTTTCAATTATTTCAATTATTTTCAATTATTTTCAATGATTTTTAATTATTTTCAATTATTTTCAATTATTTATCAATTATTTTCAATTATTTTCAATTATTTTCAATTATTTTCAATTATTTTCAATTATTTATCAATTATTTTAAATTATTTTCATTTAGTTTCAATTATTTTCAATTATTTTCAATTATTTTCAATTATTTTCAATTATTTTCTATTATTTTCAATTATTTATCAATTATTTTCAATTATTTTCAATTATTTTCAATTATTTTCAATTATTTTCAATTATTTTCAATTATTTATCAATTATTTTCAATTATTTTCAATTATTTTAAATTATTTTCATTAATTTTCAATTATTTTCAATTATTTTCAATTATTTTCAATTATTTTAAATTATTTTCAATTATTTTCAATTATTTATCAATTATTTTCAATTATTTTCAATTATTTTCAATTATTTTCATTAATTTTCAATTATTTTCAATTATTATCAATTATTTTCAATTATTTTCAATTATTTTCAATTATTTTCAATTATTTTCAATTATTTTCAATTATTTATCAATTATTTTCAATTATTTTAAATTATTTTCATTAATTTTCAATTATTTTCAATTATTTTCAATTATTTTCAATTATTTTCAATTATTTTCAATTATTTTCAATTATTTTCAATTATTTTCAATTATTTATCAATTATTTTCAATTATTTTCAATTATTTTAAATTATTTTCATTAATTTTCAATTATTTTCATTTATTTTCAATTATTTTCAATTATTTTAAATTATTTTCAATTATTTTCAATTATTTTCAATTATTTTCAATTATTTTTCAATTATTTTCAATTATTTTCCATTATTTTCAATTATTTCCAATTATTTGCAATTATTTTCCAATTATTTCCAATTATTTTCAATTATTTTCAATTATTTTCAATTATTTTCAGATATTTCCAATTATTTTCAATTTTTCAATTCTTTTCAATTCTTTTAAATTATTTTAAATTATTTTCAATTATTTTCAATTATTTTCAATTATTTTCAATTATTTTAAATTATTTTCAATTATTTTCAATTATTTTCAATTATTTTCAATTATTTTCAATTATTTATCAATTAGTATAAATTATTTTCAATTATTTTCAATTATTTTCAATTATTTTCAATTATTTTCAATTATTCTCAATTATTTATCAATTATTTTCAATTATTTTCAATTATTTTCAATTATTTTCAATTATTTTCAATTATTTTCATTAATTTTCAATTATTTTCAATTATTTATCAATTATTTACAATTATTTTCAATTATTTTCAATTATTTTAAATTATTTTAAATTATTTTCAATTATTTTCAATTATTTATCAATTATTTATCAATTATTTATCAATTATTTTAAATTATTTTAAGTGATTTTCAATTATTTATCAATTATTTTGAATTATTTTCAATTATTTTCAATTATTCATCAATTATTATCAATTATTTTCAATTATTTATCAATTATTTCCAATTATTTGCAATTATTTTCCAATTATTTCCAATTATTTTCAATTATTTTCAATTATTTTCAATTATTTATCAATTATTTTAAATTATTTTCATTTATTTTCAATTATTTTCAATTATTTTAAATTATTTTCAATTATTTTCAATTATTTTCAATTATTTTCAATTATTTTTCAATTATTTTCAATTATTTTCCATTATTTTCAATTATTTTCAATTATTTTCAATTATTTTCAATTATTTTCAATTATTTATCAATTATTTTAAAATATTTTCAATTATTTTCAATTATTTATCAATTATTTTCAATTATTTACAATTATTTTCAATTATTTTCAATTATTTATCAATTATTTTCAATTATGTTCAATTATTTTCAATTATTTTCAATTATTTTCAATTAATTTAAATTATTTTCAATTATTTATCAAATATCATCTATAAACCAAATCATTTATAAACCATTTATCAATCATTCATCAATGATTTTTAATTATTTTCAATTATTTTCAATTATTTTCAATTATTTCAATTATTTTCAATTATTTTCAATGATTTTTAATTATTTTCAATTATTTTCAATTATTTATCAATTATTTTCAATTATTTTCAATTATTTTCAATTATTTTCAATTATTTATCAATTATTTTAAATTATTTTCATTTAGTTTCAATTATTTTCAATTATTTTCAATTATTTTCAATTATTTTCAATTATTTTCTATTATTTTCAATTATTTATCAATTATTTTCAATTATTTTCAATTATTTTCAATTATTTTCAATTATTTTCAATTATTTTCAATTATTTATCAATTATTTTCAATTATTTTCAATTATTTTAAATTATTTTCATTAATTTTCAATTATTTTCAATTATTTTCAATTATTTTCAATTATTTTAAATTATTTTCAATTATTTTCAATTATTTATCAATTATTTTCAATTATTTTCAATTATTTTCAATTATTTTCATTAATTTTCAATTATTTTCAATTATTATCAATTATTTTAAATTATTTTCAATTATTTTCAATTATTTTCAGATATTTCCAATTATTTTCAATTTTTTCAATTCTTTTCAATTCTTTTCAATTATTTATCAATTATTTTCAATTATTTTCCATTATTTTCAATTATTTTCAATTATTTTCAATTATTTATCAATTATTTTCAATTATTTTCAATTATTTTCAATTATTTTCATTAATTTTTAATAATTTTCAATTATTTATCAATTATTTTCAATTATTTTCAATTATTTTCCATTATTTTCAATTATTTTCAATTATTTTCAATTATTTTCAATTATTTTAAATTATTTTAAATTATTTTAAATTATTTTCAATTATTTATCAGTTATTTCCAATTATTTGCAATTATTATCCAATTATTTTCAATTATTTTAAATTATTTTAAATTATTTTCAATTATTTTCAATTATTTGTAATTATTTTCAATTATTTTCAATTATTTTCAATTATTTTCAATTATTTATCAATTATTTTCAATTATTTTCAATTATTTTCAATTATTTTGAATTATTTTAAATTATTTTCAATTATTTATCAATTATTTATCAATTATTTATCAATTATTTTCAATTATTTTCAATTATTTTAAATTATTTTCAATTATTTATCAATTATTTTGAATTATTTTCAATTATTTTCAATTATTTTTCAATTATTTTCAATTATTTTCAATTATTTTCAATTATTTATCAATTATTATCAATTATTTTCAATTATTTATCAATTATTTCCAATTATTTGCAATTATTATCCAATTATTTTCAATTATTTTAAATTATTTTCAATTATTTTCAATTATTTTCAATTATTTGTAATTATTTTCAATTATTTTCAATTATTTTCAATTATTTTCAATTATTTATCAATTATTTTCAATTATTTTCAATTATTTTCAATTATTTTGAATTATTTTCAATTATTTTCAATTATTTATCAATTATTTATCAATTATTTTCAATTATTTTCAATTATTTTAAATTATTTTCAATTATTTATCAATTATTTTGAATTATTTTCAATTATTTTCAATTATTTTCAATTATTTATCAATTATTTTCAATTATTTTCAATTATTTATCAATTATTTTCAATTATTTTCAATTATTTTCAATTATTTTCAATTATTTTCAATTATTTTAAATTATTTTCAATTATTTATCAATTATTTTGAATTATTTTGAATTATTTTCAATTATTTTCAATTATTTATCAATTATTTTCAATTATTTTCAATTATTTAAATTATTTTCAATTATTTTCAATTATTTATCAATTATTTTCAATTATTTTCAATTATTTTCAATTATTTTCAATTATTTATCAATTATTTTCAATTATTTCAATTATTTTCAATGATTTGTAATTATTTTCAATTATTTTCAATTATTTATCAATTATTTTCAATTATTTTCAATTATTTTCAATTATTTTCAGATATTTCCAATTATTTTCAATTATTTATCAATTATTTTCAATTATTTTCAATTATTTATCAATTATTTTCAATTATTTTCAATTATTTTCAATTATTTTCAATTATTTATCAATTATTTTCAATTATTTAAATTATTTTCAATTATTTTCAATTATTTTCAATAATTTTCAATTATTTTCAATTATTTTCAATTATTTATCAATTATTTTAAATTATTTTCAATTATTTGCAATTATTTTCAATTATTTTCAATTATTTTAAATTATTTTCCATTATTTTCAATTATTTTCAATTATTTCCAATTATTTTCAATCATTTTCAATCATTTATCAATCATTTATCAATCATTTATCAATCATTTATCAATCATTTATCAATCATTTATCAATCATTAATCAATGATTTTTAATTATTTTCAATTATTTTCAATTATTTTCAATTATTTAAATTATTTTAAATTATTTTCAATTATTTTCAATTATTTTCAATTATTTTCAATTATTTTCAATTATTTATCAATTATTTTCAATTATTTTTAATTATTTTCAATTATTTTCAATTATTTTCATTTATTTTCAATTATTTTAATTTATTTTCAATTATTTTCAATTATTTTCAATTATTTTCAATTATTTTCAATTATTTATCAATTATTTTCAATTATTATCAATTATTTTCAATTATTTTCAATTATTTTCAATTATTTATCAATTATTTTCAATCATTTTCAATCATTTATCAATCATTTATGAATCATTTATCAATGATTTTTAATTATTTTCAATTATTTTCAATTATTTTCAATTATTTATCAATTATTTTCAATTATTTTCAATTATTTTCAATTATTTATCAATTATTATCAATTATTTTCAATTATTTTCAATTATTTTCAATTATTGTCAATTATTTTCAATTATTTGTAATTATTTTCAATTATTTTCCATTATTTTCAATTATTTATGAATTATTTATCAATTATTTTAAATTATTTTCAATTATTTTCAATTATTTATCAATTATTTATTAATTATTTATCAATTATTTTCAATTATTTTTCAATTATTTTAAATTATTTTCAATTATTTTCAATTATTTATGAATTATTATCAATTATTTTCAATTATTTATCAATTATTTCCAATTATTTTCCAATTATTTCCAATTATTTTCAATTATTTTCAATTATTTTAAATTATTTTTCAATTATTTTCAATCATTTTCAATTATTTATCAATTATTTATCAATTATTTTCAATTATTTGTAAATTATTTTGAATTATTTTCAATTATTATCAATTATTATCAATTATTTTCAATTATTTTCAATTATTTTCAATTATTTTCAGATATTTCCAATTATTTTCAATTTTTTCAATTCTTTTCAATTCTTTTCAATTATTTTCAATTATTTTCAATTATTTTTCAATTATTTTCAATTATTTTCCATTATTTTCAATTATTTTCAATTATTTTCAATTATTTTCAATTATTTTCAATTATTTTCAATTATTTATCAATTATTTTAAAATATTTTCAATTATTTTCAATTATTTATCAATTATTTTCAATTATTTACAATTATTTTCAATTATTTTCAATTATTTATCAATTATTTTCAATTATGTTCAATTATTTTCAATTATTTTCAATTATTTTAAATTATTTTCAATTATTTTCAATTATTTATCAATTATTTTCAATTATTTTCAATTATTTTCAATTATTTTCATTAATTTTCAATTATTTTCAATTATTATCAATTATTATCAATTATTTTAAATTATTTTCAATTATTTTCAATTATTTTCAATTATTTTCAGATATTTCCAATTATTTTCAATTTTTTCAATTCTTTTCAATTATTTATCAATTATTTTCAATTATTTTCCATTATTTTCAATTATTTTCAATTATTTTCAATTATTTTCAACTATTTATCAATTATTTTGAATTATTTTCAATTATTTTCAATTATTTTCAATTATTTGCAATTATTTTCCAATTATTTCCAATTATTTTCAATTATTTGCAATTATTTTCAATTATTTTTCAATTATTTTCAATCATTTTCAATTATTTATCAATTATTTATCAATTATTTTCAATTATTTTCAATTATTTTCAATTATTTTCAATTATTTTCAATTATTTTAAATTATTTTCAATTATTTTAAATTATTTTCAATTATTTTCAGATACTTCCAATTATTTTCAATTTTTTCAATTCTTTTCAATTCTTTTCAATTATTTTCAATTATTTTCAATTATTTTCAATTATTTTCAATTATTTTCAATTATTTTCAATTATTTTCAATTATTTTCAATTATTTTCAATTATTTATCAATTAGTATGAATTATTTTCAATTATTTTCAATTATTTTCAATTATTTTCAATTATTTTCAATTATTCTCAATTATTTATCAATTATTTTCAATTATTTTCAATTATTTTCAATTATTTTCATTAATTTTCAATTATTTTCAATTATTTATCAATTATTTACAATTATTTTCAATTATTTTCAATTATTTTAAATTATTTTAAATTATTTTCAATTATTTTCAATTATTTATCAATTATTTATCAATTATTTATCAATTATTTTCAATTATTTTCCATTATTTTCAATTATTTTCAATTATTTTCAATTATTTTCAACTATTTATCAATTATTTTGAATTATTTTCAATTATTTTCAATTATTTTCAATTATTTGCAATTATTTTCCAATTATTTCCAATTATTTTCAATTATTTTCAATTATTTTCAATTATTTTTCAATTATTTTCAATCATTTTCAATTATTTATCAATTATTTATCAATTATTTTCAATTATTTTCAATTATTTTCAATTATTTTCAATTATTTTCAATTATTTTCAATTATTTTAAATTATTTTCAATTATTTTAAATTATTTTCAATTATTTTCAGATATTTCCAATTATTTTCAATTTTTTCAATTCTTTTCAATTCTTTTCAATTATTTTCAATTATTTTCAATTATTTTCAATTATTTTCAATTATTTTCAATTATTTTCAATTATTTTCAATTATTTTCAATTATTTTCAATTATTTTCAATTATTTTCAATTATTTTCAATTATTTTCAATTATTTATCAATTAGTATGAATTATTTTCAATTATTTTCAATTATTTTCAATTATTCTCAATTATTTATCAATTATTTTCAATTATTTTCAATTATTTTCAATTATTTTCATTAATTTTCAATTATTTTCAATTATTTATCAATTATTTACAATTATTTTCAATTATTTTCAATTATTTTAAATTATTTTAAATTATTTTCAATTATTTTCAATTATTTATCAATTATTTATCAATTATTTATCAATTATTTTAAATTATTTTAAGTGATTTTCAATTATTTATCAATTATTTTGAATTATTTTCAATTATTTTCAATTATTTATCAATTATTATCAATTATTTTCAATTATTTCCAATTATTTGCAATTATTTTCCAATTATTTCCAATTATTTTCAATTATTTTCAATTATTTTCAATTATTTTCAGATATTTCCAATTATTTTCAATTTTTCAATTCTTTTCAATTCTTTTAAATTATTTTAAATTATTTTCAATTATTTTCAATTATTTTCAATTATTTTCAATTATTTTAAATTATTTTCAATTATTTTCAATTATTTTCAATTATTTTCAATTATTTTCAATTATTTATCAATTAGTATAAATTATTTTCAATTATTTTCAATTATTTTCAATTATTTTCAATTATTTTCAATTATTCTCAATTATTTATCAATTATTTTCAATTATTTTCAATTATTTTCAATTATTTTGAATTATTTATCAATTATTTTGAATTATTTTCAATTATTTTCAATTATTTATCAATTATTATCAATTATTTTCAATTATTTATCAATTATTTCCAATTATTTGCAATTATTTTCCAATTATTTCCAATTATTTTCAATTATTTTCAATTATTTTCAATTATTTATCAATTATTTTAAATTATTTTCATTTATTTTCAATTATTTTCAATTATTTTAAATTATTTTCAATTATTTTCAATTATTTTCAATTATTTTCAATTATTTTTCAATTATTTTCAATTATTTTCCATTATTTTCAATTATTTTCAATTATTTTCAATTATTTTCAATTATTTTCAATTATTTATCAATTATTTTAAAATATTTTCAATTATTTTCAATTATTTATCAATTATTTTCAATTATTTACAATTATTTTCAATTATTTTCAATTATTTATCAATTATTTTCAATTATGTTCAATTATTTTCAATTATTTTCAATTATTTTCAATTAATTTAAATTATTTTCAATTATTTATCAAATATCATCTATAAACCAAATCATTTATAAACCATTTATCAATCATTCATCAATGATTTTTAATTATTTTCAATTATTTTCAATTATTTTCAATTATTTCAATTATTTTCAATTATTTTCAATGATTTTTAATTATTTTCAATTATTTTCAATTATTTATCAATTATTTTCAATTATTTTCAATTATTTTCAATTATTTTCAATTATTTATCAATTATTTTAAATTATTTTCATTTAGTTTCAATTATTTTCAATTATTTTCAATTATTTTCAATTATTTTCAATTATTTTCTATTATTTTCAATTATTTATCAATTATTTTCAATTATTTTCAATTATTTTCAATTATTTTCAATTATTTTCAATTATTTTCAATTATTTATCAATTATTTTCAATTATTTTCAATTATTTTCAATTATTTTCATTAATTTTCAATTATTTTCAATTATTTTCAATTATTTTCAATTATTTTAAATTATTTTCAATTATTTTCAATTATTTATCAATTATTTTCAATTATTTTCAATTATTTTCAATTATTTTCATTAATTTTCAATTATTTTCAATTATTATCAATTATTTTAAATTATTTTCAATTATTTTCAATTATTTTCAGATATTTCCAATTATTTTCAATTTTTTCAATTCTTTTCAATTCTTTTCAATTATTTATCAATTATTTTCAATTATTTTCCATTATTTTCAATTATTTTCAATTATTTATCAATTATTTTCAATTATTTTCAATTATTTTCAATTATTTTCATTAATTTTTAATAATTTTCAATTATTTATCAATTATTTTCAATTATTTTCAATTATTTTCCATTATTTTCAATTATTTTCAATTATTTTCAATTATTTTCAATTATTTTAAATTATTTTAAATTATTTTAAATTATTTTCAATTATTTATCAGTTATTTCCAATTATTTGCAATTATTATCCAATTATTTTCAATTATTTTAAATTATTTTAAATTATTTTCAATTATTTTCAATTATTTGTAATTATTTTCAATTATTTTCAATTATTTTCAATTATTTTCAATTATTTATCAATTATTTTCAATTATTTTCAATTATTTTCAATTATTTTGAATTATTTTAAATTATTTTCAATTATTTATCAATTATTTATCAATTATTTATCAATTATTTTCAATTATTTTCAATTATTTTAAATTATTTTCAATTATTTATCAATTATTTTGAATTATTTTCAATTATTTTCAATTATTTTTCAATTATTTTCAATTATATTCAATTATTTTCAATTATTTATCAATTATTATCAATTATTTTCAATTATTTATCAATTATTTCCAATTATTTGCAATTATTATCCAATTATTTTCAATTATTTTAAATTATTTTCAATTATTTTCAATTATTTTCAATTATTTGTAATTATTTTCAATTATTTTCAATTATTTTCAATTATTTTCAATTATTTATCAATTATTTTCAATTATTTTCAATTATTTTCAATTATTTTGAATTATTTTCAATTATTTTCAATTATTTATCAATTATTTATCAATTATTTTCAATTATTTTCAATTATTTTAAATTATTTTCAATTATTTATCAATTATTTTGAATTATTTTCAATTATTTTCAATTATTTTCAATTATTTATCAATTATTTTCAATTATTTTCAATTATTTATCAATTATTTTCAATTATTTTCAATTATTTTCAATTATTTTCAATTATTTTAAATTATTTTCAATTATTTATCAATTATTTTGAATTATTTTGAATTATTTTCAATTATTTTCAATTATTTATCAATTATTTTCAATTATTTTCAATTATTTAAATTATTTTCAATTATTTTCAATTATTTATCAATTATTTTCAATTATTTTCAATTATTTTCAATTATTTATCAATTATTTTCAATTATTTCAATTATTTTCAATGATTTGTAATTATTTTCAATTATTTTCAATTATTTATCAATTATTTTCAATTATTTTCAATTATTTTCAATTATTTTCAATTATTTCCAATTATTTTCAATTATTTATCAATTATTTTCAATTATTTTCAATTATTTATCAATTATTTTCAATTATTTTCAATTATTTTCAATTATTTTCAATTATTTATCAATTATTTTCAATTATTTAAATTATTTTCAATTATTTTCAATTATTTTCAATAATTTTCAATTATTTTCAATTATTTTCAATTATTTATCAATTATTTTAAATTATTTTCAATTATTTGCAATTATTTTCAATTATTTTCAATTATTTTAAATTATTTTCCATTATTTTCAATTATTTTCAATTATTTCCAATTATTTTCAATCATTTTCAATCATTTATCAATCATTTATCAATCATTTATCAATCATTTATCAATCATTTATCAATCATTTATCAATCATTAATCAATGATTTTTAATTATTTTCAATTATTTTCAATTATTTTCAATTATTTAAATTATTTTAAATTATTTTCAATTATTTTCAATTATTTTCAATTATTTTCAATTATTTTCAATTATTTATCAATTATTTTCAATTATTTTTAATTATTTTCAATTATTTTCAATTATTTTCATTTATTTTCAATTATTTTAATTTATTTTCAATTATTTTCAATTATTTTCAATTATTTTCAATTATTTTCAATTATTTATCAATTATTTTCAATTATTATCAATTATTTTCAATTATTTTCAATTATTTTCAATTATTTATCAATTATTTTCAATCATTTTCAATCATTTATCAATCATTTATGAATCATTTATCAATGATTTTTAATTATTTTCAATTATTTTCAATTATTTTCAATTATTTATCAATTATTTTCAATTATTTTCAATTATTTTCAATTATTTATCAATTATTATCAATTATTTTCAATTATTTTCAATTATTTTCAATTATTGTCAATTATTTTCAATTATTTGTAATTATTTTCAATTATTTTCCATTATTTTCAATTATTTATGAATTATTTATCAATTATTTTAAATTATTTTCAATTATTTTCAATTATTTATCAATTATTTATTAATTATTTATCAATTATTTTCAATTATTTTTCAATTATTTTAAATTATTTTCAATTATTTTCAATTATTTATGAATTATTATCAATTATTTTCAATTATTTATCAATTATTTCCAATTATTTTCCAATTATTTCCAATTATTTTCCAATTATTTCCAATTATTTTCAATTATTTTCAATTATTTTAAATTATTTTTCAATTATTTTCAATCATTTTCAATTATTTATCAATTATTTATCAATTATTTTCAATTATTTGTAAATTATTTTGAATTATTTTCAATTATTATCAATTATTATCAATTATTTTCAATTATTTTCAATTATTTTCAATTATTTTCAGATATTTCCAATTATTTTCAATTTTTTCAATTCTTTTCAATTCTTTTCAATTATTTTCAAATATTTTCAATTATTTTTCAATTATTTTCAATTATTTTCCATTATTTTCAATTATTTTCAATTATTTTCAATTATTTTCAATTATTTTCAATTATTTTCAATTATTTATCAATTATTTTAAAATATTTTCAATTATTTTCAATTATTTATCAATTATTTTCAATTATTTACAATTATTTTCAATTATTTTCAATTATTTATCAATTATTTTCAATTATGTTCAATTATTTTCAATTATTTTCAATTATTTTCAATTATTTTCAATTATTTATCAATTATTTTCAATTATTTTCAATTATTTTCAATTATTTTCATTAATTTTCAATTATTTTCAATTATTATCAATTATTATCAATTATTTTAAATTATTTTCAATTATTTTCAATTATTTTCAATTATTTTCAGATATTTCCAATTATTTTCAATTTTTTCAATTCTTTTCAATTCTTTTCAATTATTTATCAATTATTTTCAATTATTTTCCATTATTTTCAATTATTTTCAATTATTTTCAATTATTTTCAACTATTTATCAATTATTTTGAATTATTTTCAATTATTTTCAATTATTTTCAATTATTTGCAATTATTTTCCAATTATTTCCAATTATTTTCAATTATTTGCAATTATTTTCAATTATTTTTCTATTATTTTCAATCATTTTCAATTATTTATCAATTATTTATCAATTATTTTCAATTATTTTCAATTATTTTCAATTATTTTCAATTATTTTCAATTATTTTAAATTATTTTCAATTATTTTCAGATATTTCCAATTATTTTCAATTTTTTCAATTCTTTTCAATTCTTTTCAATTATTTTCAATTATTTTCAATTATTTTCAATTATTTTCAATTATTTTCAATTATTTTCAATTATTTTCAATTATTTTCAATTATTTTCAATTATTTTCAATTATTTTCAATTATTTTCAATTATTTTCAATTATTTATCAATTAGTATGAATTATTTTCAATTATTTTCAATTATTTTCAATTATTTTCAATTATTTTCAATTATTCTCAATTATTTATCAATTATTTTCAATTATTTTCAATTATTTTCAATTATTTTCATTAATTTTCAATTATTTTCAATTATTTATCAATTATTTACAATTATTTTCAATTATTTTAAATTATTTTAAATTATTTTAAATTATTTTCAATTATTTTCAATTATTTATCAATTATTTATCAATTATTTATCAATTATTTTAAATTATTTTAAGTGATTTTCAATTATTTATCAATTATTTTGAATTATTTTCAATTATTTTCAATTATTTATCAATAATTATCAATTATTTTCAATTATTTATCAATTATTTCCAATTATTTGCAATTATTTTCCAATTATTTCCAATTATTTTCAATTATTTTCAATTATTTTCAATTATTTTCAGATATTTCCAATTATTTTCAATTTTTTCAATTCTTTTCAATTCTTTTAAATTATTTTAAATTATTTTCAATTATTTTCAATTATTTTCAATTATTTTCAATTATTTTAAATTATTTTCAATTATTTTCAATTATTTTCAATTATTTTCAATTATTTATCAATTAGTATAAATTATTTTCAATTATTTTCAATTATTTTCAATTATTTTCAATTATTTTCAATTATTCTCAATTATTTATCAATTATTTTCAATTATTTTCAATTATTTTCAATTATTTTCATTAATTTTCAATTATTTTCAATTATTTATCAATTATTTACAATTATTTTCAATTATTTTCAATTATTTTAAATTATTTTCAATTATTTTCAATTATTTATCAATTATTTATCAATTATTTATCAATTATTTTAAATTATTTTAAGTGATTTTCAATTATTTATCAATTATTTTGAATTATTTTCAATTATTTTCAATTATTTATCAATTATTATCAATTATTTTCAATTATTTATCAATTATTTCCAATTATTTGCAATTATTTTCCAATTATTTCCAATTATTTTCAATTATTTTCAATTATTTTCAATTATTTATCAATTATTTTAAATTATTTTCATTTATTTTCAATTATTTTCAATTATTTTAAATTATTTTCAATTATTTTCAATTATTTTCAATTATTTTCAATTATTTTTCAATTATTTTCAATTATTTTCCATTATTTTCAATTATTTTCAATTATTTTCAATTATTTTCAATTATTTTCAATTATTTATCAATTATTTTAAAATATTTTCAATTATTTTCAATTATTTATCAATTATTTTCAATTATTTACAATTATTTTCAATTATTTTCAATTATTTATCAATTATTTTCAATTATGTTCAATTATTTTCAATTATTTTCAATTATTTTCAATTAATTTAAATTATTTTCAATTATTTATCAAATATCATCTATAAACCAAATCATTTATAAACCATTTATCAATCATTCATCAATGATTTTTAATTATTTTCAATTATTTTAAATTATTTTCAATTATTTCAATTATTTTCAATTATTTTCAATGATTTTTAATTATTTTCAATTATTTTCAATTATTTATCAATTATTTTCAATTATTTTCAATTATTTTCAATTATTTATCAATTATTTTAAATTATTTTCATTTAGTTTCAATTATTTTCAATTATTTTCAATTATTTTCAATTATTTTCAATTATTTTCTATTATTTTCAATTATTTATCAATTATTTTCAATTATTTTCAATTATTTTCAATTATTTTCAATTATTTTCAATTATTTTCAATTATTTTCAATTATTTATCAATTATTTTCAATTATTTTCAATTATTTTCAATTATTTTCATTAATTTTCAATTATTTTCAATTATTTTCAATTATTTTCAATTATTTTAAATTATTTTCAATTATTTTCAATTATTTATCAATTATTTTCAATTATTTTCAATTATTTTCAATTATTTTCATTAATTTTCAATTATTTTCAATTATTATCAATTATTTTAAATTATTTTCAGATATTTCCAATTATTTTCAATTTTTTCAATTCTTTTCAATTCTTTTCAATTATTTATCAATTATTTTCAATTATTTTCCATTATTTTCAATTATTTTCAATTATTTTCAATTATTTATCAATTATTTTCAATTATTTTCAATTATTTTCAATTATTTTCATTAATTTTTAATAATTTTCAATTATTTATCAATTATTTTCAATTATTTTCAATTATTTTCAATTATTTTCCATTATTTTCAATTATTTTCAATTATTTTCAATTATTTTCAATTATTTTAAATTATTTTAAATTATTTTAAATTATTTTCAATTATTTATCAGTTATTTCCAATTATTTGCAATTATTATCCAATTATTTTCAATTATTTTAAATTATTTTCAATTATTTTCAATTATTTTCAATTATTTGTAATTATTTTCAATTATTTTCAATTATTTTCAATTATTTTCAATTATTTATCAATTATTTTCAATTATTTTCAATTATTTTCAATTATTTTGAATTATTTTAAATTATTTTCAATTATTTATCAATTATTTATCAATTATTTATCAATTATTTTCAATTATTTTCAACTATTTATCAATTATTTTGAATTATTTTCAATTATTTTCAATTATTTTCAATTATTTGCAATTATTTTCCAATTATTTCCAATTATTTTCAATTATTTGCAATTATTTTCAATTATTTTTCAATTATTTTCAATCATTTTCAATTATTTATCAATTATTTATCAATTATTTTCAATTATTTTCAATTATTTTCAATTATTTTTCAATTATTTTCAATCATTTTCAATTATTTATCAATTATTTATCAATTATTTTCAATTATTTTCAATTATTTTCAATTATTTTCAATTATTTTCAATTATTTTAAATTATTTTCAATTATTTTAAATTATTTTCAATTATTTTCAGATACTTCCAATTATTTTCAATTTTTTCAATTCTTTTCAATTCTTTTCAATTATTTTCAATTATTTTCAATTATTTTCAATTATTTTCAATTATTTTCAATTATTTTCAATTATTTTCAATTATTTTCAATTATTTTCAATTATTTATCAATTAGTATGAATTATTTTCAATTATTTTCAATTATTTTCAATTATTTTCAATTATTTTCAATTATTCTCAATTATTAATCAATTATTTTCAATTATTTTCAATTATTTTCAATTATTTTCATTAATTTTCAATTATTTTCAATTATTTATCAATTATTTACAATTATTTTCAATTATTTTCAATTATTTTAAATTATTTTAAATTATTTTCAATTATTTTCAATTATTTATCAATTATTTATCAATTATTTATCAATTATTTTCAATTATTTTCCATTATTTTCAATTATTTTCAATTATTTTCAATTATTTTCAACTATTTATCAATTATTTTGAATTATTTTCAATTATTTTCAATTATTTTCAATTATTTGCAATTATTTTCCAATTATTTCCAATTATTTTCAATTATTTTCAATTATTTTCAATTATTTTTCAATTATTTTCAATCATTTTCAATTATTTATCAATTATTTATCAATTATTTTCAATTATTTTCAATTATTTTCAATTATTTTCAATTATTTTCAATTATTTTAAATTATTTTCAATTATTTTAAATTATTTTCAATTATTTTCAGATATTTCCAATTATTTTCAATTTTTTCAATTCTTTTCAATTCTTTTCAATTATTTTCAATTATTTTCAATTATTTTCAATTATTTTCAATTATTTTCAATTATTTTCAATTATTTTCAATTATTTTCAATTATTTTCAATTATTTTCAATTATTTTCAATTATTTTCAATTATTTTCAATTATTTTCAATTATTTATCAATTAGTATGAATTATTTTCAATTATTTTCAATTATTTTCAATTATTCTCAATTATTTATCAATTATTTTCAATTATTTTCAATTATTTTCAATTATTTTCATTAATTTTCAATTATTTTCAATTATTTATCAATTATTTACAATTATTTTCAATTATTTTCAATTATTTTAAATTATTTTAAATTATTTTAAATTATTTTCAATTATTTATCAATTATTTATCAATTATTTATCAATTATTTTAAATTATTTTAAGTGATTTTCAATTATTTATCAATTATTTTGAATTATTTTCAATTATTTTCAATTATTTATCAATTATTATCAATTATTTTCAATTATTTCCAATTATTTGCAATTATTTTCCAATTATTTCCAATTATTTTCAATTATTTTCAATTATTTTCAATTATTTTCAGATATTTCCAATTATTTTCAATTTTTCAATTCTTTTCAATTCTTTTAAATTATTTTAAATTATTTTCAATTATTTTCAATTATTTTCAATTATTTTCAATTATTTTAAATTATTTTCAATTATTTTCAATTATTTTCAATTATTTTCAATTATTTTCAATTATTTATCAATTTGTATAAATTATTTTCAATTATTTTCAATTATTTTCAATTATTTTCAATTATTTTCAATTATTCTCAATTATTTATCAATTATTTTCAATTATTTTCAATTATTTTCAATTATTTTGAATTATTTATCAATTATTTTGAATTATTTTCAATTATTTTCAATTATTTATCAATTATTATCAATTATTTTCAATTATTTATCAATTATTTCCAATTATTTGCAATTATTTTCCAATTATTTCCAATTATTTTCAATTATTTTCAATTATTTTCAATTATTTATCAATTATTTTAAATTATTTTCATTTATTTTCAATTATTTTCAATTATTTTAAATTATTTTCAATTATTTTCAATTATTTTCAATTATTTTCAATTATTTTTCAATTATTTTCAATTATTTTCCATTATTTTCAATTATTTTCAATTATTTTCAATTATTTTCAATTATTTTCAATTATTTATCAATTATTTTAAAATATTTTCAATTATTTTCAATTATTTATCAATTATTTTCAATTATTTACAATTATTTTCAATTATTTTCAATTATTTATCAATTATTTTCAATTATGTTCAATTATTTTCAATTATTTTCAATTATTTTCAATTAATTTAAATTATTTTCAATTATTTATCAAATATCATCTATAAACCAAATCATTTATAAACCATTTATCAATCATTCATCAATGATTTTTAATTATTTTCAATTATTTTCAATTATTTTCAATTATTTCAATTATTTTCAATTATTTTCAATGATTTTTAATTATTTTCAATTATTTTCAATTATTTATCAATTATTTTCAATTATTTTCAATTATTTTCAATTATTTTCAATTATTTATCAATTATTTTAAATTATTTTCATTTAGTTTCAATTATTTTCAATTATTTTCAATTATTTTCAATTATTTTCAATTATTTTCTATTATTTTCAATTATTTATCAATTATTTTCAATTATTTTCAATTATTTTCAATTATTTTCAATTATTTTCAATTATTTTCAATTATTTTCAATTATTTTCAGATATTTCCAATTATTTTCAATTTTTTCAATTCTTTTCAATTCTTTTCAATTATTTATCAATTATTTTCAATTATTTTCCATTATTTTCAATTATTTTCAATTATTTATCAATTATTTTCAATTATTTTCAATTATTTTCAATTATTTTCATTAATTTTTAATAATTTTCAATTATTTATCAATTATTTTCAATTATTTTCAATTATTTTCCATTATTTTCAATTATTTTCAATTATTTTCAATTATTTTCAATTATTTTAAATTATTTTAAATTATTTTAAATTATTTTCAATTATTTATCAGTTATTTCCAATTATTTGCAATTATTATCCAATTATTTTCAATTATTTTAAATTATTTTAAATTATTTTCAATTATTTTCAATTATTTGTAATTATTTTCAATTATTTTCAATTATTTTCAATTATTTTCAATTATTTATCAATTATTTTCAATTATTTTCAATTATTTTCAATTATTTTGAATTATTTTAAATTATTTTCAATTATTTATCAATTATTTATCAATTATTTATCAATTATTTTCAATTATTTTCAATTATTTTAAATTATTTTCAATTATTTATCAATTATTTTGAATTATTTTCAATTATTTTCAATTATTTTTCAATTATTTTCAATTATATTCAATTATTTTCAATTATTTATCAATTATTATCAATTATTTTCAATTATTTATCAATTATTTCCAATTATTTGCAATTATTATCCAATTATTTTCAATTATTTTAAATTATTTTCAATTATTTTCAATTATTTTCAATTATTTGTAATTATTTTCAATTATTTTCAATTATTTTCAATTATTTTCAATTATTTATCAATTATTTTCAATTATTTTCAATTATTTTCAATTATTTTGAATTATTTTCAATTATTTTCAATTATTTATCAATTATTTATCAATTATTTTCAATTATTTTCAATTATTTTAAATTATTTTCAATTATTTATCAATTATTTTGAATTATTTTCAATTATTTTCAATTATTTTCAATTATTTATCAATTATTTTCAATTATTTTCAATTATTTATCAATTATTTTCAATTATTTTCAATTATTTTCAATTATTTTCAATTATTTTAAATTATTTTCAATTATTTATCAATTATTTTGAATTATTTTGAATTATTTTCAATTATTTTCAATTATTTATCAATTATTTTCAATTATTTTCAATTATTTAAATTATTTTCAATTATTTTCAATTATTTATCAATTATTTTCAATTATTTTCAATTATTTTCAATTATTTATCAATTATTTTCAATTATTTCAATTATTTTCAATGATTTGTAATTATTTTCAATTATTTTCAATTATTTATCAATTATTTTCAATTATTTTCAATTATTTTCAATTATTTTCAATTATTTCCAATTATTTTCAATTATTTATCAATTATTTTCAATTATTTTCAATTATTTATCAATTATTTTCAATTATTTTCAATTATTTTCAATTATTTTCAATTATTTATCAATTATTTTCAATTATTTAAATTATTTTCAATTATTTTCAATTATTTTCAATAATTTTCAATTATTTTCAATTATTTTCAGTTATTTATCAATTATTTTAAATTATTTTCAATTATTTGCAATTATTTTCAATTATTTTCAATTATTTTAAATTATTTTCCATTATTTTCAATTATTTTCAATTATTTCCAATTATTTTCAATCATTTTCAATCATTTATCAATCATTTATCAATCATTTATCAATCATTTATCAATCATTTATCAATCATTTATCAATCATTAATCAATGATTTTTAATTATTTTCAATTATTTTCAATTATTTTCAATTATTTAAATTATTTTAAATTATTTTCAATTATTTTCAATTATTTTCAATTATTTTCAATTATTTTCAATTATTTATCAATTATTTTCAATTATTTTTAATTATTTTCAATTATTTTCAATTATTTTCATTTATTTTCAATTATTTTAATTTATTTTCAATTATTTTCAATTATTTTCAATTATTTTCAATTATTTTCAATTATTTATCAATTATTTTCAATTATTATCAATTATTTTCAATTATTTTCAATTATTTTCAATTATTTATCAATTATTTTCAATCATTTTCAATCATTTATCAATCATTTATGAATCATTTATCAATGATTTTTAATTATTTTCAATTATTTTCAATTATTTTCAATTATTTATCAATTATTTTCAATTATTTTCAATTATTTTCAATTATTTATCAATTATTATCAATTATTTTCAATTATTTTCAATTATTTTCAATTATTGTCAATTATTTTCAATTATTTGTAATTATTTTCAATTATTTTCCATTATTTTCAATTATTTATGAATTATTTATCAATTATTTTAAATTATTTTCAATTATTTTCAATTATTTATCAATTATTTATTAATTATTTATCAATTATTTTCAATTATTTTTCAATTATTTTAAATTATTTTCAATTATTTTCAATTATTTATGAATTATTATCAATTATTTTCAATTATTTATCAATTATTTCCAATTATTTTCCAATTATTTCCAATTATTTTCCAATTATTTCCAATTATTTTCAATTATTTTCAATTATTTTAAATTATTTTTCAATTATTTTCAATCATTTTCAATTATTTATCAATTATTTATCAATTATTTTCAATTATTTGTAAATTATTTTGAATTATTTTCAATTATTATCAATTATTATCAATTATTTTCAATTATTTTCAATTATTTTCAATTATTTTCAGATATTTCCAATTATTTTCAATTTTTTCAATTCTTTTCAATTCTTTTCAATTATTTTCAATTATTTTCAATTATTTTTCAATTATTTTCAATTATTTTCCATTATTTTCAATTATTTTCAATTATTTTCAATTATTTTCAATTATTTTCAATTATTTTCAATTATTTATCAATTATTTTAAAATATTTTCAATTATTTTCAATTATTTATCAATTATTTTCAATTATTTACAATTATTTTCAATTATTTTCAATTATTTATCAATTATTTTCAATTATGTTCAATTATTTTCAATTATTTTCAATTATTTTAAATTATTTTCAATTATTTTCAATTATTTATCAATTATTTTCAATTATTTTCAATTATTTTCAATTATTTTCATTAATTTTCAATTATTTTCAATTATTATCAATTATTATCAATTATTTTAAATTATTTTCAATTATTTTCAATTATTTTCAATTATTTTCAGATATTTCCAATTATTTTCAATTTTTTCAATTCTTTTCAATTCTTTTCAATTATTTATCAATTATTTTCAATTATTTTCCATTATTTTCAATTATTTTCAATTATTTTCAATTATTTTCAACTATTTATCAATTATTTTGAATTATTTTCAATTATTTTCAATTATTTTCAATTATTTGCAATTATTTTCCAATTATTTCCAATTATTTTCAATTATTTGCAATTATTTTCAATTATTTTTCTATTATTTTCAATCATTTTCAATTATTTATCAATTATTTATCAATTATTTTCAATTATTTTCAATTATTTTCAATTATTTTCAATTATTTTCAATTATTTTAAATTATTTTCAATTATTTTCAGATATTTCCAATTATTTTCAATTTTTTCAATTCTTTTCAATTCTTTTCAATTATTTTCAATTATTTTCAATTATTTTCAATTATTTTCAATTATTTTCAATTATTTTCAATTATTTTCAATTATTTTCAATTATTTTCAATTATTTTCAATTATTTTCAATTATTTATCAATTAGTATGAATTATTTTCAATTATTTTCAATTATTTTCAATTATTTTCAATTATTTTCAATTATTCTCAATTATTTATCAATTATTTTCAATTATTTTCAATTATTTTCAATTATTTTCATTAATTTTCAATTATTTTCAATTATTTATCAATTATTTACAATTATTTTCAATTATTTTAAATTATTTTAAATTATTTTAAATTATTTTCAATTATTTTCAATTATTTATCAATTATTTATCAATTATTTATCAATTATTTTAAATTATTTTAAGTGATTTTCAATTATTTATCAATTATTTTGAATTATTTTCAATTATTTTCAATTATTTATCAATAATTATCAATTATTTTCAATTATTTATCAATTATTTCCAATTATTTGCAATTATTTTCCAATTATTTCCAATTATTTTCAATTATTTTCAATTATTTTCAATTATTTTCAGATATTTCCAATTATTTTCAATTTTTTCAATTCTTTTCAATTCTTTTAAATTATTTTAAATTATTTTCAATTATTTTCAATTATTTTCAATTATTTTCAATTATTTTAAATTATTTTCAATTATTTTCAATTATTTTCAATTATTTTCAATTATTTATCAATTAGTATAAATTATTTTCAATTATTTTCAATTATTTTCAATTATTTTCAATTATTTTCAATTATTCTCAATTATTTATCAATTATTTTCAATTATTTTCAATTATTTTCAATTATTTTCATTAATTTTCAATTATTTTCAATTATTTATCAATTATTTACAATTATTTTCAATTATTTTCAATTATTTTAAATTATTTTCAATTATTTTCAATTATTTATCAATTATTTATCAATTATTTATCAATTATTTTAAATTATTTTAAGTGATTTTCAATTATTTATCAATTATTTTGAATTATTTTCAATTATTTTCAATTATTTATCAATTATTATCAATTATTTTCAATTATTTATCAATTATTTCCAATTATTTGCAATTATTTTCCAATTATTTCCAATTATTTTCAATTATTTTCAATTATTTTCAATTATTTATCAATTATTTTAAATTATTTTCATTTATTTTCAATTATTTTCAATTATTTTAAATTATTTTCAATTATTTTCAATTATTTTCAATTATTTTCAATTATTTTTCAATTATTTTCAATTATTTTCCATTATTTTCAATTATTTTCAATTATTTTCAATTATTTTCAATTATTTTCAATTATTTATCAATTATTTTAAAATATTTTCAATTATTTTCAATTATTTATCAATTATTTTCAATTATTTACAATTATTTTCAATTATTTTCAATTATTTATCAATTATTTTCAATTATGTTCAATTATTTTCAATTATTTTCAATTATTTTCAATTAATTTAAATTATTTTCAATTATTTATCAAATATCATCTATAAACCAAATCATTTATAAACCATTTATCAATCATTCATCAATGATTTTTAATTATTTTCAATTATTTTAAATTATTTTCAATTATTTCAATTATTTTCAATTATTTTCAATGATTTTTAATTATTTTCAATTATTTTCAATTATTTATCAATTATTTTCAATTATTTTCAATTATTTTCAATTATTTATCAATTATTTTAAATTATTTTCATTTAGTTTCAATTATTTTCAATTATTTTCAATTATTTTCAATTATTTTCAATTATTTTCTATTATTTTCAATTATTTATCAATTATTTTCAATTATTTTCAATTATTTTCAATTATTTTCAATTATTTTCAATTATTTTCAATTATTTATCAATTATTTTCAATTATTTTCAATTATTTTCAATTATTTTCATTAATTTTCAATTATTTTCAATTATTTTCAATTATTTTCAATTATTTTAAATTATTTTCAATTATTTTCAATTATTTATCAATTATTTTCAATTATTTTCAATTATTTTCAATTATTTTCATTAATTTTCAATTATTTTCAATTATTATCAATTATTTTAAATTATTTTCAATTATTTTCAGATATTTCCAATTATTTTCAATTTTTTCAATTCTTTTCAATTCTTTTCAATTATTTATCAATTATTTTCAATTATTTTCCATTATTTTCAATTATTTTCAATTATTTTCAATTATTTATCAATTATTTTCAATTATTTTCAATTATTTTCAATTATTTTCATTAATTTTTAATAATTTTCAATTATTTATCAATTATTTTCAATTATTTTCAATTATTTTCAATTATTTTCCATTATTTTCAATTATTTTCAATTATTTTCAATTATTTTCAATTATTTTAAATTATTTTAAATTATTTTAAATTATTTTCAATTATTTATCAGTTATTTCCAATTATTTGCAATTATTATCCAATTATTTTCAATTATTTTAAATTATTTTCAATTATTTTCAATTATTTTCAATTATTTGTAATTATTTTCAATTATTTTCAATTATTTTCAATTATTTTTCAATTATTTTCAATTATTTTCCATTATTTTCAATTATTTTCAATTATTTTCAATTATTTTCAATTATTTTCAATTATTTATCAATTATTTTAAAATATTTTCAATTATTTTCAATTATTTATCAATTATTTTCAATTATGTTCAATTATTTTCAATTATTTTCAATTATTTTCAATTAATTTAAATTATTTTCAATTATTTATCAAATATCATCTATAAACCAAATCATTTATAAACCATTTATCAATCATTCATCAATGATTTTTAATTATTTTCAATTATTTTAAATTATTTTCAATTATTTCAATTATTTTCAATTATTTTCAATGATTTTTAATTATTTTCAATTATTTTCAATTATTTATCAATTATTTTCAATTATTTTCAATTATTTTCAATTATTTATCAATTATTTTAAATTATTTTCATTTAGTTTCAATTATTTTCAATTATTTTCAATTATTTTCAATTATTTTCAATTATTTTCTATTATTTTCAATTATTTATCAATTATTTTCAATTATTTTCAATTATTTTCAATTATTTTCAATTATTTTCAATTATTTTCAATTATTTATCAATTATTTTCAATTATTTTCAATTATTTTCAATTATTTTCATTAATTTTCAATTATTTTCAATTATTTTCAATTATTTTCAATTATTTTAAATTATTTTCAATTATTTTCAATTATTTTCAATTATTTTCATTAATTTTCAATTATTTTCAATTATTTTAAATTATTTTCAATTATTTTCAATTATTTATGAATTATTATCAATTATTTTCAATTATTTATCAATTATTTCCAATTATTTTCCAATTATTTCCAATTATTTTCCAATTATTTCCAATTATTTTCAATTATTTTCAATTATTTTAAATTATTTTTCAATTATTTTCAATCATTTTCAATTATTTATCAATTATTTATCAATTATTTTCAATTATTTGTAAATTATTTTGAATTATTTTCAATTATTATCAATTATTATCAATTATTTTCAATTATTTTCAATTATTTTCAATTATTTTCAGATATTTCCAATTATTTTCAATTTTTTCAATTCTTTTCAATTCTTTTCAATTATTTTCAATTATTTTCAATTATTTTTCAATTATTTTCAATTATTTTCCATTATTTTCAATTATTTTCAATTATTTTCAATTATTTTCAATTATTTTCAATTATTTTCAATTATTTATCAATTATTTTAAAATATTTTCAATTATTTTCAATTATTTATCAATTATTTTCAATTATTTACAATTATTTTCAATTATTTTCAATTATTTATCAATTATTTTCAATTATGTTCAATTATTTTCAATTATTTTCAATTATTTTAAATTATTTTCAATTATTTTCAATTATTTATCAATTATTTTCAATTATTTTCAATTATTTTCAATTATTTTCATTAATTTTCAATTATTTTCAATTATTATCAATTATTATCAATTATTTTAAATTATTTTCAATTATTTTCAATTATTTTCAATTATTTTCAGATATTTCCAATTATTTTCAATTTTTTCAATTCTTTTCAATTCTTTTCAATTATTTATCAATTATTTTCAATTATTTTCCATTATTTTCAATTATTTTCAATTATTTTCAATTATTTTCAACTATTTATCAATTATTTTGAATTATTTTCAATTATTTTCAATTATTTTCAATTATTTGCAATTATTTTCCAATTATTTCCAATTATTTTCAATTATTTGCAATTATTTTCAATTATTTTTCTATTATTTTCAATCATTTTCAATTATTTATCAATTATTTATCAATTATTTTCAATTATTTTCAATTATTTTCAATTATTTTCAATTATTTTCAATTATTTTAAATTATTTTCAATTATTTTCAGATATTTCCAATTATTTTCAATTTTTTCAATTCTTTTCAATTCTTTTCAATTATTTTCAATTATTTTCAATTATTTTCAATTATTTTCAATTATTTTCAATTATTTTCAATTATTTTCAATTATTTTCAATTATTTTCAATTATTTTCAATTATTTTCAATTATTTATCAATTAGTATGAATTATTTTCAATTATTTTCAATTATTTTCAATTATTTTCAATTATTTTCAATTATTCTCAATTATTTATCAATTATTTTCAATTATTTTCAATTATTTTCAATTATTTTCATTAATTTTCAATTATTTTCAATTATTTATCAATTATTTACAATTATTTTCAATTATTTTAAATTATTTTAAATTATTTTAAATTATTTTCAATTATTTTCAATTATTTATCAATTATTTATCAATTATTTATCAATTATTTTAAATTATTTTAAGTGATTTTCAATTATTTATCAATTATTTTGAATTATTTTCAATTATTTTCAATTATTTATCAATAATTATCAATTATTTTCAATTATTTATCAATTATTTCCAATTATTTGCAATTATTTTCCAATTATTTCCAATTATTTTCAATTATTTTCAATTATTTTCAATTATTTTCAGATATTTCCAATTATTTTCAATTTTTTCAATTCTTTTCAATTCTTTTAAATTATTTTAAATTATTTTCAATTATTTTCAATTATTTTCAATTATTTTCAATTATTTTAAATTATTTTCAATTATTTTCAATTATTTTCAATTATTTTCAATTATTTATCAATTAGTATAAATTATTTTCAATTATTTTCAATTATTTTCAATTATTTTCAATTATTTTCAATTATTCTCAATTATTTATCAATTATTTTCAATTATTTTCAATTATTTTCAATTATTTTCATTAATTTTCAATTATTTTCAATTATTTATCAATTATTTACAATTATTTTCAATTATTTTCAATTATTTTAAATTATTTTCAATTATTTTCAATTATTTATCAATTATTTATCAATTATTTATCAATTATTTTAAATTATTTTAAGTGATTTTCAATTATTTATCAATTATTTTGAATTATTTTCAATTATTTTCAATTATTTATCAATTATTATCAATTATTTTCAATTATTTATCAATTATTTCCAATTATTTGCAATTATTTTCCAATTATTTCCAATTATTTTCAATTATTTTCAATTATTTTCAATTATTTATCAATTATTTTAAATTATTTTCATTTATTTTCAATTATTTTCAATTATTTTAAATTATTTTCAATTATTTTCAATTATTTTCAATTATTTTCAATTATTTTTCAATTATTTTCAATTATTTTCCATTATTTTCAATTATTTTCAATTATTTTCAATTATTTTCAATTATTTTCAATTATTTATCAATTATTTTAAAATATTTTCAATTATTTTCAATTATTTATCAATTATTTTCAATTATTTACAATTATTTTCAATTATTTTCAATTATTTATCAATTATTTTCAATTATGTTCAATTATTTTCAATTATTTTCAATTATTTTCAATTAATTTAAATTATTTTCAATTATTTATCAAATATCATCTATAAACCAAATCATTTATAAACCATTTATCAATCATTCATCAATGATTTTTAATTATTTTCAATTATTTTAAATTATTTTCAATTATTTCAATTATTTTCAATTATTTTCAATGATTTTTAATTATTTTCAATTATTTTCAATTATTTATCAATTATTTTCAATTATTTTCAATTATTTTCAATTATTTATCAATTATTTTAAATTATTTTCATTTAGTTTCAATTATTTTCAATTATTTTCAATTATTTTCAATTATTTTCAATTATTTTCTATTATTTTCAATTATTTATCAATTATTTTCAATTATTTTCAATTATTTTCAATTATTTTCAATTATTTTCAATTATTTTCAATTATTTATCAATTATTTTCAATTATTTTCAATTATTTTCAATTATTTTCATTAATTTTCAATTATTTTCAATTATTTTCAATTATTTTCAATTATTTTAAATTATTTTCAATTATTTTCAATTATTTATCAATTATTTTCAATTATTTTCAATTATTTTCAATTATTTTCATTAATTTTCAATTATTTTCAATTATTATCAATTATTTTAAATTATTTTCAATTATTTTCAGATATTTCCAATTATTTTCAATTTTTTCAATTCTTTTCAATTCTTTTCAATTATTTATCAATTATTTTCAATTATTTTCCATTATTTTCAATTATTTTCAATTATTTTCAATTATTTATCAATTATTTTCAATTATTTTCAATTATTTTCAATTATTTTCATTAATTTTTAATAATTTTCAATTATTTATCAATTATTTTCAATTATTTTCAATTATTTTCAATTATTTTCCATTATTTTCAATTATTTTCAATTATTTTCAATTATTTTCAATTATTTTAAATTATTTTAAATTATTTTAAATTATTTTCAATTATTTATCAGTTATTTCCAATTATTTGCAATTATTATCCAATTATTTTCAATTATTTTAAATTATTTTCAATTATTTTCAATTATTTTCAATTATTTGTAATTATTTTCAATTATTTTCAATTATTTTCAATTATTTTTCAATTATTTTCAATTATTTTCCATTATTTTCAATTATTTTCAATTATTTTCAATTATTTTCAATTATTTTCAATTATTTATCAATTATTTTAAAATATTTTCAATTATTTTCAATTATTTATCAATTATTTTCAATTATTTACAATTATTTTCAATTATTTTCAATTATTTATCAATTATTTTCAATTATGTTCAATTATTTTCAATTATTTTCAATTATTTTCAATTAATTTAAATTATTTTCAATTATTTATCAAATATCATCTATAAACCAAATCATTTATAAACCATTTATCAATCATTCATCAATGATTTTTAATTATTTTCAATTATTTTAAATTATTTTCAATTATTTCAATTATTTTCAATTATTTTCAATGATTTTTAATTATTTTCAATTATTTTCAATTATTTATCAATTATTTTCAATTATTTTCAATTATTTTCAATTATTTATCAATTATTTTAAATTATTTTCATTTAGTTTCAATTATTTTCAATTATTTTCAATTATTTTCAATTATTTTCAATTATTTTCTATTATTTTCAATTATTTATCAATTATTTTCAATTATTTTCAATTATTTTCAATTATTTTCAATTATTTTCAATTATTTTCAATTATTTATCAATTATTTTCAATTATTTTCAATTATTTTCAATTATTTTCATTAATTTTCAATTATTTTCAATTATTTTCAATTATTTTCAATTATTTTAAATTATTTTCAATTATTTTCAATTATTTATCAATTATTTTCAATTATTTTCAATTATTTTCAATTATTTTCATTAATTTTCAATTATTTTCAATTATTATCAATTATTTTAAATTATTTTCAATTATTTTCAGATATTTCCAATTATTTTCAATTTTTTCAATTCTTTTCAATTCTTTTCAATTATTTATCAATTATTTTCAATTATTTTCCATTATTTTCAATTATTTTCAATTATTTTCAATTATTTATCAATTATTTTCAATTATTTTCAATTATTTTCAATTATTTTCATTAATTTTTAATAATTTTCAATTATTTATCAATTATTTTCAATTATTTTCAATTATTTTCAATTATTTTCCATTATTTTCAATTATTTTCAATTATTTTCAATTATTTTCAATTATTTTAAATTATTTTAAATTATTTTAAATTATTTTCAATTATTTATCAGTTATTTCCAATTATTTGCAATTATTATCCAATTATTTTCAATTATTTTAAATTATTTTCAATTATTTTCAATTATTTTCAATTATTTGTAATTATTTTCAATTATTTTCAATTATTTTCAATTATTTTCAATTATTTATCAATTATTTTCAATTATTTTCAATTATTTTCAATTATTTTGAATTATTTTAAATTATTTTCAATTATTTATCAATTATTTATCAATTATTTATCAATTATTTTCAATTATTTTCAATTATTTTAAATTATTTTCAATTATTTATCAATTATTTTGAATTATTTTCAATTATTTTCAATTATTTTTCAATTATTTTCAATTATTTTCAATTATTTTCAATTATTTATCAATTATTATCAATTATTTTCAATTATTTATCAATTATTTCCAATTATTTGCAATTATTTTCCAATTATTTCCAATTATTTTCAATTATTTTCAATTATTTTCAATTATTTATCAATTATTTTAAATTATTTTCATTTATTTTCAATTATTTTAAATTATTTTCAATTATTTATCAATTATTTTAAATTATTTTCAATTATTTTCAATTATTTTCAATTATTTTCAATTATTTATCAATTAGTATAAATTATTTTCAATTATTTTCAATTATTTTCAATTATTTTCAATTATTTTCAATTATTCTCAATTATTTATCAATTATTTTCAATTATTTTCAATTATTTTCAATTATTTTCATTAATTTTCAATTATTTTCAATTATTTATCAATTATTTACAATTATTTTCAATTATTTTCAATTATTTTAAATTATTTTCAATTATTTTCAATTATTTATCAATTATTTATCAATTATTTATCAATTATTTTAAATTATTTTAAGTGATTTTCAATTATTTATCAATTATTTTGAATTATTTTCAATTATTTTCAATTATTTATCAATTATTATCAATTATTTTCAATTATTTATCAATTATTTCCAATTATTTGCAATTATTTTCCAATTATTTCCAATTATTTTCAATTATTTTCAATTATTTTCAATTATTTATCAATTATTTTAAATTATTTTCATTTATTTTCAATTATTTTCAATTATTTTAAATTATTTTCAATTATTTTCAATTATTTTCAATTATTTTCAATTATTTTTCAATTATTTTCAATTATTTTCCATTATTTTCAATTATTTTCAATTATTTTCAATTATTTTCAATTATTTTCAATTATTTATCAATTATTTTAAAATATTTTCAATTATTTTCAATTATTTATCAATTATTTTCAATTATTTACAATTATTTTCAATTATTTTCAATTATTTATCAATTATTTTCAATTATGTTCAATTATTTTCAATTATTTTCAATTATTTTCAATTAATTTAAATTATTTTCAATTATTTATCAAATATCATCTATAAACCAAATCATTTATAAACCATTTATCAATCATTCATCAATGATTTTTAATTATTTTCAATTATTTTAAATTATTTTCAATTATTTCAATTATTTTCAATTATTTTCAATGATTTTTAATTATTTTCAATTATTTTCAATTATTTATAAATTATTTTCAATTATTTTCAATTATTTTCAATTATTTATCAATTATTTTAAATTATTTTCATTTAGTTTCAATTATTTTCAATTATTTTCAATTATTTTCAATTATTTTCAATTATTTTCTATTATTTTCAATTATTTATCAATTATTTTCAATTATTTTCAATTATTTTCAATTATTTTCAATTATTTTCAATTATTTTCAATTATTTATCAATTATTTTCAATTATTTTCAATTATTTTCAATTATTTTCATTAATTTTCAATTATTTTCAATTATTTTCAATTATTTTCAATTATTTTAAATTATTTTCAATTATTTTCAATTATTTATCAATTATTTTCAATTATTTTCAATTATTTTCAATTATTTTCATTAATTTTCAATTATTTTCAATTATTATCAATTATTTTAAATTATTTTCAATTATTTTCAGATATTTCCAATTATTTTCAATTTTTTCAATTCTTTTCAATTCTTTTCAATTATTTATCAATTATTTTCAATTATTTTCCATTATTTTCAATTATTTTCAATTATTTTCAATTATTTATCAATTATTTTCAATTATTTTCAATTATTTTCAATTATTTTCATTAATTTTTAATAATTTTCAATTATTTATCAATTATTTTCAATTATTTTCAATTATTTTCAATTATTTTCCATTATTTTCAATTATTTTCAATTATTTTCAATTATTTTCAATTATTTTAAATTATTTTAAATTATTTTAAATTATTTTCAATTATTTATCAGTTATTTCCAATTATTTGCAATTATTATCCAATTATTTTCAATTATTTTAAATTATTTTCAATTATTTTCAATTATTTTCAATTATTTGTAATTATTTTCAATTATTTTCAATTATTTTCAATTATTTTCAATTATTTATCAATTATTTTCAATTATTTTCAATTATTTTCAATTATTTTGAATTATTTTAAATTATTTTCAATTATTTATCAATTATTTATCAATTATTTATCAATTATTTTCAATTATTTTCAATTATTTTAAATTATTTTCAATTATTTATCAATTATTTTGAATTATTTTCAATTATTTTCAATTATTTTTCAATTATTTTCAATTATTTTCAATTATTTTCAATTATTTATCAATTATTATCAATTATTTTCAATTATTTATCAATTATTTCCAATTATTTGCAATTATTTTCCAATTATTTCCAATTATTTTCAATTATTTTCAATTATTTTCAATTATTTATCAATTATTTTAAATTATTTTCATTTATTTTCAATTATTTTAAATTATTTTCAATTATTTATCAATTATTTTCAATTATTTTCAATTATTTTCAATTATTTTCAATTATTTTCAATTATTTCCAATTATTTTCAATTATTTTCAATTATTTATCAATTATTTTCAATTATTTTCAATTATTTTCAATTATTTTCAATTATTTTCAATTATTTTCAATTATTTATCAATTATTTTCAATTATTTCAATTATTTTCAATTATTTTCAATGATTTGTAATTATTTTCAATTATTTTCAATTATTTATCAATTATTTTCAATTATTTTCAATTATTTTCAATTATTTCCAATTATTTTCAATTATTTTCAATTATTTATCAATTATTTTCAATTATTTTCAATTATTTATCAATTATTTTCAATTATTTTCAATTATTTTCAATTATTTTCAATTATTTATCAATTATTTTCAATTATTTAAATTATTTTCAATTATTTTCAATTATTTTCAATTATTTTCAATTATTTTCAATTATTTTCAATTATTTATCAATTATTTTAAATTATTTTCAATTATTTTCAATTATTTTCAACTATTTTAAATTAGTTTCAATTATTTTCAATTATTTATGAATTATTATAAATTATTTTCAACTATTTATCAATTATTTCCAATTATTTGCAATTATTTTCCAATTATTTCCAATTATTTTCAATTATTTTCAATTATTTTCAATTATTTTTCAATTATTTTCAATCATTTTCAATTATTTATCAATTATGTATGAATTATTTTCAATTATTTATCAATTATTTTCAATTATTTGTCAATTATTTTAAATTATTTTCAATTATTTTCAATTATTTTCAATTATTTTCAATTATTTTCAATGATTTTTAATTATTTTCTATTATTTTCAATTATTATCAATTATTTATCAATTATTTTCAATTATTTCAATTATTTTCAATTATTTTCAATTATTTTCAACTATTTATCAATTATTTTGTATTATTTTCAATTATTTTCAATTATTTTCAATTATTTTCAATTATTTTCAATTATTTTCAATTATTTTCAATTACTTATCAATTATTTTCAATTATTTTCAATTATTTTCAATTATTTTCATTAATTTTTAATAATATTCAATTATTTATCAATTATTTTCAATTATTTTCAATTATTTTCAATTATTTGTAATTATTTTCAATTATTTTCAATTATTTTCAATTATTTTCAATTATTTTCAATTATTTATCAATTATTTTCAATTATTTTCAATTATTTTCAATTATTTTGAATTATTTTCAATTATTTTCAATTATTTATCAATTATTTATCAATTATTTTCAATTATTTTCAATTATTTTCAATTATTTTCATTAATTTTCAATTATTTTCAATTATTTTGAATTATTTTAAATTATTTTCAATTATTTATCAATTATTTATCAATTATTTTCAATTATTTTCAATTATTTTCAATTATTTTAAATTATTTTCAATTATTTTCAATTATTTATCAGTTATTTCCAATTATTTGCAATTATTATCCAATTATTTTCAATTATTTTAAATTATTTTCAATTATTTTCAATTATTTTCAATTATTTTCAATTATTTTCAATTATTTTAAATTATTTTAAATTATTTTCAATTATTTAGCAGTTATTTCCAATTATTTGCAATTATTATCCAATTATTTTCAATTATTTTAAATTATTTTCAATTATTTTCAATTATTTTCAATTATTTGTAATTATTTTCAATTATTTTCAATTATTTTCAATTATTTTCAATTATTTATCAATTATTTTCAATTATTTTCAATTATTTTCAATTATTTTGAATTATTTTAAATTATTTTCAATTATTTATCAATTATTTATCAATTATTTATCAATTATTTTCAATTATTTTCAATTATTTTAAATTATTTTCAATTATTTATCAATTATTTTGAATTATTTTCAATTATTTTCAATTATTTTTCAATTATTTTCAATTATTTTCAATTATTTTCAATTATTTATCAATTATTATCAATTATTTTCAATTATTTATCAATTATTTCCAATTATTTGCAATTATTTTCCAATTATTTCCAATTATTTTCAATTATTTTCAATTATTTTCAATTATTTATCAATTATTTTAAATTATTTTCATTTATTTTCAATTATTTTAAATTATTTTCAATTATTTATCAATTATTTTCAATTATTTTCAATTATTTTCAATTATTTTCAATTATTTCCAATTATTTTCAATTATTTTCAATTATTTATCAATTATTTTCAATTATTTTCAATTATTTTCAATTATTTTCAATTATTTTCAATTATTTATCAATTATTTTCAATTATTTCAATTATTTTCAATTATTTTCAATGATTTGTAATTATTTTCAATTATTTTCAATTATTTATCAATTATTTTCAATTATTTTCAATTATTTTCAATTATTTCCAATTATTTTCAATTATTTTCAATTATTTATCAATTATTTTCAATTATTTTCAATTATTTATCAATTATTTTCAATTATTTTCAATTATTTTCAATTATTTTCAATTATTTATCCATTATTTTCAATTATTTAAATTATTTTCAATTATTTTCAATTATTTTCAATTATTTTCAATTATTTTCAATTATTTATCAATTATTTTAAATTATTTTCAATTATTTTCAATTATTTTCAACTATTTTAAAATAGTTTCAATTATTTTCAATTATTTATGAATTATTATAAATTATTTTCAACTATTTATCAATTATTTCCAATTATTTGCAATTATTTTCCAATTATTTCCAATTATTTTCAATTATTTTCAATTATTTTCAATTATTTTTCAATTATTTTCAATCATTTTCAATTATTTATCAATTATGTATGAATTATTTTCAATTATTTATCAATTATTTTCAATTATTTGTCAATTATTTTAAATTATTTTGAATTATTTCCAATTATTTTCATTAATTTTCAATTATTTTCAATTATTTTGAATTATTTTAAATTATTTTCAATTATTTATCAATTATTTATCAATTATTTTCAATTATTTTCAATTATTTTCAATTATTTTAAATTATTTTCAATTATTTTAAATTATTTTCAATTATTTATCAGTTATTTCCAATTATTTGCAATTATTATCCAATTATTTTCAATTATTTTAAATTATTTTCAATTATTTTCAATTATTTTCAATTATTTGTAATTATTTTCAATTATTTTCAATTATTTTCAATTATTTTCAATTATTTATCAATTATTTTCAATTATTTTGAATTATTTTAAATTATTTTCAATTATTTATCAATTATTTATCAATTATTTTCAATTATTTTCAATTATTTTCAATTATTTTCAATTATTTTCAATTATTTTCAATTATTTTCAATTATTTTCAATTATTTGTAATTATTTTCAATTATTTTCAATTATTTTCAATTATTTTCAATTATTTATCAATTATTTTCAATTATTTTCAATTATTTTCAATTATTTTGAATTATTTTAAATTATTTTCAATTATTTATCAATTATTTATCAATTATTTTCAATTATTTTCAATTATTTTCAATTATTTTAAATTATTTTCAATTATTTATCAATTATTTTGAATTATTTTCAATTATTTTCAATTATTTTCAATTATTTATCAATTATTTTCAATTATTTTCAATTATTTATCAATTATTTTCAATTATTTTCAATTATTTTCAATTATTTTCAATTATTTTAAATTATTTTCAATTATTTTCAATTATTTATCAATTATTTTCAATTATTTTCAATTATTTTCAATTATTTTCCATTATTTTCAATTATTTTCAATTATTTTCAATTATTTTCAATTATTTTAAATTATTTTAAATTATTTTCAATTATTTATCAGTTATTTCCAATTATTTGCAATTATTATCCAATTATTTTCAATTATTTTAAATTATTTTCAATTATTTTCAATTATTTTCAATTATTTGTAATTATTTTCAATTATTTTCAATTATTTTCAATTATTTATGAATTATTTTCAATTATTTTCAATTATTTTCAATTATTTTGAATTATTTTAAATTATTTTCAATTATTTATCAATTATTTATCAATTATTTATCAATTATTTTCAATTATTTTCAATTATTTTAAATTATTTTCAATTATTTATCAATTATTTTGAATTATTTTCAATTATTTTCAATTATTTTTCAATTATTTTCAATTATTTTCAATTATTTTCAATTATTTATCAATTATTATCAATTATTTTCAATTATTTATCAATTATTTCCAATTATTTGCAATTATTTTCCAATTATTTCCAATTATTTTCAATTATTTTCAATTATTTTCAATTATTTATCAATTATTTTAAATTATTTTCATTTATTTTCAATTATTTTAAATTATTTTCAATTATTTATCAATTATTTTCAATTATTTTCAATTATTTTCAATTATTTTCAATTATTTTCAATTATTTCCAATTATTTTCAATTATTTTCAATTATTTATCAATTATTTTCAATTATTTTCAATTATTTTCAATTATTTTCAATTATTTATCAATTATTTTCAATTATTTCAATTATTTTCAATTATTTTCAATGATTTGTAATTATTTTCAATCATTTTCAATTATTTATCAATTATTTTCAATTATTTTCAATTATTTTCAATTATTTTCAATTATTTTCAATTATTTGTAATTATTTTCAATTATTTTCAATTATTTTCAATTATTTTCCATTATTTATCAATTATTTTAAATTATTTTCAATTATTTATCAATTATTTATCAATTATTTATCAATTATTTTCAATTATTTTCAATTATTTTAAATTATTTTCAATTATTTATCAATTATTTTGAATTATTTTCAATTATTTTCAATTATTTTTCAATTATTTTCAATTATTTTCAATTATTTTCAATTATTTATCAATTATTATCAATTATTTTCAATTATTTATCAATTATTTCCAATTATTTGCAATTATTTTCCAATTATTTCCAATTATTTTCAATTATTTTCAATTATTTTCAATTATTTATCAATTATTTTAAATTATTTTCATTTATTTTCAATTATTTTAAATTATTTTCAATTATTTATCAATTATTTTCAATTATTTTCAATTATTTTCAATTATTTTCAATTATTTTCAATTATTTCCAATTATTTTCAATTATTTTCAATTATTTATCAATTATTTTCAATTATTTTCAATTATTTTTAATTATTTTCAATTATTTTCAATTATTTATCAATTATTTTCAATTATTTCAATTATTTTCAATTATTTTCAATGATTTGTAATTATTTTCAATCATTTTCAATTATTTATCAATTATTTTCAATTATTTTCAATTATTTCCAATTATTTTCAATTATTTTCAATTATTTATCAATTATTTTCAATTATTTTCAATTATTTATCAATTATTTTCAATTATTTTCAATTATTTTCAATTATTTTCAATTATTTATCAATTATTTTCAATTATTTAAATTATTTTCAATTATTTTCAATTATTTTCAATTATTTTAAATTATTTTCAATTATTTTCAATTATTTTCAATTATTTTCAATTATTTTTCAATTATTATCAATTATTTTCCATTATTTTCAATTATTTTCAATTATTTTCAATTATTTTCAATTATTTTCAATTATTTATCAATTATTTTAAAATATTTTCAATTATTTTCAATTATTTATCAATTATTTTCAATTATTTACAATTATTTTCAATTATTTTCAATTATTTATCAATTATTTTCAATTATGTTCAATTATTTTCAATTATTTTCAATTATTTTCAATTAATTTAAATTATTTTCAATTATTTATCAAATATCATCTATAAACCAAATCATTTATAAACCATTTATCAATCATTCATCAATGATTTTTAATTATTTTCAATTATTTTCAATTATTTTCAATTATTTCAATTATTTTCAATTATTTTCAATGATTTTTAATTATTTTCAATTATTTTCAATTATTTATCAATTATTTTCAATTATTTTCAATTATTTTCAATTATTTATCAATTATTTTAAATTATTTTCATTTAGTTTCAATTATTTTCAATTATTTTCAATTATTTTCAATTATTTTCAATTATTTTCTATTATTTTCAATTATTTATCAATTATTTTCAATTATTTTCAATTATTTTCAATTATTTTCAATTATTTTCAATTATTTATCAATTATTTTCAATTATTTTCAATTATTTTCAATTATTTTCATTAATTTTCAATTATTTTCAATTATTTTCAATTATTTTCAATTATTTTCAATTATTTTCAATTATTTTCAATTATTTTAAATTATTTTCAATTATTTTCAATTATTTATCAATTATTTTCAATTATTTTCAATTATTTTCAATTATTTTCAATTATTTTCATTAATTTTCAATTATTTTCAATTATTATCAATTATTTTAAATTATTTTCAATTATTTTCAATTATTTTCAGATATTTCCAATTATTTTCAATTTTTTCAATTCTTTTCAATTCTTTTCAATTATTTATCAATTATTTTCAATTATTTTCCATTATTTTCAATTATTTTCAATTATTTTCAATTATTTTCAACTATTTATCAATTATTTTGAATTATTTTCAATTATTTTCAATTATTTTCAATTATTATCAATTATTTTCAATTATTTTCAATTATTTTCAATTATTTTCAATTATTTTCAATTATTTTCAATTATTTTCAATTATTTTCAATTACTTATCAATTATTTTCAATTATTTTCAATTATTTTCAATTATTTTCATTAATTTTTAATAATATTCAATTATTTATCAATTATTTTCAATTATTTTCAATTATTTTCAATTATTTTAAATTATTTTCAATTATTTTAAATTATTTTCAATTATTTTAAATTATTTTCAATTATTTATCAGTTATTTCCAATTATTTGCAATTATTATCCAATTATTTTCAATTATTTTAAATTATTTTCAATTATTTTCAATTATTTTCAATTATTTGTAATTATTTTCAATTATTTTCAATTATTTTCAATTATTTTCAATTATTTATCAATTATTTTCAATTATTTTCAATTATTTTCAATTATTTTGAATTATTTTAAATTATTTTCAATTATTTATCAATTATTTATCAATTATTTTCAATTATTTTCAATTATTTTCAATTATTTTCATTAATTTTCAATTATTTTCAATTATTTTGAATTATTTTAAATTATTTTCAATTATTTATCAATTATTTATCAATTATTTTCAATTATTTTCAATTATTTTCAATTATTTTAAATTATTTTCAATTATTTTAAATTATTTTCAATTATTTATCAGTTATTTCCAATTATTTGCAATTATTATCCAATTATTTTCAATTATTTTAAATTATTTTCAATTATTTTCAATTATTTTCAATTATTTTCAATTATTTTAAATTATTTTAAATTATTTTAAATTATTTTCAATTATTTATCAGTTATTTCCAATTATTTGCAATTATTATCCAATTATTTTCAATTATTTTAAATTATTTTCAATTATTTTCAATTATTTTCAATTATTTGTAATTATTTTCAATTATTTTCAATTATTTTCAATTATTTTCAATTATTTATCAATTATTTTGAATTATTTTCAATTATTTTCAATTATTTTGAATTATTTTAAATTATTTTCAATTATTTATCAATTATTTATCAATTATTTATCAATTATTTTCAATTATTTTCAATTATTTTAAATTATTTTCAATTATTTATCAATTATTTTGAATTATTTTCAATTATTTTCAATTATTTTTCAATTATTTTCAATTATTTTCAATTATTTTCAATTATTTATCAATTATTATCAATTATTTTCAATTATTTATCAATTATTTCCAATTATTTGCAATTATTTTCCAATTATTTCCAATTATTTTCAATTATTTTCAATTATTTATCAATTATTTTAAATTATTTTCATTTATTTTCAATTATTTTAAATTATTTTCAATTATTTATCAATTATTTTCAATTATTTTCAATTATTTTCAATTATTTTCAATTATTTCCAATTATTTTCAATTATTTTCAATTATTTATCAATTATTTTCAATTATTTTCAATTATTTTCAATTATTTTCAATTATTTTCAATTATTTATCAATTATTTTCAATTATTTCAATTATTTTCAATTATTTTCAATGATTTGTAATTATTTTCAATTATTTTCAATTATTTATCAATTATTTTCAATTATTTTCAATTATTTTCAATTATTTCCAATTATTTTCAATTATTTTCAATTATTTATCAATTATTTTCAATTATTTTCAATTATTTATCAATTATTTTCAATTATTTTCAATTATTTTCAATTATTTTCAATTATTTATCCATTATTTTCAATTATTTAAATTATTTTCAATTATTTTCAATTATTTTCAATTATTTTCAATTATTTTCAATTATTTTCAATTATTTATCAATTATTTTAAATTATTTTCAATTATTTTCAATTATTTTCAACTATTTTAAAATAGTTTCAATTATTTTCAATTATTTATGAATTATTATAAATTATTTTCAACTATTTATCAATTATTTCCAATTATTTGCAATTATTTTCCAATTATTTCCAATTATTTTCAATTATTTTCAATTATTTTCAATTATTTTTCAATTATTTTCAATCATTTTCAATTATTTATCAATTATGTATGAATTATTTTCAATTATTTATCAATTATTTTCAATTATTTGTCAATTATTTTAAATTATTTTGAATTATTTCCAATTATTTTCATTAATTTTCAATTATTTTCAATTATTTTGAATTATTTTAAATTATTTTCAATTATTTATCAATTATTTATCAATTATTTTCAATTATTTTCAATTATTTTCAATTATTTTAAATTATTTTCAATTATTTTAAATTATTTTCAATTATTTATCAGTTATTTCCAATTATTTGCAATTATTATCCAATTATTTTCAATTATTTTAAATTATTTTCAATTATTTTCAATTATTTTCAATTATTTGTAATTATTTTCAATTATTTTCAATTATTTTCAATTATTTTCAATTATTTATCAATTATTTTCAATTATTTTCAATTATTTTCAATTATTTTGAATTATTTTAAATTATTTTCAATTATTTATCAATTATTTATCAATTATTTTCAATTATTTTCAATTATTTTCAATTATTTTAAATTATTTTCAATTATTTTCAATTATTTTCAATTATTTGTAATTATTTTCAATTATTTTCAATTATTTTCAATTATTTTCAATTATTTATCAATTATTTTCAATTATTTTCAATTATTTTCAATTATTTTGAATTATTTTAAATTATTTTCAATTATTTATCAATTATTTATCAATTATTTTCAATTATTTTCAATTATTTTCAATTATTTTAAATTATTTTCAATTATTTATCAATTATTTTGAATTATTTTCAATTATTTTCAATTATTTTCAATTATTTATCAATTATTTTCAATTATTTTCAATTATTTATCAATTATTTTCAATTATTTTCAATTATTTTCAATTATTTTCAATTATTTTAAATTATTTTCAATTATTTTGAATTATTTATCAATTATTTTCAATTATTTTCAATTATTTTCAATTATTTTCAATTATTTTCAATTATTTTCATTAATTTTCAATTATTTTCAATTATTATCAATTATTTTAAATTATTTTCAATTATTTTCAATTATTTTCAGATATTTCCAATTATTTTCAATTTTTTCAATTCTTTTCAATTCTTTTCAATTATTTATCAATTATTTTCAATTATTTTCCATTATTTTCAATTATTTTCAATTATTTTCAATTATTTTCAACTATTTATCAATTATTTTGAATTATTTTCAATTATTTTCAATTATTTTCAATTATTATCAATTATTTTAAATTATTTATCAATTATTTTCAATTATTTTCAATTATTTTCAATTATTTTCATTAATTTTTAATAATTTTCAATTATTTATCAATTATTTTCAATTATTTTCAATTATTTTCAATTATTTTCCATTATTTTCAATTATTTTCAATTATTTTAAATTATTTTAAATTATTTTCAATTATTTATCAGTTATTTCCAATTATTTGCAATTATTATCCAATTATTTTCAATTATTTTAAATTATTTTCAATTATTTTCAATTATTTTCAATTATTTGTAATTATTTTCAATTATTTTCAATTATTTTCAATTATTTTCAATTATTTATGAATTATTTTCAATTATTTTCAATTATTTTCAATTATTTTGAATTATTTTAAATTATTTTCAATTATTTATCAATTATTTATCAATTATTTATCAATTATTTTCAATTATTTTCAATTATTTTAAATTATTTTCAATTATTTATCAATTATTTTGAATTATTTTCAATTATTTTCAATTATTTTTCAATTATTTTCAATTATTTTCAATTATTTTCAATTATTTATCAATTATTATCAATTATTTTCAATTATTTATCAATTATTTCCAATTATTTGCAATTATTTTCCAATTATTTCCAATTATTTTCAATTATTTTCAATTATTTTCAATTATTTATCAATTATTTTAAATTATTTTCATTTATTTTCAATTATTTTAAATTATTTTCAATTATTTATCAATTATTTTCAATTATTTTCAATTATTTTCAATTATTTTCAATTATTTTCAATTATTTCCAATTATTTTCAATTATTTTCAATTATTTATCAATTATTTTCAATTATTTTCAATTATTTTCAATTATTTTCAATTATTTTCAATTATTTATCAATTATTTTCAATTATTTCAATTATTTTCAATTATTTTCAATGATTTGTAATTATTTTCAATCATTTTCAATTATTTATCAATTATTTTCAATTATTTTCAATTATTTTCAATTATTTTCAATTATTTGTAATTATTTTCAATTATTTTCAATTATTTTCAATTATTTTCCATTATTTATCAATTATTTTCAATTATTTTCAATTATTTTCAATTATTTTGAATTATTTTCAATTATTTATCAATTATTTATCAATTATTTATCAATTATTTTCAATTATTTTCAATTATTTTAAATTATTTTCAATTATTTATCAATTATTTTGAATTATTTTCAATTATTTTCAATTATTTTTCAATTATTTTCAATTATTTTCAATTATTTTCAATTATTTATCAATTATTATCAATTATTTTCAATTATTTATCAATTATTTCCAATTATTTGCAATTATTTTCCAATTATTTCCAATTATTTTCAATTATTTTCAATTATTTTCAATTATTTATCAATTATTTTAAATTATTTTCATTTATTTTCAATTATTTTAAATTATTTTCAATTATTTATCAATTATTTTCAATTATTTTCAATTATTTTCAATTATTTTCAATTATTTTCAATTATTTCCAATTATTTTCAATTATTTTCAATTATTTATCAATTATTTTCAATTATTTTCAATTATTTTTAATTATTTTCAATTATTTTCAATTATTTATCAATTATTTTCAATTATTTCAATTATTTTCAATTATTTTCAATGATTTGTAATTATTTTCAATCATTTTCAATTATTTATCAATTATTTTCAATTATTTTCAATTATTTCCAATTATTTTCAATTATTTTCAATTATTTATCAATTATTTTCAATTATTTTCAATTATTTATCAATTATTTTCAATTATTTTCAATTATTTTCAATTATTTTCAATTATTTATCAATTATTTTCAATTATTTAAATTATTTTCAATTATTTTCAATTATTTTCAATTATTTTAAATTATTTTCAATTATTTTCAATTATTTTCAATTATTTTCAATTATTTTTCAATTATTTTCAATTATTTTCCATTATTTTCAATTATTTTCAATTATTTTCAATTATTTTCAATTATTTTCAATTATTTATCAATTATTTTAAAATATTTTCAATTATTTTCAATTATTTATCAATTATTTTCAATTATTTACAATTATTTTCAATTATTTTCAATTATTTATCAATTATTTTCAATTATGTTCAATTATTTTCAATTATATTCAATTATTTTCAATTAATTTAAATTATTTTCAATTATTTATCAAATATCATCTATAAACCAAATCATTTATAAACCATTTATCAATCATTCATCAATGATTTTTAATTATTTTCAATTATTTTCAATTATTTTCAATTATTTCAATTATTTTCAATTATTTTCAATGATTTTTAATTATTTTCAATTATTTTCAATTATTTATCAATTATTTTCAATTATTTTCAATTATTTTCAATTATTTATCAATTATTTTAAATTATTTTCATTTAGTTTCAATTATTTTCAATTATTTTCAATTATTTTCAATTATTTTCAATTATTTTCAATTATTTTCAATTATTTTCAATTATTTTCTATTATTTTCAATTATTTATCAATTATTTTCAATTATTTTCAATTATTTTCAATTATTTTCAATTATTTTCAATTATTTTCAATTATTTTCAATTATTTTCAATTATTTATCAATTATTTTCAATTATTTTCAATTATTTTCAATTATTTTCATTAATTTTCAATTATTTTCAATTATTTTCAATTATTTTCAATTATTTTCAATTATTTTCAATTATTTTCAATTATTTTCAATTATTTTAAATTATTTTCAATTATTTTCAATTATTTATCAATTATTTTCAATTATTTTCAATTATTTTCAATTATTTTCAATTATTTTCATTAATTTTCAATTATTTTCAATTATTATCAATTATTTTAAATTATTTTCAATTATTTTCAATTATTTTCAGATATTTCCAATTATTTTCAATTTTTTCAATTCTTTTCAATTCTTTTCAATTATTTATCAATTATTTTCAATTATTTTCCATTATTTTCAATTATTTTCAATTATTTTCAATTATTTTCAACTATTTATCAATTATTTTGAATTATTTTCAATTATTTTCAATTATTTTCAATTATTATCAATTATTTTCAATTATTTATCAATTATTTTCAATTATTTTCAATTATTTTCAATTATTTTCATTAATTTTTAATAATTTTCAATTATTTATCAATTATTTTCAATTATTTTCAATTATTTTCAATTATTTTCCATTATTTTCAATTATTTTCAATTATTTTCAATTATTTTCAATTATTTTAAATTATTTTAAATTATTTTAAATTATTTTAAATTATTTTAAATTATTTTCAATTATTTATCAGTTATTTCCAATTATTTGCAATTATTTTCCAATTATTTTAAATTATTTTCAATTATTTTCAATTATTTTCAATTATTTTCAATTATTTGTAATTATTTTCAATTATTTTAAATTATTTTCAATTATTTTCAATTATTTATCAATTATTTTCAATTATTTTCAATTATTTTCAATTATTTTCAATTATTTTGAATTATTTTAAATTATTTTCAATTATTTATCAATTATTTATCAATTATTTATCAATTATTTTCAATTATTTTCAATTATTTTAAATTATTTTCAATTATTTATCAATTATTTTGAATTATTTTCAATTATTTTCAATTATTTTTCAATTATTTTCAATTATTTTCAATTATTTTCAATTATTTATCAATTATTATCAATTATTTTCAATTATTTATCAATTATTTCCAATTATTTGCAATTATTTTCCAATTATTTCCAATTATTTTCAATTATTTTCAATTATTTTCAATTATTTATCAATTATTTTAAATTATTTTCATTTATTTTCAATTATTTTAAATTATTTTCAATTATTTATCAATTATTTTCAATTATTTTCAATTATTTTCAATTATTTTCAATTATTTTCAATTATTTCCAATTATTTTCAATTATTTTCAATTATTTATCAATTATTTTCAATTATTTTCAATTATTTTCAATTATTTATCAATTATTTTCAATTATTTCAATTATTTTCAATTATTTTCAATGATTTGTAATTATTTTCAATTATTTGTAATTATTTTCAATTATTTTCAATTATTTATCAATTATTTTCAATTATTTTCAATTATTTTCAATTATTTCCAATTATTTTCAATTATTTTCAATTATTTATCAATTATTTTCAATTATTTTCAATTATTTATCAATTATTTTCAATTATTTTCAATTATTTATCAATTATTTTCAATTATTTAAATTATTTTCAATTATTTAAATTATTTTCAATTATTTTCAATTATTTTCAATTATTTATCAATTATTTTCAATTATTTTCAATTATTTTCAATTATTTTCATTAATTTTCAATTATTTTCAATTATTTTCAATTATTTTCAATTATTTTCAATTATTTTCAATTATTTTCAATTATTTTCAATTATTTTCAATTATTTTCAATTATTTATCAATTATTTTCAATTATTTTCAATTATTTTCAATTATTTTCAATTATTTTCATTAATTTTCAATTATTTTCAATTATTATCAATTATTTTAAATTATTTTCAATTATTTTCAATTATTTTCAGATATTTCCAATTATTTTCAATTTTTTCAATTCTTTTCAATTCTTTTCAATTATTTATCAATTATTTTCAATTATTTTCCATTATTTTCAATTATTTTCAATTATTTTCAATTATTTTCAACTATTTATCAATTATTTTGAATTATTTTCAATTATTTTCAATTATTTTCAATTATTATCAATTATTTTCAATTATTTTCAATTATTTTCAATTATTTTCAATTATTTTCAATTATTTTCAATTATTTTCAATTATTTTCAATTACTTATCAATTATTTTCAATTATTTTCAATTATTTTCAATTATTTTCATTAATTTTTAATAATATTCAATTATTTATCAATTATTTTCAATTATTTTCAATTATTTTCAATTATTTTAAATTATTTTCAATTATTTTAAATTATTTTCAATTATTTTAAATTATTTTCAATTATTTATCAGTTATTTCCAATTATTTGCAATTATTATCCAATTATTTTCAATTATTTTAAATTATTTTCAATTATTTTCAATTATTTTCAATTATTTGTAATTATTTTCAATTATTTTCAATTATTTTCAATTATTTTCAATTATTTATCAATTATTTTCAATTATTTTCAATTATTTTCAATTATTTTGAATTATTTTAAATTATTTTCAATTATTTATCAATTATTTATCAATTATTTTCAATTATTTTCAATTATTTTCAATTATTTTCATTAATTTTCAATTATTTTCAATTATTTTGAATTATTTTAAATTATTTTCAATTATTTATCAATTATTTATCAATTATTTTCAATTATTTTCAATTATTTTCAATTATTTTAAATTATTTTCAATTATTTTAAATTATTTTCAATTATTTATCAGTTATTTCCAATTATTTGCAATTATTATCCAATTATTTTCAATTATTTTAAATTATTTTCAATTATTTTCAATTATTTTCAATTATTTTCAATTATTTTAAATTATTTTAAATTATTTTAAATTATTTTCAATTATTTATCAGTTATTTCCAATTATTTGCAATTATTATCCAATTATTTTCAATTATTTTAAATTATTTTCAATTATTTTCAATTATTTTCAATTATTTGTAATTATTTTCAATTATTTTCAATTATTTTCAATTATTTTCAATTATTTATCAATTATTTTGAATTATTTTCAATTATTTTCAATTATTTTGAATTATTTTAAATTATTTTCAATTATTTATCAATTATTTATCAATTATTTATCAATTATTTTCAATTATTTTCAATTATTTTAAATTATTTTCAATTATTTATCAATTATTTTGAATTATTTTCAATTATTTTCAATTATTTTTCAATTATTTTCAATTATTTTCAATTATTTTCAATTATTTATCAATTATTATCAATTATTTTCAATTATTTATCAATTATTTCCAATTATTTGCAATTATTTTCCAATTATTTCCAATTATTTTCAATTATTTTCAATTATTTATCAATTATTTTAAATTATTTTCATTTATTTTCAATTATTTTAAATTATTTTCAATTATTTATCAATTATTTTCAATTATTTTCAATTATTTTCAATTATTTTCAATTATTTCCAATTATTTTCAATTATTTTCAATTATTTATCAATTATTTTCAATTATTTTCAATTATTTTCAATTATTTTCAATTATTTTCAATTATTTATCAATTATTTTCAATTATTTCAATTATTTTCAATTATTTTCAATGATTTGTAATTATTTTCAATTATTTTCAATTATTTATCAATTATTTTCAATTATTTTCAATTATTTTCAATTATTTCCAATTATTTTCAATTATTTTCAATTATTTATCAATTATTTTCAATTATTTTCAATTATTTATCAATTATTTTCAATTATTTTCAATTATTTTCAATTATTTTCAATTATTTATCCATTATTTTCAATTATTTAAATTATTTTCAATTATTTTCAATTATTTTCAATTATTTTCAATTATTTTCAATTATTTTCAATTATTTATCAATTATTTTAAATTATTTTCAATTATTTTCAATTATTTTCAACTATTTTAAAATAGTTTCAATTATTTTCAATTATTTATGAATTATTATAAATTATTTTCAACTATTTATCAATTATTTCCAATTATTTGCAATTATTTTCCAATTATTTCCAATTATTTTCAATTATTTTCAATTATTTTCAATTATTTTTCAATTATTTTCAATCATTTTCAATTATTTATCAATTATGTATGAATTATTTTCAATTATTTATCAATTATTTTCAATTATTTGTCAATTATTTTAAATTATTTTGAATTATTTCCAATTATTTTCATTAATTTTCAATTATTTTCAATTATTTTGAATTATTTTAAATTATTTTCAATTATTTATCAATTATTTATCAATTATTTTCAATTATTTTCAATTATTTTCAATTATTTTAAATTATTTTCAATTATTTTAAATTATTTTCAATTATTTATCAGTTATTTCCAATTATTTGCAATTATTATCCAATTATTTTCAATTATTTTAAATTATTTTCAATTATTTTCAATTATTTTCAATTATTTGTAATTATTTTCAATTATTTTCAATTATTTTCAATTATTTTCAATTATTTATCAATTATTTTCAATTATTTTCAATTATTTTCAATTATTTTGAATTATTTTAAATTATTTTCAATTATTTATCAATTATTTATCAATTATTTTCAATTATTTTCAATTATTTTCAATTATTTTAAATTATTTTCAATTATTTTCAATTATTTTCAATTATTTGTAATTATTTTCAATTATTTTCAATTATTTTCAATTATTTTCAATTATTTATCAATTATTTTCAATTATTTTCAATTATTTTCAATTATTTTGAATTATTTTAAATTATTTTCAATTATTTATCAATTATTTATCAATTATTTTCAATTATTTTCAATTATTTTCAATTATTTTAAATTATTTTCAATTATTTATCAATTATTTTGAATTATTTTCAATTATTTTCAATTATTTTCAATTATTTATCAATTATTTTCAATTATTTTCAATTATTTATCAATTATTTTCAATTATTTTCAATTATTTTCAATTATTTTCAATTATTTTAAATTATTTTCAATTATTTTGAATTATTTATCAATTATTTTCAATTATTTTCAATTATTTTCAATTATTTTCAATTATTTTCAATTATTTTCATTAATTTTCAATTATTTTCAATTATTATCAATTATTTTAAATTATTTTCAATTATTTTCAATTATTTTCAGATATTTCCAATTATTTTCAATTTTTTCAATTCTTTTCAATTCTTTTCAATTATTTATCAATTATTTTCAATTATTTTCCATTATTTTCAATTATTTTCAATTATTTTCAATTATTTTCAACTATTTATCAATTATTTTGAATTATTTTCAATTATTTTCAATTATTTTCAATTATTATCAATTATTTTAAATTATTTATCAATTATTTTCAATTATTTTCAATTATTTTCAATTATTTTCATTAATTTTTAATAATTTTCAATTATTTATCAATTATTTTCAATTATTTTCAATTATTTTCAATTATTTTCCATTATTTTCAATTATTTTCAATTATTTTAAATTATTTTAAATTATTTTCAATTATTTATCAGTTATTTCCAATTATTTGCAATTATTATCCAATTATTTTCAATTATTTTAAATTATTTTCAATTATTTTCAATTATTTTCAATTATTTGTAATTATTTTCAATTATTTTCAATTATTTTCAATTATTTTCAATTATTTATGAATTATTTTCAATTATTTTCAATTATTTTCAATTATTTTGAATTATTTTAAATTATTTTCAATTATTTATCAATTATTTATCAATTATTTATCAATTATTTTCAATTATTTTCAATTATTTTAAATTATTTTCAATTATTTATCAATTATTTTGAATTATTTTCAATTATTTTCAATTATTTTTCAATTATTTTCAATTATTTTCAATTATTTTCAATTATTTATCAATTATTATCAATTATTTTCAATTATTTATCAATTATTTCCAATTATTTGCAATTATTTTCCAATTATTTCCAATTATTTTCAATTATTTTCAATTATTTTCAATTATTTATCAATTATTTTAAATTATTTTCATTTATTTTCAATTATTTTAAATTATTTTCAATTATTTATCAATTATTTTCAATTATTTTCAATTATTTTCAATTATTTTCAATTATTTTCAATTATTTCCAATTATTTTCAATTATTTTCAATTATTTATCAATTATTTTCAATTATTTTCAATTATTTTCAATTATTTTCAATTATTTTCAATTATTTATCAATTATTTTCAATTATTTCAATTATTTTCAATTATTTTCAATGATTTGTAATTATTTTCAATCATTTTCAATTATTTATCAATTATTTTCAATTATTTTCAATTATTTTCAATTATTTTCAATTATTTGTAATTATTTTCAATTATTTTCAATTATTTTCAATTATTTTCCATTATTTATCAATTATTTTCAATTATTTTCAATTATTTTCAATTATTTTGAATTATTTTCAATTATTTATCAATTATTTATCAATTATTTATCAATTATTTTCAATTATTTTCAATTATTTTAAATTATTTTCAATTATTTATCAATTATTTTGAATTATTTTCAATTATTTTCAATTATTTTTCAATTATTTTCAATTATTTTCAATTATTTTCAATTATTTATCAATTATTATCAATTATTTTCAATTATTTATCAATTATTTCCAATTATTTGCAATTATTTTCCAATTATTTCCAATTATTTTCAATTATTTTCAATTATTTTCAATTATTTATCAATTATTTTAAATTATTTTCATTTATTTTCAATTATTTTAAATTATTTTCAATTATTTATCAATTATTTTCAATTATTTTCAATTATTTTCAATTATTTTCAATTATTTTCAATTATTTCCAATTATTTTCAATTATTTTCAATTATTTATCAATTATTTTCAATTATTTTCAATTATTTTTAATTATTTTCAATTATTTTCAATTATTTATCAATTATTTTCAATTATTTCAATTATTTTCAATTATTTTCAATGATTTGTAATTATTTTCAATCATTTTCAATTATTTATCAATTATTTTCAATTATTTTCAATTATTTCCAATTATTTTCAATTATTTTCAATTATTTATCAATTATTTTCAATTATTTTCAATTATTTATCAATTATTTTCAATTATTTTCAATTATTTTCAATTATTTTCAATTATTTATCAATTATTTTCAATTATTTAAATTATTTTCAATTATTTTCAATTATTTTCAATTATTTTAAATTATTTTCAATTATTTTCAATTATTTTCAATTATTTTCAATTATTTTTCAATTATTTTCAATTATTTTCCATTATTTTCAATTATTTTCAATTATTTTCAATTATTTTCAATTATTTTCAATTATTTATCAATTATTTTAAAATATTTTCAATTATTTTCAATTATTTATCAATTATTTTCAATTATTTACAATTATTTTCAATTATTTTCAATTATTTATCAATTATTTTCAATTATGTTCAATTATTTTCAATTATATTCAATTATTTTCAATTAATTTAAATTATTTTCAATTATTTATCAAATATCATCTATAAACCAAATCATTTATAAACCATTTATCAATCATTCATCAATGATTTTTAATTATTTTCAATTATTTTCAATTATTTTCAATTATTTCAATTATTTTCAATTATTTTCAATGATTTTTAATTATTTTCAATTATTTTCAATTATTTATCAATTATTTTCAATTATTTTCAATTATTTTCAATTATTTATCAATTATTTTAAATTATTTTCATTTAGTTTCAATTATTTTCAATTATTTTCAATTATTTTCAATTATTTTCAATTATTTTCAATTATTTTCAATTATTTTCAATTATTTTCTATTATTTTCAATTATTTATCAATTATTTTCAATTATTTTCAATTATTTTCAATTATTTTCAATTATTTTCAATTATTTTCAATTATTTTCAATTATTTTCAATTATTTATCAATTATTTTCAATTATTTTCAATTATTTTCAATTATTTTCATTAATTTTCAATTATTTTCAATTATTTTCAATTATTTTCAATTATTTTCAATTATTTTCAATTATTTTCAATTATTTTCAATTATTTTAAATTATTTTCAATTATTTTCAATTATTTATCAATTATTTTCAATTATTTTCAATTATTTTCAATTATTTTCAATTATTTTCATTAATTTTCAATTATTTTCAATTATTATCAATTATTTTAAATTATTTTCAATTATTTTCAATTATTTTCAGATATTTCCAATTATTTTCAATTTTTTCAATTCTTTTCAATTCTTTTCAATTATTTATCAATTATTTTCAATTATTTTCCATTATTTTCAATTATTTTCAATTATTTTCAATTATTTTCAACTATTTATCAATTATTTTGAATTATTTTCAATTATTTTCAATTATTTTCAATTATTATCAATTATTTTCAATTATTTATCAATTATTTTCAATTATTTTCAATTATTTTCAATTATTTTCATTAATTTTTAATAATTTTCAATTATTTATCAATTATTTTCAATTATTTTCAATTATTTTCAATTATTTTCCATTATTTTCAATTATTTTCAATTATTTTCAATTATTTTCAATTATTTTAAATTATTTTAAATTATTTTAAATTATTTTAAATTATTTTAAATTATTTTCAATTATTTATCAGTTATTTCCAATTATTTGCAATTATTTTCCAATTATTTTAAATTATTTTCAATTATTTTCAATTATTTTCAATTATTTTCAATTATTTGTAATTATTTTCAATTATTTTAAATTATTTTCAATTATTTTCAATTATTTATCAATTATTTTCAATTATTTTCAATTATTTTCAATTATTTTCAATTATTTTGAATTATTTTAAATTATTTTCAATTATTTATCAATTATTTATCAATTATTTATCAATTATTTTCAATTATTTTCAATTATTTTAAATTATTTTCAATTATTTATCAATTATTTTGAATTATTTTCAATTATTTTCAATTATTTTTCAATTATTTTCAATTATTTTCAATTATTTTCAATTATTTATCAATTATTATCAATTATTTTCAATTATTTATCAATTATTTCCAATTATTTGCAATTATTTTCCAATTATTTCCAATTATTTTCAATTATTTTCAATTATTTTCAATTATTTATCAATTATTTTAAATTATTTTCATTTATTTTCAATTATTTTAAATTATTTTCAATTATTTATCAATTATTTTCAATTATTTTCAATTATTTTCAATTATTTTCAATTATTTTCAATTATTTCCAATTATTTTCAATTATTTTCAATTATTTATCAATTATTTTCAATTATTTTCAATTATTTTCAATTATTTATCAATTATTTTCAATTATTTCAATTATTTTCAATTATTTTCAATGATTTGTAATTATTTTCAATTATTTGTAATTATTTTCAATTATTTTCAATTATTTATCAATTATTTTCAATTATTTTCAATTATTTTCAATTATTTCCAATTATTTTCAATTATTTTCAATTATTTATCAATTATTTTCAATTATTTTCAATTATTTATCAATTATTTTCAATTATTTTCAATTATTTATCAATTATTTTCAATTATTTAAATTATTTTCAATTATTTAAATTATTTTCAATTATTTTCAATTATTTTCAATTATTTTCAATTATTTTCAATTATTTTCAATTATTTATCAATTATTTTAAATTATTTTCAATTATTTTCAATTATTTTCAACTATTTTAAATTAGTTTCAATTATTTTCAATTATTTATGAATTATTATAAATTATTTTCAACTATTTATCAATTATTTCCAATTATTTGCAATTATTTTCCAATTATTTCCAATTATTTTCAATTATTTTCAATTATTTTCAATTATTTTTCAATTATTTTCAATCATTTTCAATTATTTATCAATTATGTATGAATTATTTTCAATTATTTATCAATTATTTTCAATTATTTGTCAATTATTTTAAATTATTTTGAATTATTTTCAATTATTTTCAATTATTTTCAATTATTTTCAATGATTTTTAATTATTTTCTATTATTTTCAATTATTTTCAATTATTTATCAATTATTTTCAATTATTTCAATTATTTTCAATTATTTTCAATTATTTTCAATTATTTTCAACTATTTATCAATTATTTTGTATTATTTTCAATTATTTTCAATTATTTTCAATTATTTTCAATTATTTTCAATTATTTTCAATTATTTTCAATTACTTATCAATTATTTTCAATTATTTTCAATTATTTTCAATTATTTTCATTAATTTTTAATAATTTTCAATTATTTATCAATTATTTTCAATTATTTTCAATTATTTTCAATTATTTTCAATTATTTTAAATTATTTTCAATTATTTTAAATTATTTTCAATTATTTTAAATTATTTTCAATTATTTATCAGTTATTTCCAATTATTTGCAATTATTATCCAATTATTTTCAATTATTTTAAATTATTTTCAATTATTTTCAATTATTTTCAATTATTTGTAATTATTTTCAATTATTTTCAATTATTTTCAATTATTTTCAATTATTTATCAATTATTTTCAATTATTTTCAATTATTTTCAATTATTTTGAATTATTTTAAATTATTTTCAATTATTTATCAATTATTTATCAATTATTTTCAATTATTTTCAATTATTTTCAATTATTTTAAATTATTTTCAATTATTTATCAATTATTTTGAATTATTTTGAATTATTTTCAATTATTTTCAATTATTTTCAATTATTTATCAATTATTTTCAATTATTTTCAATTATTTATCAATTATTTTCAATTATTTTCAATTATTTTCAATTATTTTCAATTATTTTCAATTATTTTAAATTATTTTCAATTATTTATCAATTATTTTGAATTATTTTGAATTATTTTCAATTATTTTCAATTATTTATCAATTATTTTCAATTATTTTCAATTATTTCCAATTATTTTCATTAATTTTCAATTATTTTCAATTATTTTGAATTATTTTAAATTATTTTCAATTATTTATCAATTATTTATCAATTATTTTCAATTATTTTCAATTATTTTCAATTATTTTAAATTATTTTCAATTATTTTAAATTATTTTCAATTATTTATCAGTTATTTCCAATTATTTGCAATTATTATCCAATTATTTTCAATTATTTTAAATTATTTTCAATTATTTTCAATTATTTTCAATTATTTGTAATTATTTTCAATTATTTTCAATTATTTTCAATTATTTTCAATTATTTATCAATTATTTTCAATTATTTTCAATTATTTTCAATTATTTTGAATTATTTTAAATTATTTTCAATTATTTATCAATTATTTATCAATTATTTTCAATTATTTTCAATTATTTTAAATTATTTTCAATTATTTTCAATTATTTTCAATTACTTGTAATTATTTTCAATTATTTTCAATTATTTTCAATTATTTTCAATTATTAATAAATTATTTTCAATTATTTTCAATTATTTTCAATTATTTTGAATTATTTTAAATTATTTTCAATTATTTATCAATTATTTTCAATTATTTTCAATTATTTTCAATTATTTTAAATTATTTTCAATTATTTATCAATTATTTTGAATTATTTTCAATTATTTTCAATTATTTTCAATTATTTTCAATTATTTTCAATTATTTTCAATTATTTTCAATTATTTTTCAATTATTTTCAATTATTTTCCATTATTTTCAATTATTTTCCATTATTTTCAATTATTTTCAATTATTTTCAATTATTTATCAATTATTTTAAAATATTTTCAATTATTTTCAATTATTTATCAATTATTTTCAATTATTTACAATTATTTTCAATTATTTTCAATTATTTATCAATTATTTTCAATTATGTTCAATTATTTTCAATTATTTTCAATTATTTTCAATTAATTTAAATTATTTTCAATTATTTATCAAATATCATCTATAAACCAAATCATTTATAAACCATTTATCAATCATTCATCAATGATTTTTAATTATTTTCAATTATTTTCAATTATTTTCAATTATTTCAATTATTTTCAATTATTTTCAATGATTTTTAATTATTTTCAATTATTTATCAATTATTTTCAATTATTTTCAATTATTTTCAATTATTTATCAATTATTTTAAATTATTTTCATTTAGTTTCAATTATTTTCAATTATTTTCAATTATTTTCAATTATTTTCAATTATTTTCTATTATTTTCAATTATTTATCAATTATTTTCAATTATTTTCAATTATTTTCAATTATTTTCAATTATTTTCAATTATTTTCAATTATTTATCAATTATTTTCAATTATTTTCAATTATTTTCAATTATTTTCATTAATTTTCAATTATTTTCAATTATTTTCAATTATTTTCAATTATTTTCAATTATTTTCAATTATTTTAAATTATTTTCAATTATTTTCAATTATTTATCAATTATTTTCAATTATTTTCAATTATTTTCAATTATTTTCAATTATTTTCATTAATTTTCAATTATTTTCAATTATTATCAATTATTTTAAATTATTTTCAATTATTTTCAATTATTTTCAGATATTTCCAATTATTTTCAATTTTTTCAATTCTTTTCAATCCTTTTCAATTATTTATCAATTATTTTCAATTATTTTCCATTATTTTCAATTATTTTCAATTATTTTCAATTATTTTCAACTATTTATCAATTATTTTGAATTATTTTCAATTATTTTCAATTATTTTCAATTATTATCAATTATTTTCAATTATTTATCAATTATTTTCAATTATTTTCAATTATTTTCAATTATTTTCATTAATTTTTAATAATTTTCAATTATTTATCAATTATTTTCAATTATTTTCAATTATTTTCAATTATTTTCCATTATTTTCAATTATTTTCAATTATTTTCAATTATTTTCAATTATTTTCAATTATTTTAAATTATTTTAAATTATTTTAAATTATTTTCAATTATTTATCAGTTATTTCCAATTATTTGCAATTATTATCCAATTATTTTCAATTATTTTAAATTATTTTCAATTATTTTAAATTATTTTCAATTATTTTCAATTATTTTCAATTATTTGTAATTATTTTCAATTATTTTAAATTATTTTCAATTATTTTCAATTATTTATCAATTATTTTCAATTATTTTCAATTATTTTCAATTATTTTCAATTATTTTTCAATTATTTTCAATTATTTTCAATTATTTTCAATTATTTATCAATTATTATCAATTATTTTCAATTATTTATCAATTATTTCCAATTATTTTCAATTATTTTCAATTATTTTCAATTATTTCCAATTATTTTCAATTATTTTCAATTATTTATCAATTATTTTCAATTATTTTCAATTATTTTCAATTATTTTCAATTATTTTCAATTATTTATCAATTATTTTCAATTATTTCAATTATTTTCAATTATTTTCAATGATTTGTAATTATTTTCAATTATTTTCAATTATTTATCAATTATTTTCAATTATTTTCAATTATTTTCAATTATTTCCAATTATTTTCAATTATTTTCAATTATTTATCAATTATTTTCAATTATTTTCAATTATTTATCAATTATTTTCAATTATTTTCAATTATTTTCAATTATTTTCAATTATTTATCAATTATTTTCAATTATTTAAATTATTTTCAATTATTTTCAATTATTTTCAATTATTTTCAATTATTTTCAATTATTTTCAATTATTTATCAATTATTTTAAATTATTTTCAATTATTTTCAATTATTTTCAACTATTTTAAATTAGTTTCAATTATTTTCAATTATTTATGAATTATTATAAATTATTTTCAACTATTTATCAATTATTTCCAATTATTTGCAATTATTTTCCAATTATTTCCAATTATTTTCAATTATTTTCAATTATTTTCAATTATTTTTCAATTATTTTCAATCATTTTCAATTATTTATCAATTATGTATGAATTATTTTCAATTATTTATCAATTATTTTCAATTATTTGTCAATTATTTTAAATTATTTTGAATTATTTTCAATTATTTTCAATTATTTTCAATTATTTTCAATGATTTTTAATTATTTTCTATTATTTTCAATTATTTTCAATTATTTATCAATTATTTTCAATTATTTCAATTATTTTCAATTATTTTCAATTATTTTCAATTATTTTCAACTATTTATCAATTATTTTGTATTATTTTCAATTATTTTCAATTATTTTCAATTATTTTCAATTATTTTCAATTATTTTCAATTATTTTCAATTACTTATCAATTATTTTCAATTATTTTCAATTATTTTCAATTATTTTCATTAATTTTTAATAATTTTCAATTATTTATCAATTATTTTCAATTATTTTCAATTATTTTCAATTATTTTAAATTATTTTCAATTATTTTAAATTATTTTCAATTATTTTAAATTATTTTCAATTATTTATCAGTTATTTCCAATTATTTGCAATTATTATCCAATTATTTTCAATTATTTTAAATTATTTTCAATTATTTTCAATTATTTTCAATTATTTGTAATTATTTTCAATTATTTTCAATTATTTTCAATTATTTTCAATTATTTATCAATTATTTTCAATTATTTTCAATTATTTTCAATTATTTTGAATTATTTTAAATTATTTTCAATTATTTATCAATTATTTATCAATTATTTTCAATTATTTTCAATTATTTTCAATTATTTTAAATTATTTTCAATTATTTATCAATTATTTTGAATTATTTTCAATTATTTTCAATTATTTTCAATTATTTATCAATTATTTTCAATTATTTTCAATTATTTATCAATTATTTTCAATTATTTTCAATTATTTTCAATTATTTTCAATTATTTTCATTTATTTTCAATTATTTTAAATTATTTTCAATTATTTATCAATTATTTTGAATTATTTTCAATTATTTTCAATTATTTTCAATTATTTATCAATTATTTTCAATTATTTTCAATTATTTCCAATTATTTTCATTAATTTTCAATTATTTTCAATTATTTTGAATTATTTTAAATTATTTTCAATTATTTATCAATTATTTATCAATTATTTTCAATTATTTTCAATTATTTTCAATTATTTTGAATTATTTTAAATTATTTTCAATTATTTATCAATTATTTATCAATTATTTTCAATTATTTTCAATTATTTTCAATTATTTTCAATTATTTTCAATTATTTTCAATTATTTTCAATTATTTTCAATTATTTTCAATTATTTGTAATTATTTTCAATTATTTTCAATTATTTTCAATTATTTTCAATTATTTATCAATTATTTTCAATTATTTTCAATTATTTTCAATTATTTTGAATTATTTTAAATTATTTTGAATTATTTTAAATTATTTTCAATTATTTTCAATTATTTTCAATTATTTCAATTATTTTCAATTATTTTCAATGATTTTTAATTATTTTCAATTATTTTCAATTATTTATCAATTATTTTCAATTATTTTCAATTATTTTCAATTATTTATCAATTATTTTAAATTATTTTCATTTAGTTTCAATTATTTTCAATTATTTTCAATCATTTTCAATTATTTTCAATTATTTTCTATTATTTTCAATTATTTATCAATTATTTTCAATTATTTTCAATTATTTTCAATTATTTTCAATTATTTTCAATTATTTTCAATTATTTATCAATTATTTTCAATTATTTTCAATTATTTTCAATTATTTTCATTAATTTTCAATTATTTTCAATTATTTTCAATTATTTTCAATTATTTTCAATTATTTTCAATTATTTTAAATTATTTTCAATTATTTTCAATTATTTATCAATTATTTTCAATTATTTTCAATTATTTTCAATTATTTTCAATTATTTTTATTAATTTTCAATTATTTTCAATTATTATCAATTATTTTAAATTATTTTCAATTATTTTCAATTATTTTCAGATATTTCCAATTATTTTCAATTTTTTCAATTCTTTTCAATTCTTTTCAATTATTTATCAATTATTTTCAATTATTTTCCATTATTTTCAATTATTTTCAATTATTTTCAATTATTTTCAACTATTTATCAATTATTTTGAATTATTTTCAATTATTTTCAATTATTTTCAATTATTATCAATTATTTTCAATTATTTATCAATTATTTTCAATTATTTTCAATTATTTTCAATTATTTTCATTAATTTTTAATAATTTTCAATTATTTATCAATTATTTTCAATTATTTTCAATTATTTTCCATTATTTTCAATTATTTTCAATTATTTTCAATTATTTTCAATTATTTTAAATTATTTTAAATTATTTTAAATTATTTTCAATTATTTATCAGTTATTTCCAATTATTTGCAATTATTATCCAATTATTTTCAATTATTTTAAATTATTTTCAATTATTTTCAATTATTTTCAATTATTTTCAATTATTTGTAATTATTTTCAATTATTTTAAATTATTTTCAATTATTTTCAATTATTTATCAATTATTTTCAATTATTTTCAATTATTTTCAATTATTTTGAATTATTTTAAATTATTTTCAATTATTTATCAATTATTTATCAATTATTTATCAATTATTTTCAATTATTTTCAATTATTTTAAATTATTTTCAATTATTTATCAATTATTTTGAATTATTTTCAATTATTTTCAATTATTTTTCAATTATTTTCAATTATTTTCAATTATTTTCAATTATTTATCAATTATTATCAATTATTTTCAATTATTTATCAATTATTTCCAATTATTTGCAATTATTTTCCAATTATTTCCAATTATTTTCAATTATTTTCAATTATTTATCAATTATTTTAAATTATTTTCATTTATTTTCAATTATTTTAAATTATTTTCAATTATTTATCAATTATTTTCAATTATTTTCAATTATTTTCAATTATTTTCAAATATTTTCAATTATTTCCAATTATTTTCAATTATTTTCAATTATTTATCAATTATTTTCAATTATTTTCAATTATTTTCAATTATTTTCAATTATTTATCAATTATTTTCAATTATTTCAATTATTTTCAATTATTTTCAATGATTTGTAATTATTTTCAATTATTTTCAATTATTTATCAATTATTTTCAATTATTTTCAATTATTTTCAATTATTTCCAATTATTTTCAATTATTTTCAATTATTTATCAATTATTTTCAATTATTTTCAATTATTTATCAATTATTTTCAATTATTTTCAATTATTTTCAATTATTTTCAATTATTTATCAATTATTTTCAATTATTTAAATTATTTTCAATTATTTTCAATTATTTTCAATTATTTTCAATTATTTTCAATTATTTTCAATTATTTATCAATTATTTTAAATTATTTTCAATTATTTTCAATTATTTTCAACTATTTTAAATTAGTTTCAATTATTTTCAATTATTTATGAATTATTATAAATTATTTTCAACTATTTATCAATTATTTCCAATTATTTGCAATTATTTTCCAATTATTTCCAATTATTTTCAATTATTTTCAATTATTTTCAATTATTTTTCAATTATTTTCAATCATTTTCAATTATTTATCAATTATGTATGAATTATTTTCAATTATTTATCAATTATTTTCAATTATTTGTCAATTATTTTAAATTATTTTGAATTATTTTCAATTATTTTCAATTATTTTCAATTATTTTCAATGATTTTTAATTATTTTCTATTATTTTCAATTATTTTCAATTATTTATCAATTATTTTCAATTATTTCAATTATTTTCAATTATTTTCAATTATTTTCAATTATTTTCAACTATTTATCAATTATTTTGTATTATTTTCAATTATTTTCAATTATTTTCAATTATTTTCAATTATTTTCAATTATTTTCAATTATTTTCAATTATTTTCAATTATTTTCAATTACTTATCAATTATTTTCAATTATTTTCAATTATTTTCAATTATTTTCATTAATTTTTAATAATTTTCAATTATTTATCAATTATTTTCAATTATTTTCAATTATTTTCAATTATTTTAAATTATTTTCAATTATTTTAAATTATTTTCAATTATTTTAAATTATTTTCAATTATTTATCAGTTATTTCCAATTATTTGCAATTATTATCCAATTATTTTCAATTATTTTAAATTATTTTCAATTATTTTCAATTATTTTCAATTATTTGTAATTATTTTCAATTATTTTCAATTATTTTCAATTATTTTCAATTATTTATCAATTATTTTCAATTATTTTCAATTATTTTCAATTATTTTGAATTATTTTAAATTATTTTCAATTATTTATCAATTATTTATCAATTATTTTAAATTATTTTCAATTATTTATCAATTATTTTGAATTATTTTCAATTATTTTCAATTATTTTCAATTATTTATCAATTATTTTCAATTATTTTCAATTATTTATCAATTATTTTCAATTATTTTCAATTATTTTCAATTATTTTCAATTATTTTCAATTATTTTCATTTATTTTCAATTATTTTAAATTATTTTCAATTATTTTCAATTATTTTCAATTATTTTCAACTATTTATCAATTATTTTGAATTATTTTCAATTATTTTCAATTATTTTCAATTATTATCAATTATTTTCAATTATTTATCAATTATTTTCAATTATTTTCAATTATTTTCAATTATTTTCATTAATTTTTAATAATTTTCAATTATTTATCAATTATTTTCAATTATTTTCAATTATTTTCAATTATTTTCCATTATTTTCAATTATTTTCAATTATTTTCAATTATTTTCAATTATTTTCAATTATTTTAAATTATTTTAAATTATTTTCAATTATTTATCAGTTATTTCCAATTATTTGCAATTATTATCCAATTATTTTCAATTATTTTAAATTATTTTCAATTATTTTAAATTATTTTCAATTATTTTCAATTATTTTCAATTATTTTCAATTATTTGTAATTATTTTCAATTATTTTAAATTATTTTCAATTATTTTCAATTATTTATCAATTATTTTCAATTATTTTCAATTATTTTCAATTATTTTGAATTATTTTAAATTATTTTCAATTATTTATCAATTATTTATCAATTATTTATCAATTATTTTCAATTATTTTCAATTATTTTAAATTATTTTCAATTATTTATCAATTATTTTGAATTATTTTCAATTATTTTCAATTATTTTTCAATTATTTTCAATTATTTTCAATTATTTTCAATTATTTATCAATTATTATCAATTATTTTCAATTATTTATCAATTATTTCCAATTATTTGCAATTATTTTCCAATTATTTCCAATTATTTTCAATTATTTTCAATTATTTATCAATTATTTTAAATTATTTTCATTTATTTTCAATTATTTTAAATTATTTTCAATTATTTATCAATTATTTTCAATTATTTTCAATTATTTTCAATTATTTTCAAATATTTTCAATTATTTCCAATTATTTTCAATTATTTTCAATTATTTATCAATTATTTTCAATTATTTTCAATTATTTTCAATTATTTTCAATTATTTTCAATTATTTTCAATTATTTATCAATTATTTTCAATTATTTCAATTATATTCAATTATTTTCAATGATTTGTAATTATTTTCAATTATTTTCAATTATTTATCAATTATTTTCAATTATTTTCAATTATTTTCAATTATTTCCAATTATTTTCAATTATTTTCAATTATTTATCAATTATTTTCAATTATTTTCAATTATTTATCAATTATTTTCAATTATTTTCAATTATTTTCAATTATTTTCAATTATTTATCAATTATTTTCAATTATTTAAATTATTTTCAATTATTTTCAATTATTTTCAATTATTTTCAATTATTTTCAATTATTTTCAATTATTTATCAATTATTTTAAATTATTTTCAATTATTTTCAATTATTTTCAACTATTTTAAATTAGTTTCAATTATTTTCAATTATTTATGAATTATTATAAATTATTTTCAACTATTTATCAATTATTTCCAATTATTTGCAATTATTTTCCAATTATTTCCAATTATTTTCAATTATTTTCAATTATTTTCAATTATTTTTCAATTATTTTCAATCATTTTCAATTATTTATCAATTATGTATGAATTATTTTCAATTATTTATCAATTATTTTCAATTATTTGTCAATTATTTTAAATTATTTTGAATTATTTTCAATTATTTTCAATTATTTTCAATTATTTTCAATGATTTTTAATTATTTTCTATTATTTTCAATTATTTTCAATTATTTATCAATTATTTTCAATTATTTCAATTATTTTCAATTATTTTCAATTATTTTCAACTATTTATCAATTATTTTGTATTATTTTCAATTATTTTCAATTATTTTCAATTATTTTCAATTATTTTCAATTATTTTCAATTATTTTCAATTATTTTCAATTACTTATCAATTATTTTCAATTATTTTCAATTATTTTCAATTATTTTCATTAATTTTTAATAATTTTCAATTATTTATCAATTATTTTCAATTATTTTCAATTATTTTCAATTATTTTAAATTATTTTCAATTATTTTAAATTATTTTCAATTATTTTAAATTATTTTCAATTATTTATCAGTTATTTCCAATTATTTGCAATTATTATCCAATTATTTTCAATTATTTTAAATTATTTTCAATTATTTTCAATTATTTTCAATTATTTGTAATTATTTTCAATTATTTTCAATTATTTTCAATTATTTTCAATTATTTATCAATTATTTTCAATTATTTTCAATTATTTTCAATTATTTTGAATTATTTTAAATTATTTTCAATTATTTATCAATTATTTATCAATTATTTTAAATTATTTTCAATTATTTATCAATTATTTTGAATTATTTTCAATTATTTTCAATTATTTTCAATTATTTATCAATTATTTTCAATTATTTTCAATTATTTATCAATTATTTTCAATTATTTTCAATTATTTTCAATTATTTTCAATTATTTTCAATTATTTTCATTTATTTTCAATTATTTTAAATTATTTTCAATTATTTATCAATTATTTTGAATTATTTTCAATTATTTTCAATTATTTTCAATTATTTATCAATTATTTTCAATTATTTTCAATTATTTCCAATTATTTTCATTAATTTTCAATTATTTTCAATTATTTTGAATTATTTTCAATTATTTATCAGTTATTTCCAATTATTTGCAATTATTATCCAATTATTTTCAATTATTTTAAATTATTTTCAATTATTTTCAATTATTTTCAATTATTTGTAATTATTTTCAATTATTTTCAATTATTTTCAATTATTTTCAATTATTTATCAATTATTTTCAATTATTTTCAATTATTTTCAATTATTTTGAATTATTTTAAATTATTTTCAATTATTTATCAATTATTTATCAATTATTTTCAATTATTTTCAATTATTTTAAATTATTTTCAATTATTTTCAATTATTTTCAATTACTTGTAATTATTTTCAATTATTTTCAATTATTTTCAATTATTTTCAATTATTAATAAATTATTTTCAATTATTTTCAATTATTTTCAATTATTTTGAATTATTTTAAATTATTTTCAATTATTTATCAATTATTTTCAATTATTTTCAATTATTTTCAATTATTTTAAATTATTTTCAATTATTTATCAATTATTTTGAATTATTTTCAATTATTTTCAATTATTTTCAATTATTTTCAATTATTTTCAATTATTTTCAATTATTTTCAATTATTTTTCAATTATTTTCAATTATTTTCCATTATTTTCAATTATTTTCCATTATTTTCAATTATTTTCAATTATTTTCAATTATTTATCAATTATTTTAAAATATTTTCAATTATTTTCAATTATTTATCAATTATTTTCAATTATTTACAATTATTTTCAATTATTTTCAATTATTTATCAATTATTTTCAATTATGTTCAATTATTTTCAATTATTTTCAATTATTTTCAATTAATTTAAATTATTTTCAATTATTTATCAAATATCATCTATAAACCAAATCATTTATAAACCATTTATCAATCATTCATCAATGATTTTTAATTATTTTCAATTATTTTCAATTATTTTCAATTATTTCAATTATTTTCAATTATTTTCAATGATTTTTAATTATTTTCAATTATTTATCAATTATTTTCAATTATTTTCAATTATTTTCAATTATTTATCAATTATTTTAAATTATTTTCATTTAGTTTCAATTATTTTCAATTATTTTCAATTATTTTCAATTATTTTCAATTATTTTCTATTATTTTCAATTATTTATCAATTATTTTCAATTATTTTCAATTATTTTCAATTATTTTCAATTATTTTCAATTATTTTCAATTATTTATCAATTATTTTCAATTATTTTCAATTATTTTCAATTATTTTCATTAATTTTCAATTATTTTCAATTATTTTCAATTATTTTCAATTATTTTCAATTATTTTCAATTATTTTAAATTATTTTCAATTATTTTCAATTATTTATCAATTATTTTCAATTATTTTCAATTATTTTCAATTATTTTCAATTATTTTCATTAATTTTCAATTATTTTCAATTATTATCAATTATTTTAAATTATTTTCAATTATTTTCAATTATTTTCAGATATTTCCAATTATTTTCAATTTTTTCAATTCTTTTCAATCCTTTTCAATTATTTATCAATTATTTTCAATTATTTTCCATTATTTTCAATTATTTTCAATTATTTTCAATTATTTTCAACTATTTATCAATTATTTTGAATTATTTTCAATTATTTTCAATTATTTTCAATTATTATCAATTATTTTCAATTATTTATCAATTATTTTCAATTATTTTCAATTATTTTCAATTATTTTCATTAATTTTTAATAATTTTCAATTATTTATCAATTATTTTCAATTATTTTCAATTATTTTCAATTATTTTCCATTATTTTCAATTATTTTCAATTATTTTCAATTATTTTCAATTATTTTCAATTATTTTAAATTATTTTAAATTATTTTAAATTATTTTCAATTATTTATCAGTTATTTCCAATTATTTGCAATTATTATCCAATTATTTTCAATTATTTTAAATTATTTTCAATTATTTTAAATTATTTTCAATTATTTTCAATTATTTTCAATTATTTGTAATTATTTTCAATTATTTTAAATTATTTTCAATTATTTTCAATTATTTATCAATTATTTTCAATTATTTTCAATTATTTTCAATTATTTTCAATTATTTTTCAATTATTTTCAATTATTTTCAATTATTTTCAATTATTTATCAATTATTATCAATTATTTTCAATTATTTATCAATTATTTCCAATTATTTTCAATTATTTTCAATTATTTTCAATTATTTCCAATTATTTTCAATTATTTTCAATTATTTATCAATTATTTTCAATTATTTTCAATTATTTTCAATTATTTTCAATTATTTTCAATTATTTATCAATTATTTTCAATTATTTCAATTATTTTCAATTATTTTCAATGATTTGTAATTATTTTCAATTATTTTCAATTATTTATCAATTATTTTCAATTATTTTCAATTATTTTCAATTATTTCCAATTATTTTCAATTATTTTCAATTATTTATCAATTATTTTCAATTATTTTCAATTATTTATCAATTATTTTCAATTATTTTCAATTATTTTCAATTATTTTCAATTATTTATCAATTATTTTCAATTATTTAAATTATTTTCAATTATTTTCAATTATTTTCAATTATTTTCAATTATTTTCAATTATTTTCAATTATTTATCAATTATTTTAAATTATTTTCAATTATTTTCAATTATTTTCAACTATTTTAAATTAGTTTCAATTATTTTCAATTATTTATGAATTATTATAAATTATTTTCAACTATTTATCAATTATTTCCAATTATTTGCAATTATTTTCCAATTATTTCCAATTATTTTCAATTATTTTCAATTATTTTCAATTATTTTTCAATTATTTTCAATCATTTTCAATTATTTATCAATTATGTATGAATTATTTTCAATTATTTATCAATTATTTTCAATTATTTGTCAATTATTTTAAATTATTTTGAATTATTTTCAATTATTTTCAATTATTTTCAATTATTTTCAATGATTTTTAATTATTTTCTATTATTTTCAATTATTTTCAATTATTTATCAATTATTTTCAATTATTTCAATTATTTTCAATTATTTTCAATTATTTTCAATTATTTTCAACTATTTATCAATTATTTTGTATTATTTTCAATTATTTTCAATTATTTTCAATTATTTTCAATTATTTTCAATTATTTTCAATTATTTTCAATTACTTATCAATTATTTTCAATTATTTTCAATTATTTTCAATTATTTTCATTAATTTTTAATAATTTTCAATTATTTATCAATTATTTTCAATTATTTTCAATTATTTTCAATTATTTTAAATTATTTTCAATTATTTTAAATTATTTTCAATTATTTTAAATTATTTTCAATTATTTATCAGTTATTTCCAATTATTTGCAATTATTATCCAATTATTTTCAATTATTTTAAATTATTTTCAATTATTTTCAATTATTTTCAATTATTTGTAATTATTTTCAATTATTTTCAATTATTTTCAATTATTTTCAATTATTTATCAATTATTTTCAATTATTTTCAATTATTTTCAATTATTTTGAATTATTTTAAATTATTTTCAATTATTTATCAATTATTTATCAATTATTTTCAATTATTTTCAATTATTTTCAATTATTTTAAATTATTTTCAATTATTTATCAATTATTTTGAATTATTTTCAATTATTTTCAATTATTTTCAATTATTTATCAATTATTTTCAATTATTTTCAATTATTTATCAATTATTTTCAATTATTTTCAATTATTTTCAATTATTTTCAATTATTTTCATTTATTTTCAATTATTTTAAATTATTTTCAATTATTTATCAATTATTTTGAATTATTTTCAATTATTTTCAATTATTTTCAATTATTTATCAATTATTTTCAATTATTTTCAATTATTTCCAATTATTTTCATTAATTTTCAATTATTTTCAATTATTTTGAATTATTTTAAATTATTTTCAATTATTTATCAATTATTTATCAATTATTTTCAATTATTTTCAATTATTTTCAATTATTTTGAATTATTTTAAATTATTTTCAATTATTTATCAATTATTTATCAATTATTTTCAATTATTTTCAATTATTTTCAATTATTTTCAATTATTTTCAATTATTTTCAATTATTTTCAATTATTTTCAATTATTTTCAATTATTTGTAATTATTTTCAATTATTTTCAATTATTTTCAATTATTTTCAATTATTTATCAATTATTTTCAATTATTTTCAATTATTTTCAATTATTTTGAATTATTTTAAATTATTTTGAATTATTTTAAATTATTTTCAATTATTTTCAATTATTTTCAATTATTTCAATTATTTTCAATTATTTTCAATGATTTTTAATTATTTTCAATTATTTTCAATTATTTATCAATTATTTTCAATTATTTTCAATTATTTTCAATTATTTATCAATTATTTTAAATTATTTTCATTTAGTTTCAATTATTTTCAATTATTTTCAATCATTTTCAATTATTTTCAATTATTTTCTATTATTTTCAATTATTTATCAATTATTTTCAATTATTTTCAATTATTTTCAATTATTTTCAATTATTTTCAATTATTTTCAATTATTTATCAATTATTTTCAATTATTTTCAATTATTTTCAATTATTTTCATTAATTTTCAATTATTTTCAATTATTTTCAATTATTTTCAATTATTTTCAATTATTTTCAATTATTTTAAATTATTTTCAATTATTTTCAATTATTTATCAATTATTTTCAATTATTTTCAATTATTTTCAATTATTTTCAATTATTTTTATTAATTTTCAATTATTTTCAATTATTATCAATTATTTTAAATTATTTTCAATTATTTTCAATTATTTTCAGATATTTCCAATTATTTTCAATTTTTTCAATTCTTTTCAATTCTTTTCAATTATTTATCAATTATTTTCAATTATTTTCCATTATTTTCAATTATTTTCAATTATTTTCAATTATTTTCAACTATTTATCAATTATTTTGAATTATTTTCAATTATTTTCAATTATTTTCAATTATTATCAATTATTTTCAATTATTTATCAATTATTTTCAATTATTTTCAATTATTTTCAATTATTTTCATTAATTTTTAATAATTTTCAATTATTTATCAATTATTTTCAATTATTTTCAATTATTTTCAATTATTTTCCATTATTTTCAATTATTTTCAATTATTTTCAATTATTTTCAATTATTTTAAATTATTTTAAATTATTTTAAATTATTTTCAATTATTTATCAGTTATTTCCAATTATTTGCAATTATTATCCAATTATTTTCAATTATTTTAAATTATTTTCAATTATTTTCAATTATTTTCAATTATTTTCAATTATTTGTAATTATTTTCAATTATTTTAAATTATTTTCAATTATTTTCAATTATTTATCAATTATTTTCAATTATTTTCAATTATTTTCAATTATTTTGAATTATTTTAAATTATTTTCAATTATTTATCAATTATTTATCAATTATTTATCAATTATTTTCAATTATTTTCAATTATTTTAAATTATTTTCAATTATTTATCAATTATTTTGAATTATTTTCAATTATTTTCAATTATTTTTCAATTATTTTCAATTATTTTCAATTATTTTCAATTATTTATCAATTATTATCAATTATTTTCAATTATTTATCAATTATTTCCAATTATTTGCAATTATTTTCCAATTATTTCCAATTATTTTCAATTATTTTCAATTATTTATCAATTATTTTAAATTATTTTCATTTATTTTCAATTATTTTAAATTATTTTCAATTATTTATCAATTATTTTCAATTATTTTCAATTATTTTCAATTATTTTCAAATATTTTCAATTATTTCCAATTATTTTCAATTATTTTCAATTATTTATCAATTATTTTCAATTATTTTCAATTATTTTCAATTATTTTCAATTATTTATCAATTATTTTCAATTATTTCAATTATTTTCAATTATTTTCAATGATTTGTAATTATTTTCAATTATTTTCAATTATTTATCAATTATTTTCAATTATTTTCAATTATTTTCAATTATTTCCAATTATTTTCAATTATTTTCAATTATTTATCAATTATTTTCAATTATTTTCAATTATTTATCAATTATTTTCAATTATTTTCAATTATTTTCAATTATTTTCAATTATTTATCAATTATTTTCAATTATTTAAATTATTTTCAATTATTTTCAATTATTTTCAATTATTTTCAATTATTTTCAATTATTTTCAATTATTTATCAATTATTTTAAATTATTTTCAATTATTTTCAATTATTTTCAACTATTTTAAATTAGTTTCAATTATTTTCAATTATTTATGAATTATTATAAATTATTTTCAACTATTTATCAATTATTTCCAATTATTTGCAATTATTTTCCAATTATTTCCAATTATTTTCAATTATTTTCAATTATTTTCAATTATTTTTCAATTATTTTCAATCATTTTCAATTATTTATCAATTATGTATGAATTATTTTCAATTATTTATCAATTATTTTCAATTATTTGTCAATTATTTTAAATTATTTTGAATTATTTTCAATTATTTTCAATTATTTTCAATTATTTTCAATGATTTTTAATTATTTTCTATTATTTTCAATTATTTTCAATTATTTATCAATTATTTTCAATTATTTCAATTATTTTCAATTATTTTCAATTATTTTCAATTATTTTCAACTATTTATCAATTATTTTGTATTATTTTCAATTATTTTCAATTATTTTCAATTATTTTCAATTATTTTCAATTATTTTCAATTATTTTCAATTATTTTCAATTATTTTCAATTACTTATCAATTATTTTCAATTATTTTCAATTATTTTCAATTATTTTCATTAATTTTTAATAATTTTCAATTATTTATCAATTATTTTCAATTATTTTCAATTATTTTCAATTATTTTAAATTATTTTCAATTATTTTAAATTATTTTCAATTATTTTAAATTATTTTCAATTATTTATCAGTTATTTCCAATTATTTGCAATTATTATCCAATTATTTTCAATTATTTTAAATTATTTTCAATTATTTTCAATTATTTTCAATTATTTGTAATTATTTTCAATTATTTTCAATTATTTTCAATTATTTTCAATTATTTATCAATTATTTTCAATTATTTTCAATTATTTTCAATTATTTTGAATTATTTTAAATTATTTTCAATTATTTATCAATTATTTATCAATTATTTTAAATTATTTTCAATTATTTATCAATTATTTTGAATTATTTTCAATTATTTTCAATTATTTTCAATTATTTATCAATTATTTTCAATTATTTTCAATTATTTATCAATTATTTTCAATTATTTTCAATTATTTTCAATTATTTTCAATTATTTTCAATTATTTTCATTTATTTTCAATTATTTTAAATTATTTTCAATTATTTTCAATTATTTTCAATTATTTTCAACTATTTATCAATTATTTTGAATTATTTTCAATTATTTTCAATTATTTTCAATTATTATCAATTATTTTCAATTATTTATCAATTATTTTCAATTATTTTCAATTATTTTCAATTATTTTCATTAATTTTTAATAATTTTCAATTATTTATCAATTATTTTCAATTATTTTCAATTATTTTCAATTATTTTCCATTATTTTCAATTATTTTCAATTATTTTCAATTATTTTCAATTATTTTCAATTATTTTAAATTATTTTAAATTATTTTCAATTATTTATCAGTTATTTCCAATTATTTGCAATTATTATCCAATTATTTTCAATTATTTTAAATTATTTTCAATTATTTTAAATTATTTTCAATTATTTTCAATTATTTTCAATTATTTTCAATTATTTGTAATTATTTTCAATTATTTTAAATTATTTTCAATTATTTTCAATTATTTATCAATTATTTTCAATTATTTTCAATTATTTTCAATTATTTTGAATTATTTTAAATTATTTTCAATTATTTATCAATTATTTATCAATTATTTATCAATTATTTTCAATTATTTTCAATTATTTTAAATTATTTTCAATTATTTATCAATTATTTTGAATTATTTTCAATTATTTTCAATTATTTTTCAATTATTTTCAATTATTTTCAATTATTTTCAATTATTTATCAATTATTATCAATTATTTTCAATTATTTATCAATTATTTCCAATTATTTGCAATTATTTTCCAATTATTTCCAATTATTTTCAATTATTTTCAATTATTTATCAATTATTTTAAATTATTTTCATTTATTTTCAATTATTTTAAATTATTTTCAATTATTTATCAATTATTTTCAATTATTTTCAATTATTTTCAATTATTTTCAAATATTTTCAATTATTTCCAATTATTTTCAATTATTTTCAATTATTTATCAATTATTTTCAATTATTTTCAATTATTTTCAATTATTTTCAATTATTTTCAATTATTTTCAATTATTTATCAATTATTTTCAATTATTTCAATTATATTCAATTATTTTCAATGATTTGTAATTATTTTCAATTATTTTCAATTATTTATCAATTATTTTCAATTATTTTCAATTATTTTCAATTATTTCCAATTATTTTCAATTATTTTCAATTATTTATCAATTATTTTCAATTATTTTCAATTATTTATCAATTATTTTCAATTATTTTCAATTATTTTCAATTATTTTCAATTATTTATCAATTATTTTCAATTATTTAAATTATTTTCAATTATTTTCAATTATTTTCAATTATTTTCAATTATTTTCAATTATTTTCAATTATTTATCAATTATTTTAAATTATTTTCAATTATTTTCAATTATTTTCAACTATTTTAAATTAGTTTCAATTATTTTCAATTATTTATGAATTATTATAAATTATTTTCAACTATTTATCAATTATTTCCAATTATTTGCAATTATTTTCCAATTATTTCCAATTATTTTCAATTATTTTCAATTATTTTCAATTATTTTTCAATTATTTTCAATCATTTTCAATTATTTATCAATTATGTATGAATTATTTTCAATTATTTATCAATTATTTTCAATTATTTGTCAATTATTTTAAATTATTTTGAATTATTTTCAATTATTTTCAATTATTTTCAATTATTTTCAATGATTTTTAATTATTTTCTATTATTTTCAATTATTTTCAATTATTTATCAATTATTTTCAATTATTTCAATTATTTTCAATTATTTTCAATTATTTTCAACTATTTATCAATTATTTTGTATTATTTTCAATTATTTTCAATTATTTTCAATTATTTTCAATTATTTTCAATTATTTTCAATTATTTTCAATTATTTTCAATTACTTATCAATTATTTTCAATTATTTTCAATTATTTTCAATTATTTTCATTAATTTTTAATAATTTTCAATTATTTATCAATTATTTTCAATTATTTTCAATTATTTTCAATTATTTTAAATTATTTTCAATTATTTTAAATTATTTTCAATTATTTTAAATTATTTTCAATTATTTATCAGTTATTTCCAATTATTTGCAATTATTATCCAATTATTTTCAATTATTTTAAATTATTTTCAATTATTTTCAATTATTTTCAATTATTTGTAATTATTTTCAATTATTTTCAATTATTTTCAATTATTTTCAATTATTTATCAATTATTTTCAATTATTTTCAATTATTTTCAATTATTTTGAATTATTTTAAATTATTTTCAATTATTTATCAATTATTTATCAATTATTTTAAATTATTTTCAATTATTTATCAATTATTTTGAATTATTTTCAATTATTTTCAATTATTTTCAATTATTTATCAATTATTTTCAATTATTTTCAATTATTTATCAATTATTTTCAATTATTTTCAATTATTTTCAATTATTTTCAATTATTTTCAATTATTTTCATTTATTTTCAATTATTTTAAATTATTTTCAATTATTTATCAATTATTTTGAATTATTTTCAATTATTTTCAATTATTTTCAATTATTTATCAATTATTTTCAATTATTTTCAATTATTTCCAATTATTTTCATTAATTTTCAATTATTTTCAATTATTTTGAATTATTTTAAATTATTTTCAATTATTTATCAATTATTTTCAATTATTTTCAATTATTTTCAATTATTTTGAATTATTTTAAATTATTTTCAATTATTTATCAATTATTTATCAATTATTTTCAATTATTTTCAATTATTTTCAATTATTTTAAATTATTTTCAATTATTTTCAATTATTTTCAATTATTTTCAATTATTTGTAATTATTTTCAATTATTTTCAATTATTTTCAATTATTTTCAATTATTTATCAATTATTTTCAATTATTTTCAATTATTTTCAATTATTTTGAATTATTTTAAATTATTTTCAATTATTTATCAATTATTTATCAATTATTTTCAATTATTTTAAATTATTTTCAATTATTTTCAATTATTTGTAATTATTTTCAATTATTTTCAATTATTTTCAATTATTTTCAATTATTTATCAATTATTTTCAATTATTTTCAATTATTTTCAATTATTTTGAATTATTTTAAATTATTTTCATTTATTTATCAATTATTTATCAATTATTTTCAATTATTTTCAATTATTTTCAATTATTTTAAATTATTTTCAATTATTTATCAATTATTTTGAATTATTTTCAATTATTTTCATTTATTTTCAATTTATTATCAATTATTTTCAATTATTTTCAATTATTTATCAATTATTTTCAATTATTTTCAATTATTTTCAATTATTTTCAATTATTTTAAATTATTTTCAATTATTTTCAATTATTTATCAATTATTTTCAATTATTTTCAATTATTTTCAATTATTTTCAATTATTTTCATTAATTTTCAATTATTTTCAATTATTATCAATTATTTTAAATTATTTTCAATTATTTTCAATTATTTTCAGATATTTCCAATTATTTTCAATTTTTTCAATTCTTTTCAATTCTTTTCAATTATTTATCAATTATTTTCAATTATTTTCCATTATTTTCAATTATTTTCAATTATTTTCAATTATTTTCAACTATTTATCAATTATTTTGAATTATTTTCAATTATTTTCAATTATTTTCAATTATTATCAATTATTTTCAATTATTTATCAATTATTTTCAATTATTTTCAATTATTTTCAATTATTTTCATTAATTTTTAATAATTTTCAATTATTTATCAATTATTTTCAATTATTTTCAATTATTTTCAATTATTTTCCATTATTTTCAATTATTTTCAATTATTTTCAATTATTTTCAATTATTTTAAATTATTTTAAATTATTTTCAATTATTTATCAGTTATTTCCAATTATTTGCAATTATTATCCAATTATTTTAAATTATTTTCAATTATTTTCAATTATTTTCAATTATTTGTAATTATTTTCAATTATTTTCAATTATTTTCAATTATTTTCAATTATTTATCAATTATTTTCAATTATTTTCAATTATTTTCAATTATTTTGAATTATTTTAAATTATTTTCAATTATTTATCAATTATTTATCAATTATTTATCAATTATTTTCAATTATTTTCAATTATTTTAAATTATTTTCAATTATTTTCAATTATTTTCAATTATTTTTCAATTATTTTCAATTATTTTCAATTATTTTCAATTATTTATCAATTATTATCAATTATTTTCAATTATTTATCAATTATTTCCAATTATTTGCAATTATTTTCCAATTATTTCCAATTATTTTCAATTATTTTCAATTATTTTCAATTATTTATCAATTATTTTAAATTATTTTCATTTATTTTCAATTATTTTAAATTATTTTCAATTATTTATCAATTATTTTCAATTATTTTCAATTATTTTCAATTATTTTCAATTATTTTCAATTATTTTCAATTATTTCCAATTATTTTCAATTATTTTCAATTATTTATCAATTATTTTCAATTATTTTCAATTATTTTCAATTATTTTCAATTATTTTCAATTATTTATCAATTATTTTCAATTATTTCAATTATTTTCAATTATTTTCAATGATTTGTAATTATTTTCAATCATTTTCAATTATTTATCAATTATTTTCAATTATTTTCAATTATTTTCATTTATTTCCAATTATTTTCAATTATTTTCAATTATTTATCAATTATTTTCAATTATTTTCAATTATTTATCAATTATTTTCAATTATTTTCAATTATTTTCAATTATTTTCAATTATTTATCAATTATTTTCAATTATTTAAATTATTTTCAATTATTTTCAATTATTTTCAATTATTTTCAATTATTTTCAATTATTTTCAATTATTTATCAATTATTTTAAATTATTTTCAATTATTTTCAATTATTTTCAACTATTTTAAATTAGTTTCAATTATTTTCAATTATTTATGAATTATTATAAATTATTTTCAACTATTTATCAATTATTTCCAATTATTTGCAATTATTTTCCAATTATTTCCAATTATTTTCAATTATTTTCAATTATTTTCAATTATTTTTCAATTATTTTCAATCATTTTCAATTATTTATCAATTATGTATGAATTATTTTCAATTATTTATCAATTATTTTCAATTATTTGTCAATTATTTTCTATTATTTTCAATTATTTTCAATTATTTATCAATTATTTTCAATTATTTCAATTATTTTCAATTATTTTCAATTATTTTCAATTATTTTCAATTATTTTCAACTATTTATCAATTATTTTGTATTATTTTCAATTATTTTCAATTATTTTCAATTATTTTCAATTATTTTCAACTATTTTCAATTATTTTCAATTACTTATCAATTATTTTCAATTATTTTCAATTATTTTCAATTATTTTCATTAATTTTTAATAATTTTCAATTATTTATCAATTATTTTCAATTATTTTCAATTATTTTCAATTATTTTAAATTATTTTCAATTATTTTAAATTATTTTCAATTATTTTAAATTATTTTCAATTATTTATCAGTTATTTCCAATTATTTGCAATTATTATCCAATTATTTTCAATTATTTTCAATTATTTTAAATTATTTTCAATTATTTTCAATTATTTGTAATTATTTTCAATTATTTTCAATTATTTTCAAATATTTTCAATTATTTATCAATTATTTTCAATTATTTTCAATTATTTTCAATTATTTTGAATTATTTTAAATTATTTTCAATTATTTATCAATTATTTATCAATTATTTTCAATTATTTTCAATTATTTTCAATTATTTTAAATTATTTTCAATTATTTATCAATTATTTTGAATTATTTTCAATTATTTTCAATTATTTTCAATTATTTATCAATTATTTTCAATTATTTTCAATTATTTATCAATTATTTTCAATTATTTTCAATTATTTTCAATTATTTTCAATTATTTTCAATTATTTTCAATTATTTTCAATTATTTTCAATTATTTATCAATTATTTATCAATTATTTTGAATTATTTTCAATTATTTTCAATTATTTTCAATTATTTATCAATTATTTTCAATTATTTTCAATTATTTCCAATTATTTTCAATTATTTTCAATTATTTATCAATTATTTTCAATTATTTGCAATTATTTTCAATTATTTTCAATTATTTTCAATTATTTTCAATTATTTCCAATTATTTTCAATCATTTTCAATCATTTATCAATCATTTATCAATCATTTATCAATCATTTATCAATCATTTATCAATCATTTATCAATCATTTATCAATCATTTATCAATCATTTATCAATCATTAATCAATGATTTTTAATTATTTTCAATTATTTTCAATTATTTTCAATTATTTAAATTATTTTAAATTATTTTCAATTATTTTCAATTATTTTCAATTATTTTCAATTATTTTCAATTATTTATCAATTATTTTCAATTATTTTTAATTATTTTCAATTATTTTCAATTATTTTCATTTATTTTCAATTATTTTAATTTATTTTCAATTATTTTCATTAATTTTTAATAATTTTCAATTATTTATCAATTATTTTCAATTATTTTCAATTATTTTCAATTATTTTCCATTATTTTCAATTATTTTCAATTATTTTCAATTATTTTAAATTATTTTAAATTATTTTAAATTATTTTCAATTATTTATCAGTTATTTCCAATTATTTGCAATTATTTTCAATTATTTTCAATTATTTGTAATTATTTTCAATTATTTTCAATTATTTTCAATTATTTTCAATTATTTATCAATTATTTTCAATTATTTTCAATTATTTTCAATTATTTTCAATTATTTTGAATTATTTTAAATTATTTTCAATTATTTATCAATTATTTATCAATTATTTATCAATTATTTTCAATTATTTTCAATTATTTTAAATTATTTTCAATTATTTATCAATTATTTTGAATTATTTTCAATTATTTTCAATTATTTTTCAATTATTTTCAATTATTTTCAATTATTTTCAATTATTCATCAATTATTATCAATTATTTTCAATTATTTTCAATTATTTCCAATTATTTTCAATTATTTTCAATTATTTATCAATTATTTTCAATTATTTTCAATTATTTTCAATTATTTATCAATTATTTTCAATTATTTCAATTATTTTCAATTATTTTCAATGATTTGTAATTATTTTCAATTATTTTCAATTATTTATCAATTATTTTCAATTATTTTCAATTATTTTCAATTATTTTCAATTATTTCCAATTATTTTCAATTATTTTCAATTATTTATCAATTATTTTCAATTATTTTCAATTATTTATCAATTATTTTCAATTATTTTCAATTATTTTCAATTATTTTCAATTATTTATCAATTATTTTCAATTATTTAAATTATTTTCAATTATTTTCAATTATTTTCAATAATTTTCAATTATTTTCAATTATTTTCAATTATTTATCAATTATTTTAAATTATTTTCAATTATTTGCAATTATTTTCAATTATTTTCAATTATTTTAAATTATTTTCCATTATTTTCAATTATTTTCAATTATTTCCAATTATTTTCAATCATTTTCAATCATTTATCAATCATTTATGAATCATTTATCAATGATTTTTAATTATTTTCAATTATTTTCAATTATTTATCAATTATTTTCAATTATTTTCAATTATTTTCAATTATTTATCAATTATTATCAATTATTTTCAATTATTTTCAATTATTTTCAATTATTGTCAATTATTTTCAATTATTTGTAATTATTTTCAATTATTTTCCATTATTTTCAATTATTTATGAATTATTTATCAATTATTTTAAATTATTTTCAATTATTTTCAATTATTTATCAATTATTTATTAATTATTTATCAATTATTTTCAATTATTTTTCAATTATTTTATATTATTTTCAATTATTTTCAATTATTTATGAATTATTATCAATTATTTTCAATTATTTATCAATTATTTCCAATTATTTGCAATTATTTTCCAATTATTTCCAATTATTTTCAATTATTTTCAATTATTTTAAATTATTTTTCAATTATTTTCAATCATTTTCAATTATTTATCAATTATTTATCAATTATTTTCAATTATTTGTAAATTATTTTGAATTATTTTCAATTATTATCAATTATTATCAATTATTTTCAATTATTTTCAATTATTTTCAATTATTTTCAGATATTTCCAATTATTTTCAATTTTTTCAATTCTTTTCAATTCTTTTCAATTATTTTCAATTATTTTCAATTATTTTCAATTATTTTCAATTATTTTCAATTATTTTAAATTATTTTCAATTATTTTCAATTATTTTCAATTATTTTCAATTATTTTCAATTATTTATCAATTAGTATGAATTATTTTCAATTATTTTCAATTATTTTCAATTATTTTCAATTATTTTCAATTATTCACAATTATTTATCAATTATATCCAATTATTTTCAATTATTTTCAATTATTTTCATTAATTTTCAATTATTTTCAATTATTTATCAATTATTTATCAATTATTTACAATTATTTTCAATTATTTTCAATTATTTTAAATTATTTTAAATTATTTTCAATTATTTTCAATTATTTATCAATTATTTATCAATTATTTATCAATTATTTTAAATTATTTTAAGTGATTTTCAATTATTTATCAATTATTTTGAATTATTTTCAATTATTTTCAATTATTTATCAATTATTATCAATTATTTTCAATTATTTATCAATTATTTCCAATTATTTGCAATTATTTTCCAATTATTTCCAATTATTTTCAATTATTTTCAATTATTTATCAATTATTTTAAATTATTTTCATTTATTTTCAATTATTTTCAATTATTTTCAATTATTTTCAATTATTTTCAATTATTTTCAATTATTTTCAATTATTTTTCAATTATTTTCAATTATTTTCCATTATTTTCAATTATTTTCAATTATTTTCAATTATTTTCAATTATTTTCAATTATTTTCAATTATTTATCAATTATTTTAAAATATTTTCAATTATTTTCAATTATTTATCAATTATTTTCAATTATTTACAATTATTTTCAATTATTTTCAATTATTTATCAATTATTTTCAATTATGTTCAATTATTTTCAATTATTTTCAATTATTTTCAATTATTTTAAATTATTTTCAATTATTTTCAATTATTTATCAATTATTTTCAATTATTTTCAATTATTTTCAATTATTTTCAATTATTTTCATTAATTTTCAATTATTTTCAATTATTTTCAATTATTATCAATTATTTTAAATTATTTTCAATTATTTTCAATTATTTTCAGATATTTCCAATTATTTTCAATTTTTTCAATTCTTTTCAATTCTTTTCAATTATTTATCAATTATTTTCAATTATTTTCCATTATTTTCAATTATTTTCAATTATTTTCAATTATTTTCAACTATTTATCAATTATTTTGAATTATTTTCAATTATTTTCAATTATTTTCAATTATTTGCAATTATTTTCCAATTATTTCCAATTATTTTCAATTATTTTCAATTATTTTCAATTATTTTTCAATTATTTTCAATCATTTTCAATTATTTATCAATTATTTATCAATTATTTTCAATTATTTTCAATTATTTTCAATTATTTTCAATTATTTTCAATTATTTTAAATTATTTTCAATTATTTTAAATTATTTTCAATTATTTTCAGATATTTCCAATTATTTTCAATTTTTTCAATTCTTTTCAATTCTTTTCAATTATTTTCAATTATTTTCAATTATTTTCAATTATTTTCAATTATTTGAAATTATTTTCAATTATTTTCAATTATTTTCAATTATTTTCAATTATTTTCAATTATTTATCAATTAGTATGAATTATTTTCAATTATTTTCAATTATTTTCAATTATTTTCAATTATTTTCAATTATTCTCAATTATTTATCAATTATTTTCAATTATTTTCAATTATTTTCAATTATTTTCATTAATTTTCAATTATTTTCAATTATTTATCAATTATTTACAATTATTTTCAATTATTTTCAATTATTTTAAATTATTTTCAATTATTTTCAATTATTTTCAATTATTTATCAATTATTTATCAATTATTTATCAATTATTTTAAATTATTTTAAGTGATTTTCAATTATTTATCAATTATTTTGAATTATTTTCAATTATTTATTCAATTATTTATCAATTATTATCAATTATTTTCAATTATTTATCAATTATTTCCAATTATTTGCAATTATTTTCCAATTATTTCCAATTATTTTCAATTATTTTCAATTATTTTCAATTATTTATCAATTATTTTAAATTATTTTCATTTATTTTCAATTATTTTCAATTATTTTAAATTATTTTCAATTATTTTCAATTATTTTCAATTATTTTCAATTATTTTTCAATTATTTTCAATTATTTTCCATTATTTTCAATTATTTTCAATTATTTTCAATTATTTTCAATTATTTTCAATTATTTTCAATTATTTTCAATTATTTATCAATTATTTTAAAATATTTTCAATTATTTTCAATTATTTATCAATTATTTTCAATTATTTACAATTATTTTCAATTATTTTCAATTATTTATCAATTATTTTCAATTATGTTCAATTATTTTGAATTATTTTCAATTATTTTCAATTATTTTCAATTATTTTCAATTATTTTCAATTATTTTCAATTATTTATCAATTATTTTCAATTATTTTCAATTATTTTCAATTATTTTCATTAATTTTTAATAATTTTCAATTATTTATCAATTATTTTCAATTATTTTCAATTATTTTCAATTATTTTCCATTATTTTCAATTATTTTCAATTATTTTCAATTATTTTCAATTATTTTAAATTATTTTCAATTATTTTTAATTATTTTCAATTATTTATCAGTTATTTCCAATTATTTGCAATTATTATCCAATTATTTTAAATTATTTTAAATTATTTTCAATTATTTTCAATTATTTTCAATTATTTGTAATTATTTTCAATTATTTTCAATTATTTTCAATTATTTTCAATTATTTATCAATTATTTTCAAGTATTTTCAATTATTTTCAATTATTTATCAATTATTTATCAATTATTTATCAATTATTTTCAATTATTTTCAATTATTTTAAATTATTTTCAATTATTTATCAATTATTTTGAATTATTTTCAATTATTTTCAATTATTTTTCAATTATTTTCAATTATTTTCAATTATTTTCAATTATTTATCAATTATTATCAATTATTTTCAATTATTTATCAATTATCTCCAATTATTTGCAATTATTTTCCAATTATTTCCAATTATTTTCAATTATTTTCAATTATTTATCAATTATTTTAAATTATTTTCATTTATTTTCAATTATTTTAAATTATTTTCAATTATTTATCAATTATTTTCAATTATTTTCAATTATTTTCAATTATTTTCAATTATTTTCAATTATTTCCAATTATTTTCAATTATTTATCAATTATTTTCAATTATTTTCAATTATTTTCAATTATTTTCAATTATTTTCAATTATTTATCAATTATTTTCAATTATTTCAATTATTTTCAATTATTTCAATTATTTTCAATTATTTTCAATGATTTGTAATTATTTTCAATTATTTTCAATTATTTATCAATTATTTTCAATTATTTTCAATTATTTTAAATTATTTTCAATTATTTTCAATTATTTTCAATTATTTGTAATTATTTTCAATTATTTTCAATTATTTTCAATTATTTTCAATTATTTTCAATTATTTATCAATTATTTTCAAGTATTTTCAATTATTTTCAATTATTTTGAATTATTATAAATTACTTTCAACTATTTATCAATTATTTCCAATTATTTGCAATTATTTTCCAATTATTTCCAATTATTTTCAATTATTTTCAATTATTTTCAATTATTTTTCAATTATTTTCAATCATTTTCAATTATTTATCAATTATGTATGAGTTATTTTCAATTATTTATCAATTATTTTCAATTATTTGTCAATTATTTTAAATTATTTTGAATTATTTATCAATTATTTTCAATTATTTTCAATTATTTTCAATTATTTTCATTAATTTTTAATAATTTTCAATTATTTATCAATTATTTTCAATTATTTTCAATTATTTTCAATTATTTTAAATTATTTTCAATTATTTTAAATTATTTTCAATTATTTTAAATTATTTTCAATTATTTATCAGTTATTTCCAATTATTTGCAATTATTATCCAATTATTTTCAATTATTTTAAATTATTTTCAATTATTTTCAATTATTTTCAATTATTTGTAATTATTTTCAATTATTTTCAATTATTTTCAATTATTTATCAATTATTTTCAATTATTTTAAATTATTTTCAATTATTTTGAATTATTTTAAATTATTTTCAATTATTTATCAATTATTTATCAATTATTTATCAATTATTTTCAATTATTTTCAATTATTTTCAATTATTTGTAATTATTTTCTATTATTTTCAATTATTTTCAATTATTTATCAATTATTTTCAATTATTTTAAATTATTTTCAATTATTTTGAATTATTTTAAATTATTTTCAATTATTTATCAATTATTTATCAATTATTTATCAATTATTTTCAATTATTTTCAATTATTTTCAATTATTTTCAATTATTTATCAATTATTTTGAATTATTTTCAATTATTTTCAATTATTTTCAATTATTTTCAATTATTTATCAATTATTTTCAAGTATTTTCAATTATTTTCAATTATTTTGAATTATTTTAAATTATTTTCAATTATTTATCAATTATTTATCAATTATTTATCAATTATTTTCAATTATTTTCAATTATTTTAAATTATTTTCAATTATTTATCAATTATTTTGAATTATTTTCAATTATTTTCAATTATTTTTCAATTATTTTCAATTATTTTCAATTATTTTCAATTATTTATCAATTATTATCAATTATTTTCAATTATTTATCAATTATCTCCAATTATTTGCAATTATTTTCCAATTATTTCCAATTATTTTCAATTATTTTCAATTATTTATCAATTATTTTAAATTATTTTCATTTATTTTCAATTATTTTAAATTATTTTCAATTATTTATCAATTATTTTCAATTATTTTCAATTATTTTCAATTATTTTCAATTATTTTCAATTATTTCCAATTATTTTCAATTATTTATCAATTATTTTCAATTATTTTCAATTATTTTCAATTATTTTCAATTATTTTCAATTATTTATCAATTATTTTCAATTATTTCAATTATTTTCAATTATTTTCAATGATTTGTAATTATTTTCAATTATTTTCAATTATTTATCAATTATTTTCAATTATTTTCAATTATTTTAAATTATTTTCAATTATTTTCAATTATTTTCAATTATTTGTAATTATTTTCAATTATTTTCAATTATTTTCAATTATTTTCAATTATTTTCAATTATTTATCAATTATTTTCAAGTATTTTCAATTATTTTCAATTATTTTGAATTATTATAAATTATTTTCAACTATTTATCAATTATTTCCAATTATTTGCAATTATTTTCCAATTATTTCCAATTATTTTCAATTATTTTCAATTATTTTCAATTATTTTTCAATTATTTTCAATCATTTTCAATTATTTATCAATTATGTATGAGTTATTTTCAATTATTTATCAATTATTTTCAATTATTTGTCAATTATTTTAAATTATTTTGAATTATTTATCAATTATTTTCAATTATTTTCAATTATTTTCAATTATTTTCATTAATTTTTAATAATTTTCAATTATTTATCAATTATTTTCAATTATTTTCAATTATTTTCAATTATTTTAAATTATTTTCAATTATTTTAAATTATTTTCAATTATTTTAAATTATTTTCAATTATTTATCAGTTATTTCCAATTATTTGCAATTATTATCCAATTATTTTCAATTATTTTAAATTATTTTCAATTATTTTCAATTATTTTCAATTATTTGTAATTATTTTCAATTATTTTCAATTATTTTCAATTATTTATCAATTATTTTCAATTATTTTAAATTATTTTCAATTATTTTGAATTATTTTAAATTATTTTCAATTATTTATCAATTATTTATCAATTATTTATCAATTATTTTCAATTATTTTCAATTATTTTCAATTATTTATCAATTATTTTCAATTATTTTCAATTATTTTCAATTATTTTCAATTATTTTCAATTATTTATCAATTATTTTAAATTATTTTCATTTATTTTCAATTATTTTCAATTATTTTAAATTATTTTCAATTATTTTCAATTATTTTCAATTATTTTCAATTATTTTTCAATTATTTTCAATTATTTTCCATTATTTTCAATTATTTTCAATTATTTTCAATTATTTTCAATTATTTTCAATTATTTTCAATTATTTATCAATTATTTTAAAATATTTTCAATTATTTTCAATTATTTATCAATTATTTTCAATTATTTACAATTATTTTCAATTATTTTCAATTATTTATCAATTATTTTCAATTATGTTCAATTATTTTGAATTATTTTCAATTATTTTCAATTATTTTCAATTATTTTCAATTATTTTCAATTATTTTCAATTATTTATCAATTATTTTCAATTATTTTCAATTATTTTCAATTATTTTCATTAATTTTTAATAATTTTCAATTATTTATCAATTATTTTCAATTATTTTCAATTATTTTCAATTATTTTCCATTATTTTCAATTATTTTCAATTATTTTCAATTATTTTCAATTATTTTAAATTATTTTCAATTATTTTAAATTATTTTCAATTATTTATCAGTTATTTCCAATTATTTGCAATTATTATCCAATTATTTTAAATTATTTTAAATTATTTTCAATTATTTTCAATTATTTTCAATTATTTGTAATTATTTTCAATTATTTTCAATTATTTTCAATTATTTATCAATTATTTTCAAGTATTTTCAATTATTTTCAATTATTTTGAATTATTTTAAATTATTTTCAATTATTTATCAATTATTTATCAATTATTTATCAATTATTTTCAATTATTTTCAATTATTTTAAATTATTTTCAATTATTTATCAATTATTTTGAATTATTTTCAATTATTTTCAATTATTTTTCAATTATTTTCAATTATTTTCAATTATTTTCAATTATTTATCAATTATTATCAATTATTTTCAATTATTTATCAATTATCTCCAATTATTTGCAATTATTTTCCAATTATTTCCAATTATTTTCAATTATTTTCAATTATTTATCAATTATTTTAAATTATTTTCATTTATTTTCAATTATTTTAAATTATTTTCAATTATTTATCAATTATTTTCAATTATTTTCAATTATTTTCAATTATTTTCAATTATTTTCAATTATTTCCAATTATTTTCAATTATTTATCAATTATTTTCAATTATTTTCAATTATTTTCAATTATTTTCAATTATTTTCAATTATTTATCAATTATTTTCAATTATTTCAATTATTTTCAATTATTTTCAATGATTTGTAATTATTTTCAATTATTTTCAATTATTTATCAATTATTTTCAATTATTTTCAATTATTTTAAATTATTTTCAATTATTTTCAATTATTTTCAATTATTTGTAATTATTTTCAATTATTTTCAATTATTTTCAATTATTTTCAATTATTTTCAATTATTTATCAATTATTTTCAAGTATTTTCAATTATTTTCAATTATTTTGAATTATTATAAATTATTTTCAACTATTTATCAATTATTTCCAATTATTTGCAATTATTTTCCAATTATTTCCAATTATTTTCAATTATTTTCAATTATTTTCAATTATTTTTCAATTATTTTCAATCATTTTCAATTATTTATCAATTATGTATGAGTTATTTTCAATTATTTATCAATTATTTTCAATTATTTGTCAATTATTTTAAATTATTTTGAATTATTTATCAATTATATTCAATTATTTTCAATTATTTTCAATTATTTTCATTAATTTTTAATAATTTTCAATTATTTATCAATTATTTTCAATTATTTTCAATTATTTTCAATTATTTTAAATTATTTTCAATTATTTTAAATTATTTTCAATTATTTTAAATTATTTTCAATTATTTATCAGTTATTTCCAATTATTTGCAATTATTATCCAATTATTTTCAATTATTTTAAATTATTTTCAATTATTTTCAATTATTTTCAATTATTTGTAATTATTTTCAATTATTTTCAATTATTTTCAATTATTTATCAATTATTTTCAATTATTTTAAATTATTTTCAATTATTTTGAATTATTTTAAATTATTTTCAATTATTTATCAATTATTTATCAATTATTTATCAATTATTTTCAATTATTTTCAATTATTTTCAATTATTTTCAATTATTTATCAATTATTTTGAATTATTTTCAATTATTTTCAATTATTTTCAATTATTTATCAATTATTTTCAATTATTTTCAATTATTTATCAATTATTTTCAATTATTTTCAATTATTTTCAATTATTTTCAATTATTTTCAATTATTTTCAATTATTTTAAATTATTTTCAATTATTTATCAATTATTTTGAATTATTTTCAATTATTTTCAATTATTTTCAATTATTTATCAATTATTTTCAATTATTTTCAATTATTTCCAATTATTTTCAATTATTTTCAATTATTTATCAATTATTTTCAATTATTTTCAATTATTTTCAATTATTTTCAATTATTTATCAATTATTTTCAATTATTTCAATTATTTTCAATTATTTTCAATGATTTGTAATTATTTTCAATTATTTTCAATTATTTATCAATTATTTTCAATTATTTTCAATTATTTTCAATTATTTCCAATTATTTTCAATTATTTTCAATTATTTATCAATTATTTTCAATTATTTTCAATTATTTATCAATTATTTTCAATTATTTTCAATTATTTTCTATTATTTTCAATTATTTATCAATTATTTTCAATTATTTAAATTATTTTCAATTATTTTCAATTATTTTCAATAATTTTCAATTATTTATCAATTATTTTAAATTATTTTCAATTATTTGCTATTATTTTCAATTATTTTAAATTATTTTCCATTATTTTCAATTATTTTCAATTATTTCCAATTATTTTCAATCATTTTCAATCATTTATCAATCATTTATCAATCATTTATCAATCATTTATCAATCATTTATCAATCATTTATCAATCATTAATCAATGATTTTTAATTATTTTCAATTATTTTCAATTATTTTCAATTATTTTCAATTATTTAAATTATTTTAAATTATTTTCAAATATTTTCAATTATTTTCAATTATTTTCAATTATTTTCAATTATTTATCAATTATTTTCAATTATTTTTAATTATTTTCAATTATTTTCAATTATTTTCATTTATTTTCAATTATTTTAATTTATTTTCAATTATTTATCAATTATTTTCAATTATTTTCAATTATTTTCAATTATTTCCAATTATTTTCAATTATTTTCAATTATTTATCAATTATTTTCAATTATTTTCAATTATTTATCAATTATTTTCAATTATTTTCAATTATTTTCTATTATTTTCAATTATTTATCAATTATTTTCAATTATTTAAATTATTTTCAATTATTTTCAATTATTTTCAATAATTTTCAATTATTTTCAATTATTTTCAATTATTTTCAATTATTTATCAATTATTTTAAATTATTTTCAATTATTTGCAATTATTTTCAATTATTTTAAATTATTTTCCATTATTTTCAATTATTTCCAATTATTTTCAATCATTTTCAATCATTTATCAATCATTTATCAATCATTTATCAATCATTTATCAATCATTTATCAATCATTTATCAATCATTTATCAATCATTAATCAATGATTTTTAATTATTTTCAATTATTTTCAATTATTTTCAATTATTTTCAATTATTTAAATTATTTTCAATTATTTTCAATTATTTTCATTTATTTTCAATTATTTTAATTTATTTTCAATTATTTTCAATTATTTTCAATTATTTTCAATTATTTTCAATTATTTATCAATTATTTTCAATTATTATCAATTATTTTCAATTATTTTCAATTATTTTCAATTATTTATCAATTATTTTCAATCATTTTCAATCATTTATCAATCATTTATGAATCATTTATCAATGATTTTTAATTATTTTCAATTATTTTCAATTATTTATCAATTATTTTCAATTATTTTCAATTATTTTCAATTATTTATCAATTATTATCAATTATTTTCAATTATTTTCAATTATTTTCAATTATTGTCAATTATTTTCAATTATTTGTAATTATTTTCAATTATTTTCCATTATTTTCAATTATTTATGAATTATTTATCAATTATTTTAAATTATTTTCAATTATTTTCAATTATTTATCAATTATTTATTAATTATTTATCAATTATTTTCAATTATTTTTCAATTATTTTAAATTATTTTCAATTATTTTCAATTATTTATGAATTATTATCAATTATTTTCAATTATTTATCAATTATTTCCAATTATTTGCAATTATTTTCCAATTATTTCCAATTATTTTCAATTATTTTCAATTATTTTCAATTATTTTTCAATTATTTTCAATCATTTTCAATTATTTATCAATTATTTATCAATTATTTTCAATTATTTGTAAATTATTTTAAATTATTTTGAATTATTTTCAATTATTATCAATTATTATCAATTATTTTCAATTATTTTCAATTATTTTCAATTATTTTCAGATATTTCCAATTATTTTCAATTTTTTCAATTCTTTTCAATTCTTTTCAATTATTTTCAATTATTTTCAATTATTTTCAATTATTTTCAATTATTTTCAATTATTTTAAATTATTTTCAATTATTTTCAATTATTTTCAATTATTTTCAATTATTTTCAATTATTTATCAATTAGTATGAATTATTTTCAATTATTTTCAATTATTTTCAATTATTTTCAATTATTTTCAATTATTCTCAATTATTTATCAATTATTTTCAATTATTTTCAATTATTTTCAATTATTTTCATTAATTTTCAATTATTTTCAATTATTTATCAATTATTTATCAATTATTTACAATTATTTTCAATTATTTTCAATTATTTTAAATTATTTTAAATTATTTTCAATTATTTTCAATTATTTATCAATTATTTATCAATTATTTATCAATTATTTTAAATTATTTTAAGTGATTTTCAATTATTTATCAATTATTTTGAATTATTTTCAATTATTTTCAATTATTTATCAATTATTATCAATTATTTTCAATTATTTATCAATTATTTCCAATTATTTGCAATTATTTTCCAATTATTTTCAATTATTTTCAATTATTTTCAATTATTTTCAATTATTTATCAATTATTTTAAAATATTTTCAATTATTTTCAATTATTTATCAATTATTTTCAATTATTTTCCATTATTTTCAATTATTTTCAATTATTTTCAATTATTTTCAACTATTTATCAATTATTTTGAATTATTTTCAGTTATTTTCAATTATTTGCAATTATTTTCCAATTATTTCCAATTATTTTCAATTATTTTCAATTATTTTCAATTATTTTTCAATTATTTTCAATCATTTTCAATTATTTATCAATTATTTATCAATTATTTTCAATTATTTTCAATTATTTTCAATTATTTTCAATTATTTTAAATTATTTTCAATTATTTTAAATTATTTTCAATTATTTTCAGATATTTCCAATTATTTTCAATTTTTTCAATTCTTTTCAATTCTTTTCAATTATTTTCAATTATTTTCAATTATTTTCAATTATTTTCAATTATTTTCAATTATTTTCAATTATTTTAAATTATTTTCAATTATTTTCAATTATTTTCAATTATTTTAAATTATTTTCAATTATTTTCAATTATTTTCAATTATTTTCAATTATTTTCAATTATTTATCAATTAGTATGAATTATTTTCCATTATTTTCAATTATTTTCAATTATTTTCAATTATTTTCAATTATTCTCAATTATTTATCAATTATTTTCAATTATTTTCAATTATTTTCAATTATTTTCATTAATTTTCAATTATTTTCAATTATTTATCAATTATTTACAATTATTTTCAATTATTTTCAATTATTTTCAATTATTTTCAATTATTTATCAATTATTTATCAATTATTTATCAATTATTTTAAATTATTTTAAGTGATTTTCAATTATTTATCAATTATTTTGAATTATTTTCAATTATTTTCAATTATTTATCAATTATTATCAATTATTTTCAATTATTTATCAATTATTTCCAATTATTTGCAATTATTTTCCAATTATTTCCAATTATTTTCAATTATTTTCAATTATTTTCAATTATTTATCAATTATTTTAAATTATTTTCATTTATTTTCAATTATTTTAAATTATTTTAAATTATTTTCAATTATTTTCAATTATTTTCAATTATTTTCAATTATTTTTCAATTATTTTCAATTATTTTCCATTATTTTCAATTATTTTCATTTATTTTCAATTATTTTCAATTATTTTCAATTATTTATCAATTATTTTTAAATATTTTCAATTATTTTCAATTATTTATCAATTATTTTCAATTATTTACAATTATTTTCAATTATTTTCAATTATTTATCAATTATTTTCAATTATGTTCAATTATTTTCAATTATTTTCAATTATTTTCAATTAATTTAAATTATTTTCAATTATTTATCAAATATCATCTATAAACCAAATCATTTATAAACCATTTATCAATCATTCATCAATGATTTTTAATTATTTTCAATTATTTTCAATTATTATCAATTATTTCAATTATTTTCAATTATTTTCAATGATTTTTAATTATTTTCAATTATTTTCAATTATTTATCAATTATTTTCAATTATTTTCAATTATTTTCAATTATTTATCAATTATTTTAAATTATTTTCATTTAGTTTCAATTATTTTCAATTATTTTCAATTATTTTCAATTATTTTCAATTATTTTCTATTATTTTCAATTATTTATCAATTATTTTCAATTATTTTCAATTATTTTCAATTATTTTCAATTATTTTCAATTATTTATCAATTATTTTCAATTATTTTCAATTATTTTCAATTATTTTCATTAATTTTCAATTATTTTCAATTATTTTCAATTATTTTCAATTATTTTCAATTATTTTAAATTATTTTCAATTATTTTCAATTATTTATCAATTATTTTCAATTATTTTCAATTATTTTCAATTATTTTCAATTATTTTCAATTATTTTCATTAATTTTCAATTATTTTCAATTATTATCAATTATTTTAAATTATTTTCAATTATTTTCAATTATTTTCAGATATTTCCAATTATTTTCAATTTTTTCAATTCTTTTCAATTCTTTTCAATTATTTATCAATTATTTTCAATTATTTTCCATTATTTTCAATTATTTTCAATTATTTTCAATTATTTTCAACTATTTATCAATTATTTTGAATTATTTTCAATTATTTTCAATTTTTTTCAATTATTTTCAATTATTTTCAATTATTTATCAATTATTTTCAATTATTTTCAATTATTTTCATTAATTTTTAATAATTTTCAATTATTTTCAATTATTTTCAATTATTTTCAATTATTTTCCATTATTTTCAATTATTTTCAATTATTTTCAATTATTTTCAATTATTTTAAATTATTTTCAATTATTTAAATTATTTTCAATTATTTATCAGTTATTTCCAATTATTTGCAATTATTATCCAATTATTTTCAATTATTTTAAATTATTTTCAATTATTTTCAATTATTTTCAATTATTTGTAATTATTTTCAATTATTTTCAATTATTTTCAATTATTTTCAATTATTTATCAATTATTTTCAATTATTTTCAATTATTTTCAATTATTTTGAATTATTTTAAATTATTTTCAATTATTTATCAATTATTTATCAATTATTTATCAATTATTTTCAATTATTTTCAATTATTTTAAATTATTTTCAATTATTTATCAATTATTCTGAATTATTTTCAATTATTTTCAATTATTTTTCAATTATTTTCAATTATTTTCAATTATTTTCAATTATTTATCAATTATTATCAATTATTTTCAATTATTTATCAATTATTTCCAATTATTTGCAATTATTTTCCAATTATTTCCAATTATTTTCAATTATTTTCAATTATTTATCAATTATTTTAAATTATTTTCATTTATTTTCAATTATTTTAAATTATTTTCAATTATTTATCAATTATTTTCAATTATTTTCAATTATTTTCCATTATTTTCAATTATTTTCAAATATTTTCAATTATTTTCAACTATTTATCAATTATTTTGAATTATTTTAAATTATTTTCAATTATTTATCAATTATTTTCAATTATTTTCAATTATTTTCAATTATTTTCATTAATTTTTAATAATTTTCAATTATTTATCAATTATTTTCAATTATTTTCCATTATTTTCAATTATTTTCAATTATTTTCAATTATTTTAAATTATTTTAAATTATTTTCAATTATTTTAAATTATTTTCAATAATTTATCAGTTATTTCCAATTATTTGCAATTATTATCCAATTATTTTCAATTATTTTAAAGTATTTTCAATTATTTTCAATTATTTTCAATTATTTGTAATTATTTTCAATTATTTTCAATTATTTTCAATTATTTTCAATTATTTATCAATTATTTTCAATTATTTTCAATTATTTTCAATTATTTTCAATTATTTTAAATTATTTTCAATTATTTATCAATTATTTATCAATTATTTTCAATTATTTTCAATTATTTTAAATTATTTTCAATTATTTATCAATTATTTTGAATTATTTTGAATTATTTTCAATTAATTTTCAATTATTTTCAATTATTTTCAATTATTTTCAATTATTTATCAATTATTATCAATTATTTTCAATTATTTATCAATTATTTCCAATTATTTGCAATTATTTTCCAATTATTTCCAATTATTTTCAATTATTTTCAATTATTTTCAATTATTTATCAATTATTTTAAATTATTTTCATTTATTTTCAATTATTTTGAATTATTTTAAATTATTTTCAATTATTTATCAATTATTTATCAATTATTTTAAATTATTTTCAATTATTTTAAATTATTTTCAATTATTTATCAATTATTTTGAATTATTTTCAATTATTTTCAATTATTTTTCAATTATTTTCAATTATTTTCAATTATTTTCAATTATTTATCAATTATTATCAATTATTTTCAATTATTTATCAATTATTTCCAATTATTTGCAATTATTTTCCAATTATTTCCAATTATTTTCAATTATTTTCAATTATTTATCAATTATTTTAAATTATTTTCATTTATTTTCAATTATTTTAAATTATTGTCAATTATTTATCAATTATTTTCAATTATTTTCAATTATTTTCAATTATTTGCAATTATTTTCCAATTATTTCCAATTATTTTAAATTATTTATCAATTATTTTAAATTATTTTCATTTATTTTCAATTATTTTCAATTATTTTCAATTATTTTCAATTATTTTCAATTATTTTCAATTATTTTCAATTATTTATCAATTATTTTCAATTATTTTCAATTATTTTCCATTATTTTCAATTATTTTCATTTATTTTCAATTATTTTAAATTATTTTAAATTATTTTAAATTATTTTCAATTATTTTAAATTATTTATCAATTATTTTCAATTATTTTCAATTATTTTCCATTATTTTCAATTATTTTCAATTATTTTCAATTATTTTCAATTATTTTCAATTATTTATCAATTATTTTAAAATATTTTCAATTATTTTCAATTATTTATCAATTATTTTCAATTATTTACAATTATTTTCAATTATTTTCAATTATTTATCAATTATTTTCAATTATGTTCAATTATTTTCAATTATTTTCAATTATTTTCAATTATTTTCAATTATTTTCAATTATTTCCAATTATTTTCATTTATTTTCAATTATTTATCAATTATTTTCAATTATTTTCAATTATTTTCAATTATTTATCAATTATTTTCAATTATTTAAATTATTTTAAATTATTTTCAAATATTTTCAATTATTTTCAATTATTTTCAATTATTTATCAATTATTATCAATTATTTTCAATTATTTATCAATTATTTCCAATTATTTGCAATTATTTTCCAATTATTTCCAATTATTTTCAATTATTTTAAATTATTTTCAATTATTTATCAATTATTTTCAATTATTTTCATTTATTTTCAATTATTTTCAATTATTTTAAATTATTTTCAATTATTTATCAATTATTTTAAATTATTTTCAATTATTTATCAATTATTCTGAATTATTTTCAATTATTTTCAATTATTTTTCAATTATTTTCAATTATTTTCAATTATTTTCAATTATTTATCAATTATTATCAATTATTTTCAATTATTTATCAATTATTTCCAATTATTTGCAATTATTTTCCAATTATTTCCAATTATTTTCAATTATTTTCAATTATTTATCAATTATTTTAAATTATTTTCATTTATTTTCAATTATTTTAAATTATTTTCAATTATTTATCAATTATTTTCAATTATTTTCAATTATTTTCAATTATTTTCAATTATTTTCAATTATTTTCAATTATTTATCAATTATTATCAATTATTTTCAATTATTTATCAATTATTTCCAATTATTTGCAATTATTTTCCAATTATTTCCAATTATTTTCAATTATTTTCAATTATTTTCAATTATTTATCAATTATTTTAAATTATTTTCATTTATTTTCAATTATTTTGAATTATTTTAAATTATTTTCAATTATTTATCAATTATTTATCAATTATTTTAAATTATTTTCAATTATTTTAAATTATTTTCAATTATTTATCAATTATTTTGAATTATTTTCAATTATTTTCAATTATTTTTCAATTATTTTCAATTATTTTCAATTATTTTCAATTATTTATCAATTATTATCAATTATTTTCAATTATTTATCAATTATTTCCAATTATTTGCAATTATTTTCCAATTATTTCCAATTATTTTCAATTATTTTCAATTATTTATCAATTATTTTAAATTATTTTCATTTATTTTCAATTATTTTAAATTATTTTCAATTATTTATCAATTATTTTCAATTATTTTCAATTATTTTCAATTATTTGCAATTATTTTCCAATTATTTCCAATTATTTTAAATTATTTATCAATTATTTTAAATTATTTTCATTTATTTTCAATTATTTTCAATTATTTTCAATTATTTTCAATTATTTTCAATTATTTTCAATTATTTTCAATTATTTATCAATTATTTTCAATTATTTTCAATTATTTTCCATTATTTTCAATTATTTTCATTTATTTTCAATTATTTTAAATTATTTTAAATTATTTTAAATTATTTTCAATTATTTTAAATTATTTATCAATTATTTTCAATTATTTTCAATTATTTTCCATTATTTTCAATTATTTTCAATTATTTTCAATTATTTTCAATTATTTTCAATTATTTTCAATTATTTATCAATTATTTTAAAATATTTTCAATTATTTTCAATTATTTATCAATTATTTTCAATTATTTACAATTATTTTCAATTATTTTCAATTATTTATCAATTATTTTCAATTATGTTCAATTATTTTCAATTATTTTCAATTATTTTCAATTATTTTCAATTATTTCCAATTATTTTCATTTATTTTCAATTATTTATCAATTATTTTCAATTATTTTCAATTATTTTCAATTATTTATCAATTATTTTCAATTATTTAAATTATTTTAAATTATTTTCAAATATTTTCAATTATTTTCAATTATTTTCAATTATTTATCAATTATTATCAATTATTTTCAATTATTTATCAATTATTTCCAATTATTTGCAATTATTTTCCAATTATTTCCAATTATTTTCAATTATTTTAAATTATTTTCAATTATTTATCAATTATTTTCAATTATTTTCATTTATTTTCAATTATTTTCAATTATTTTAAATTATTTTCAATTATTTATCAATTATTTTCAATTATTTTCAATTATTTTCAATTATTTTCAATTATTTTCAATTATTTCCAATTATTTGCAATTATTTTCAATTATTTATCAATTATTTTCAATTATTTTCAATTATTTTCAATTATTTTCAATTATTGATCAATTATTTCAATTATTTTCAATTATTTTCAATGATTTTTAATTATTTTCAATTATTTTCAATTATTTATCAATTATTTTCAATTATTTTCAATTATTTTCAATTATTTTCAATTATTTCCAATTATTTTCAATTATTTTCAATTATTTATCAATTATTTTCAATTATTTTCAATTATTTATCAATTATTTTCAATTATTTTCAATTATTTTCAATTATTTATCAATTATTTTCAATTATTTAAATTATTTTCAATTATTTTCAATTATTTTCAATTATTTAAATTATTTTCAATTATTTTCAATTATTTTCACTTATTTTCAATTATTTTCAATTATTTTCAGATATTTCCAATTATTTTCCATTTTTTCAATTCTTTTCAATTCTTTTCAATTATTTTCAATTATTTTCCATTATTTTCAATTATTTTCAATTATTTTCAATTATTTTCAACTATTTATCAATTATTTTGAATTATTTTCAATTATTTTCAATTATTTTCAATTATTTTCAATTATTTATCAATTATTTTCAATTATTTTCAATTATTTTCAATTATTTTCATTAATTTTTAATAATTTTCAATTATTTATCAATTATTTTCAATTATTTTCAATTATTTTCAATTATTTTCAATTATTTTCAATTATTTTCAATTATTTTCAATTATTTTCAATTATTTTAAATTATTTTCAATTATTTTCAATTATTTTCAATTATTTCCAATTATTTGCAATTATTATCCAATTATTTTCAATTATTTTCAATTATTTTCAATTATTTTCAATTATTTTCAATTATTTGTAATTATTTTCAATTATTTTCAATTATTTTCAATTATTTTCAATTATTTATCAATTATTTTCAATTATTTTCAATTATTTTAACTTATTTTAAATTATTTTAAATTATTTTAAATTATTTATCAATTATTTATCAATTATTTATCAATTATTTTCAATTATTTTCAATTATTTATCAATTATTTTGAATTATTTTGAATTATTTTCAATTATTTTCAATTATTTTCAATTATTTCCAATTATTTTCAATTATTTTCAATTATTTATCAATTATTTTCAATTATTTTCAATTATTTATCAATTATTTTCAATTATTTTCAATTATTTTCAATTATTTTCAATTATTTATCAATTATTTTCAATTATTTCAATTATTTTCAATTATTTTCAATGATTTGTAATTATTTTCAATTATTTTCAATTATTTTCAATTATTTTCAATTATTTTCAATTATTTTCAATTATTTATCAATTATTATCAATTATTTTCAATTATTTATCAATTATTTCCAATTATTTGCAATTATTTTCCAATTATTTCCAATTATTTTCAATTATTTTCAATTATTTATCAATTATTTTAAATTATTTTCATTTATTTTCAATTATTTTCAATTATTTTAAATTATTTTCAATTATTTATCAATTATTTTCAATTATTTTCAATTATTTTCAATTATTTTCAATTATTTTCAATTATTTCCAATTATTTTCAATTATTTTCAATTATTTATCAATTATTTTCAATTATTTTCAATTATTTTCAATTATTTTCAATTATTTATCAATTATTTTCAATTATTTCAATTATTTTCAATTATTTTCAATGATTTGTAATTATTTTCAATTATTTTCAATTATTTTCAATTATTTATCAATTATTTTCAATTATTTAAATTATTTTAAATTATTTTCAAATATTTTCAATTATTTTCAATTATTTTCAATTATTTATCAATTATTATCAATTATTTTCAATTATTTATCAATTATTTCCAATTATTTGCAATTATTTTCCAATTATTTCCAATTATTTTCAATTATTTTAAATTATTTTCAATTATTTATCAATTATTTTCAATTATTTTCATTTATTTTCAATTATTTTCAATTATTTTAAATTATTTTCAATTATTTATCAATTATTTTCAATTATTTTCAATTATTTTCAATTATTTTCAATTATTTTCAATTATTTCCAATTATTTGCAATTATTTTCAATTATTTATCAATTATTTTCAATTATTTTCAATTATTTTCAATTATTTTCAATTATTGATCAATTATTTCAATTATTTTCAATTATTTTCAATGATTTTTAATTATTTTCAATTATTTTCAATTATTTATCAATTATTTTCAATTATTTTCAATTATTTTCAATTATTTTCAATTATTTCCAATTATTTTCAATTATTTTCAATTATTTATCAATTATTTTCAATTATTTTCAATTATTTATCAATTATTTTCAATTATTTTCAATTATTTTCAATTATTTATCAATTATTTTCAATTATTTAAATTATTTTCAATTATTTTCAATTATTTTCAATTATTTAAATTATTTTCAATTATTTTCAATTATTTTCACTTATTTTCAATTATTTTCAATTATTTTCAGATATTTCCAATTATTTTCCATTTTTTCAATTCTTTTCAATTCTTTTCAATTATTTTCAATTATTTTCCATTATTTTCAATTATTTTCAATTATTTTCAATTATTTTCAACTATTTATCAATTATTTTGAATTATTTTCAATTATTTTCAATTATTTTCAATTATTTTCAATTATTTATCAATTATTTTCAATTATTTTCAATTATTTTCAATTATTTTCATTAATTTTTAATAATTTTCAATTATTTATCAATTATTTTCAATTATTTTCAATTATTTTCAATTATTTTCAATTATTTTCAATTATTTTCAATTATTTTCAATTATTTTCAATTATTTTCAATTATTTTAAATTATTTTCAATTATTTTCAATTATTTTCAATTATTTATCAATTATTTCCAATTATTTGCAATTATTATCCAATTATTTTCAATTATTTTCAATTATTTTCAATTATTTTCAATTATTTTCAATTATTTGTAATTATTTTCAATTATTTTCAATTATTTTCAATTATTTTCAATTATTTATCAATTATTTTCAATTATTTTCAATTATTTTAACTTATTTTAAATTATTTTAAATTATTTTAAATTATTTATCAATTATTTATCAATTATTTATCAATTATTTTCAATTATTTTCAATTATTTATCAATTATTTTGAATTATTTTGAATTATTTTCAATTATTTTCAATTATTTTCAATTATTTCCAATTATTTTCAATTATTTTCAATTATTTATCAATTATTTTCAATTATTTTCAATTATTTATCAATTATTTTCAATTATTTTCAATTATTTTCAATTATTTTCAATTATTTATCAATTATTTTCAATTATTTCAATTATTTTCAATTATTTTCAATGATTTGTAATTATTTTCAATTATTTTCAATTATTTTCAATTATTTTCAATTATTTTCAATTATTTTCAATTATTTATCAATTATTATCAATTATTTTCAATTATTTATCAATTATTTCCAATTATTTGCAATTATTTTCCAATTATTTCCAATTATTTTCAATTATTTTCAATTATTTATCAATTATTTTAAATTATTTTCATTTATTTTCAATTATTTTCAATTATTTTAAATTATTTTCAATTATTTATCAATTATTTTCAATTATTTTCAATTATTTTCAATTATTTTCAATTATTTTCAATTATTTCCAATTATTTTCAATTATTTTCAATTATTTATCAATTATTTTCAATTATTTTCAATTATTTTCAATTATTTTCAATTATTTATCAATTATTTTCAATTATTTCAATTATTTTCAATTATTTTCAATGATTTGTAATTATTTTCAATTATTTTCAATTATTTTCAATTATTTTCAATTATTTTCAATTATTTCCAATTATTTTCAATTATTTTCAATTATTTATCAATTATTTTCAATTATTTTCAATTATTTTCAATTATTTTCAATTATTTATCAATTATTTTCAATTATTTCAATTATTTTCAATTATTTTCAATGATTTGTAATTATTTTCAATTATTTTCAATTATTTATCAATTATTTTCAATTATTTTCAATTATTTTCAATTATTTTCAATTATTTCCAATTATTTTCAATTATTTTCAATTATTTATCAATTATTTTCAATTATTTTCAATTATTTATCAATTATTTTCAATTATTTTCAATTATTTTCAATTATTTTCAATTATTTATCAATTATTTTCAATTATTTAAATTATTTTCAATTATTTTCAATTATTTTCAATAATTTTCAATTATTTTCAATTATTTTCAATTATTTATCAATTATTTTAAATTATTTTCAATTATTTGCAATTATTTTAAATTATTTTCAATTATTTTAAATTATTTTCCATTATTTTCAATTATTTTCAATTATTTCCAATTATTTTCAATCATTTTCAATCATTTATCAATCATTTATCAATCATTTATCAATCATTTATCAATCATTTATCAATCATTTATCAATCATTAATCAATGATTTTTAATTATTTTCAATTATTTTCAATTATTTTCAATTATTTAAATTATTTTAAATTATTTTCAATTATTTTCAATTATTTTCAATTATTTTAAATTATTTTCAATTATTTATCAATTATTTTCAATTATTTTCAATTATTTTTAATTATTTTCAATTATTTTCAATTATTTTCATTTATTTTCAATTATTTTAATTTATTTTCAGTTATTTTCAATTATTTTCAATTATTTTCAATTATTTTCAATTATTTATCAATTATTTTCAATTATTATCAATTATTTTCAATTATTTTCAATTATTTATCAATTATTTTCAATCATTTTCAATCATTTATCAATCATTTATGAATCATTTATCAATGATTTTTAATTATTTTCAATTATTTTCAATTATTTATCAATTATTTTCAATTATTTTCAATTATTTTCAATTATTTATCAATTATTATCAATTATTTTCAATTATTTTCAATTATTTTCAATTATTGTCAATTATTTTCAATTATTTGTAATTATTTTCAATTATTTTCCATTATTTTCAATTATTTATGAATTATTTATCAATTATTTTAAATTATTTTCAATTATTTTCAATTATTTTCAATTATTTATCAATTATTTATTAATTATTTATCAATTATTTTCAATTATTTTTCAATTATTTTAAATTATTTTCAATTATTTTCAATTATTTATGAATTATTATCAATTATTTTCAATTATTTATCAATTATTCCCAATTATTTGCAATTATTTTCCAATTATTTCCAATTATTTTCAATTATTTTCAATTATTTTCAATTATTTTTCAATTATTTTCAATCATTTTCAATTATTTATCAATTATTTATCAATTATTTTCAATTATTTTAAATTATTTTGAATTATTTTCAATTATTATCAATTATTATCAATTATTTTCAATTATTTTCAATTATTTATCAATTATTTTCAATTATTTTCAATTATTTTCAATTATTTTCAATTATTTTCAATTATTTTCAATTATTTATCAATTATTTTCAATTATTTAAATTATTTTCAATTATTTTCAATTATTTTCAATAATTTTCAATTATTTTCAATTATTTTCAATTATTTATCAATTATTTTAAATTATTTTCAATTATTTGCAATTATTTTCAATTATTTTCAATTATTTTAAATTATTTTCCATTATTTTCAATTATTTTCAATTATTTCCAATTATTTTCAATCATTTTCAATCATTTATCAATCATTTATCAATCATTTATCAATCATTTATCAATCATTTATCAATCATTTATCAATCATTAATCAATGATTTTTAATTATTTTCAATTATTTTCAATTATTTTCAATTATTTTAATTTATTTTCAATTATTTTCAATTATTTTCAATTATTTTCAATTATTTTCAATTATTTATCAATTATTTTCAATTATTATCAATTATTTTCAATTATTTATCAATTATTATCAATTATTTTCAATTATTTTCAATTATTTTCAATTATTGTCAATTATTTTCAATTATTTGTAATTATTTTCAATTATTTTCCATTATTTTCAATTATTTATGAATTATTTATCAATTATTTTAAATTATTTTCAATTATTTTCAATTATTTATCAATTATTTATTAATTATTTATCAATTATTTTCAATTATTTTTCAATTATTTTAAATTATTTTCAATTATTTTCAATTATTTTCATTTATTTTCAATTATTTTAATTTATTTTCAATTATTTTCAATTATTTTCAATTATTTTCAATTATTTTCAATTATTTATCAATTATTTTCAATTATTATCAATTATTTTCAATTATTTTCAATTATTTTCAATTATTTATCAATTATTTTCAATCATTTTCAATCATTTATCAATCATTTATGAATCATTTATCAATGATTTTTAATTATTTTCAATTATTTTCAATTATTTATCAATTATTTTCAATTATTTTCAATTATTTTCAATTATTTATCAATTATTATCAATTATTTTCAATTATTTTCAATTACTTTCAATTATTGTCAATTATTTTCAATTATTTGTAATTATTTTCAATTATTTTCCATTATTTTCAATTATTTATGAATTATTTATCAATTATTTTAAATTATTTTCAATTATTTTCAATTATTTATCAATTATTTATTAATTATTTATCAATTATTTTCAATTATTTTTCAATTATTTTAAATTATTTTCAATTATTTTCAATTATTTATGAATTATTATCAATTATTTTCAATTATTTATCAATTATTTCCAATTATTTGCAATTATTTTCCAATTATTTCCAATTATTTTCAATTATTTTCAATTATTTTCAATTATTTTTCAATTATTTTCAATCATTTTCAATTATTTATCAATTATTTATCAATTATTTTCAATTATTTGTAAATTATTTTAAATTATTTTGAATTATTTTCAATTATTATCAATTATTATCAATTATTTTCAATTATTTTCAATTATTTTCAGATATTTCCAATTATTTTCAATTTTTTCAATTCTTTTCAATTCTTTTCAATTATTTTCAATTATTTTCAATTATTTTCAATTATTTTCAATTATTTTCAATTATTTTAAATTATTTTAAATTATTTTCAATTATTTTCAATTATTTTAAATTATTTTCAATTATTTTCAATTATTTATCAATTAGTATGAATTATTCTCAATTATTTTCAATTATTTTCAATTATTTTCAATTATTCTCAATTATTTATCAATTATTTTCAATTATTTTCAATTATTTTCAATTATTTTCATTAATTTTCAATTATTTTCCATTATTTATCAATTATTTATCAATTATTTACAATTATTTTCAATTATTTTCAATTATTTTCAATGATTTTAAATTATTTTCAATTATTTTCAATTATTTATCAATTATTTATCAATTATTTATCAATTATTTTAAATTATTTTAAGTGATTTTCAATTATTTATCAATTATTTTGAATTATTTTCAATTATTTATCAATTATTATCAATTATTTTCAATTATTTATCAATTATTTCCAATTATTTGCAATTATTTTCCAATTATTTCCAATTATTTTCAATTATTTTCAATTATTTTCAATTATTTATCAATTATTTTAAATTATTTTCATTTATTTTCAATTATTTTAAATTATTTTAAATTATTTTCAATTATTTTCAATTATTTTCAATTATTTTCAATTATTTTTCAATTATTTTCAATTATTTTCCATTATTTTCAATTATTTTCAATTATTTTCAATTATTTTCAATTCTTTTCAATTATTTTCAATTATTTATCAATTATTTTAAAATATTTTCAATTATTTTCAATTATTTGTAATTATTTTCAATTATTTTCAATTATTTTCAATTATTTATCAATTATTTTCAATTATTTTCAATTATTTTCAATTATTTTCAATTATTTTCATTAATTTTCAATTATTTTAAATTATTTTCAATTATTATCAATTATTTTAAATTATTTTCAATTATTTTCAATTATTTTCAGATATTTCCAATTATTTTCAATTTTTTCAATTCTTTTCAATTCTTTTCAATTATTTATCAATTATTTTCCATTATTTTCCATTATTTTCAATTATTTTCAATTATTTTCAATTATTTTCAACTATTTATCAATTATTTTGAATTATTTTCAATTATTTTCAATTATTTTCAATTATTTTCAATTATTTGCAATTATTTTCCAATTATTTCCAATTATTTTCAATTATTTTCAATTATTTTCAATTATTTTTCAATTATTTTCAATCATTTTCAATTATTTATCAATTATTTATCAATTATTTTCAATTATTTTCAATTATTTTCAATTATTTTCAATTATTTTCAATTATTTTCAATTATTTTAAATTATTTTCAATTATTTTAAATTATTTTCAATTATTTTCAGATATTTCCAATTATTTTCAATTTTTTCAATTCTTTTCAATTATTTTCAATTATTTTCAATTATTTTCAATTATTTTCAATTATTTTCAATTATTTTAAATTATTTTCAATTATTTTCAATTATTTTCAATTATTTTCAATTATTTTCAATTATTTATCAATTAGTATGAATTATTTTCAATTATTTTCAATTATTTTCAATTATTTTCAATTATTTTCAATTATTCTCAATTATTTATCAATTATTTTCAATTATTTTCAATTATTTTCAATTATTTTCATTAATTTTCAATTATTTTCAATTATTTATCAATTATTTACAATTATTTTCAATTATTTACAATTATTTTCAATTATTTTCAATTATTTTAAATTATTTTAAATTATTTTCAATTATTTTCAATTATTTATCAATTATTTATCAATTATTTATCAATTATTTTAAATTATTTTAAGTGATTTTCAATTATTTATCAATTATTTTGAATTATTTTCAATTATTTTCAATTATTTATCAATTATTTTCAATTATTTATCAATTATTTCCAATTATTTGCAATTATTTTCCAATTATTTCCAATTATTTTCAATTATTTTCAATTATTTTCAATTATTTATCAATTATTTTAAATTATTTTCATTTATTTTCAATTATTTTCAATTATTTTAAATTATTTTCAATTATTTTCAATTATTTTCAATTATTTTCAATTATTTATCAATTATTTTCAATTATTTTCAATTATTTTCAATTATTTTCAATTATTTCCAATTATTTTCAATTATTTTCAATTATTTATCAATTATTTTCAATTATTTTCAATTATTTATCAATTATTTTCAATTATTTTCAATTATTTTCAATTATTTATCAATTATTTTCAATTATTTAAATTATTTTCAATTATTTTCAATTATTTTCAATTATTTAAATTATTTTCAATTATTTTCAATTATTTTCACTTATTTTAAATTATTTTAAATTATTTTCAATTATTTATCGATTATTTTAAATTATTTTCAATTATTTTCAATTATTTTCAATTATTTTCAATTATTTTCAATTATTTTCAATTATTTTCAATTATTTATCAATTATTCTCAATTATTTTCAATTATTTTCAATTATTTTCAATTATTTTCAATTATTTTCAGATATTTCCAATTATTTTCCATTTTTTCAATTCTTTTCAATTCTTTTCAATTATTTTCAATTATTTTCCATTATTTTCAATTATTTTCAATTATTTTCAATTATTTTCAACTATTTATCAATTATTTTGAATTATTTTGAATTATTTTCAATTATTTTAAATTATTTTCAATTATTTATCAATTATTTTCAATTATTTTCAATTATTTTCAATTATTTTCATTAATTTTTAATAATTTTCAATTATTTTCAATTATTTTCAATTATTTTCAATTATTTTCAATTATTTTCAATTATTTTCAATTATTTTCAATTATTTTCAATTATTTTCAATTATTTTCAATTATTTTCAATTATTTTCAATTATTTTCAATTATTTTCAATTATTTTCAATTATTTATCAATTATTTCCAATTATTTGCAATTATTATCCAATTATTTTCAATTATTTTAAATTATTTTCAATTATTTTCAATTATTTTCAATTATTTGTAATTATTTTCAATTATTTTCAATTATTTTCAATTATTTTCAATTATTTATCAATTATTTTCAATTATTTTCAATTATTTTAACTTATTTTAAATTATTTTAAATTATTTTAAATTATTTATCAATTATTTATCAATTATTTATCAATTATTTTCAATTATTTTCAATTATTTTAAATTATTTTCAATTATTTATCAATTATTTTGAATTATTTTCAATTATTTTCAATTATTTTCAATTATTTTCAATTATTTTCAATTATTTCCAATTATTTTCAATTATTTTCAATTATTTATCAATTATTTTCAATTATTTTCAATTATTTTCAATTATTTTCAATTATTTATCAATTATTTTCAATTATTTCAATTATTTTCAATTATTTTCAATGATTTGTAATTATTTTCAATTATTTTCAATTATTTTCAATTATTTTCAATTATTTTCAATTATTTTCAATTATTTTCAATTATTTTCAATTATTTATCAATTATTATCAATTATTTTCAATTATTTATCAATTATTTCCAATTATTTGCAATTATTTTCCAATTATTTCCAATTATTTTCAATTATTTTCAATTATTTATCAATTATTTTAAATTATTTTCATTTATTTTCAATTATTTTAAATTATTTTAAATTATTTTCAATTATTTATCAATTATTTTCAATTATTTTCAATTATTTTCAATTATTTTCAATTATTTCCAATTATTTTCAATTATTTTCAATTATTTATCAATTATTTTCAATTATTTTCAATTATTTTCAATTATTTTCAATTATTTATCAATTATTTTCAATTATTTCAATTATTTTCAATTATTTTCAATGATTTGTAATTATTTTCAATTATTTTCAATTATTTTCAATTATTTTCAATTATTTTCAATTATTTCCAATTATTTTCAATTATTTTCAATTATTTATCAATTATTTTCAATTATTTTCAATTATTTATCAATTATTTTCAATTATTTCAATTATTTTCAATTATTTTCAATGATTTGTAATTATTTTCAATTATTTTCAATTATTTATCAATTATTTTCAATTATTTTCAATTATTTTCAATTATTTTCAATTATTTCCAATTATTTTCAATTATTTTCAATTATTTATCAATTATTTTCAATTATTTTCAATTATTTATCAATTATTTTCAATTATTTTCAATTATTTTCAATTATTTTCAATTATTTATCAATTATTTTCAATTATTTAAATTATTTTCAATTATTTTCAATTATTTTCAATAATTTTCAATTATTTTCAATTATTTTCAATTATTTATCAATTATTTTAAATTATTTTCAATTATTTGCAATTATTTTCAATTATTTTAAATTATTTTCCATTATTTTCAATTATTTTCAATTATTTCCAATTATTTTCAATCATTTTCAATCATTTATCAATCATTTATCAATCATTTATCAATCATTTATCAATCATTTATCAATCATTTATTAATCATTAATCAATGATTTTTAATTATTTTCAATTATTTTCAATTATTTTCAATTATTTAAATTATTTTAAATTATTTTCAATTATTTTCAATTATTATCAATTATTTTCAATTATTTTCAATTATTTATCAATTATTTTCAATTATTTTTAATTATTTTCAATTATTTTCAATTATTTTCATTTATTTTCAATTATTTTAATTTATTTTCAATTATTTTCAATTATTTTCAATTATTTTCAATTATTTTCAATTATTTATCAATTATTTTCAATTATTATCAATTATTTTCAATTATTTTCAATTATTTTCAATTATTTATCAATTATTTTCAATCATTTTCAATCATTTATCAATCATTTATGTGTTACATGCCCCTATCGGTTCATCCCGTGCTTGCTGTCCTCGCGTCGCTTTCCGTCGAATCGGCGATTCAGCGGAATCGCCTCGCGCGCGGCAGGCAGGTCGCCGAACCGCGGAATGTATGGTCGTAGGCACAACGTGACCATCGACAGCCCGGGCCTCGATATTTCCTAAGAAGGAGCGATCGACAGGTGCCGACGGGGCGATTTCCTCCGAGGGATTTCGAAAACGCGAGGCACGGACGGTAGCAGCGGGACGAGTTTCGAGGCATTCAATTTCGGGAGCTCGAAGTAGGCAGTCACGACGAGCCAGAGGGCCGTCCAGATACCGCGACCGCGTCTCCGCGTCAAGTCCGCGAATTACGAACGGCCGAAAGTAATTCGTGCAAGGGGTACCTCCATCCGACATACCGTGAACGGCCCAGCCGGGAGAGCCCTTGCGCGTCACTCGTGATCGACGTAGGAACGCGTAGAGAGCAGACGATTAGAGACCGCGGACAGCGACGAGGTGACCGACTTCCGAGTGCCATCCGAGAGCACAGAAGCGAGCGACCACGACCTACGTTTGGGTCAGCGACACAGCGAGCGACCGACATACGAGCCGGAGAGCGTGCCGTGCGATACAGCGAGCGACAGCTGAGACGGAGCGCCGTCTCAAGGTAGGATAATTCCGTATTATTCTTGTAACAATACATCTTGCATCATTGGTTTTCCCTTATATCCCTTGTACTCTTTGATTTAACCTCTTATTACCCTCCAAATTCCCGGTAAGTGTAGTCAAGGCGTGCTTTAGCACCTTGATAGAGCAGCGAACCCGGTAAATCATTCCAACCGCTCGGGGTGATTTACAAAAGTCGCTTAAGGACGTAACAAACTGGTGTCAGAAGTGGGATACCACTTCTTCTTTTCTAAATCCGTTCTTACTAGAATAAAAGTGCGTGCCGTCGCTACGAACCGCGACCAGCCGCAATCTTATCTGCTCGTAACTTGACTACACTTCCTACTACATTGCAATGACGGGTGGAATTTTGAGATCACCACCCCCGCCACATTCTTCCAATTCCCATACCACAGATAATGTTCCACCCCCTGTTCCTCCCACCTCACCACCAGCCCTAAACAGCCGACCATCTTTTGGTTCTCGGACGAACGACCCAGAAATGTCTGTAATAGACGTGTGGCGTTCCCGAGAAGATGAAGAGAGAGTATATCGGGCACTTGACGGCATTCCCCGTTTCGACCCTGATTTTGTAACATTAGAGGACTTCGCTGCCTCGATACAGCGGGCCATACAGCGAATTCCACCCGGTCAGGAAGAACGATTTCTGACCGAGCTCATATACAAATTAAAAGATCCTATTAGATACTACGTCGAGGGGAAAGGTTGTCAAAGCGTGACCGATCTGCTCTCCCTTCTACGGGTCCGATATTCCCCATGCCGCGGTTATGAGGAGCTCAGATTGGAACTAGAACGTATAAGCATGTTTCCCCGGGAGCGCCTAATAGATTTTATTCACCGCGTGAGCCGCCTGTACCGACAGGTGATCGTAAGAGCGAAAGAATTAATCGGAGAAAACGTCGAAAGGACCATTAGGGACGTGGAGCGATTGGCTCGGACCTCGTTTATCACGGCAATACCCCAAAGAATCTCGACTAAAGTAGCTTTATCAAATCCAGAATCATTGGATGACGAACGCAGTGATTTCGGATGAGGGCCATCAAATCATCAAACATTTCGACAAACTAAAACATGTTTATATTAAAGATAAGCTACCTTGACGCTAATAGAGCGTATTCAATGTGGTTTCAGTTTAAAGCGGACCGGCGGGGGAGCTTATTTAGCCCACTTTCATAACTAAGGTCCCATATTTCGTAAATCTAATTTCATTTATTTTGTTATTATTTTTAGTCCCTTTAGTTCCTTTAGAATAGAATTCCCACCCTTTTCCGTAATCTCACTTGTTTTCAAGCAAGACTATGAAAACAATAGAATTCCCACCCTTTTCCGTAATCTTACTTGTTTTTCGTATTTGCAGTAGCCATTTACTTAAAACTAAAGAATACCCTCGCGAAAGATATCTCAGATATACCCTCGCTAAAGATATTTCTGAGAAGCACTCCTACTGGTGTGCGGGGAATCGACGGGGAATACTCGAAAACTCCTCAACGGCAAACGATACGAGGAACTGCTATTCAATATACTAGGAAAACCACAGCTTCCCTGCACCAAGCGATCAGTACCATTGGGATTCATCGGATCGCTGAGAAACGGACAATCGATTCGGATTTCGGAGTTCGTCAATGACACGCGTATGTGCGGTAGTAACTCCGTGATCCCGCCTAGGAAAGGAACAATCGATTCAGATTTCGGAGTTCGTCAATGACACGCGTATGTGCGGTAGTAACTCCGTGATCTCGCCTAGGAAAGGGACAATCGATTCGGATTTCAGAGTTCGTCAATGACACGCGTATGTGCGGTAGTAACTCATCATCGAAATCATCTCGCCGAATTATTAAATACCGCGATCACGTCTCCGCGTCAAGTCCGCGAAATACGTACGGCCGATAGTAATTCGTGCAAGGGTAACTCCATCCGACGCACCGAGAACGGCATAGCCGGGAGAGCCCTTGCGCGTTAATCGTGATCGACGTAGGAACGCGTAGAAAACGACGATTAGAGACAGCGAAGCATGACGGACCCCAGGTCACCGACTTCCGGGTGCTACCTGAGAGCACAGCGAGCGAACCATAGGCGATAGAATTAAGGAAATAGCGTTACGTGTCCGTCAATTAGACGATCGCGAAGCAAAAGTAGAATTAGAATCAGCTTTTCGTCATGGACGTTCCTAATGACCAGGCACGCGGACGAATATGTAACCGCATTAATTGTAATTACGGACGCGCTCACGTTCGCGAAACTTGGTATCTTACATCCGGCCGTTCTGTCCCCTAGTCAGCTAGCGCAGACTTGCGAACGAATTTGAGGAACTCCAACACTCCTTACGAATTCCCGCTGACTCCGGAAGAATTGAATTCCGAACAGCTACAAGGGGTGACCAAATTAAACGTAGTTTATTCACAGGGCCGAATCATCTTGTCACTGGACATCCCCCTATTAGACCAAATTCCTTTCGATCTTTATTACATTCAACCCTGCCCTTCATTCCAAGCTATATCGACCAACGTCTCTACCCCAATATTCATAAAACCAAGGACAGCATATTTAGCAATCAGCAGAGTCAACTCTCAATACTTCATGCCAGACGAAACTACATCACAGGATGCAGGAAACACCATCGGATGTATATGTGCGAACTCAGCGTACCACTCCAGGACTTGGAAAAAGCCCCAAGTTGCGAGACAGATGCCTTACTAAAACCACAAAACATCAAGTGGCCTAGCTGCAACATTCAAGCCCTCCCCGGAAGCCGAACTTTCCTCAAGAGAATGATCGCACCCAACACCTGGTTATATTCTGTCAAGAACACTCTGGCACTGCAGGTACGGTGCAATAAGCATTCGGCCGGATACGAAGTGCTCCAGGGGGCAGGAATATTACAATTGAGGAGAGATTGTGAGGCCAAACTCGGGACTGACCAGATTTGGGCATCCGGAGTCGACACTGAGACGCTCACAACGATATACAAACCATCCATAGGCATAAATATTTCCGAAATCTTACCTACCCTTACGGAACATCACGTGAAAATATTGGCTGACCATCAAGAAAAGGAACCACAGGGAACCCTTCAGGATGCCCATGCGAAAGCTAATGCAATCGCATTGGACGATATAGAGAGACAAGCAAGAGAAATAGCAACACATCACCGGACAGAAAATCTATCTACATACGTCACCTTTGGACTGCCAGGATTGGGAGGAACCTTCATAATCATCATTACTGTCTGGATTGGATACCGTTTTCTGAAGGCACGCCGGATCCAACATCGCGAGCCACTAAGGAAAGAGACAAGGGTTGATATAGAAATAGCACCACCCCGTCCTCCTCCTCAAATAATTTCCAGACCCCGACCTCTTGCTATTACATCTTTTCCTCCCGACGTATCCGTTATACCATCCACGAGGACAGGTATTCGAGCCCACGTGGAATGATCAAGAAGTTTCGCGGGCACCGAGCCGTACTTCGAAGTATTTTAGGCCTTAGTTTGCTGATAGCAGCAAAACTCCCGCGCGTTAGCCCTAGAACCAGGAGCCCCGTTTTTTTAAAACTATCTTTTGTTTCATTATTATCATTATTTTACTATATTATATTATTATTATTAGTTTTGCTCTTATGCAACAACACATAATTCCCCTTTTTTCCCCCTCACGCTTAATTACGAATCATTTAATGTATCCCCTTGCGTTCCCCTTAGTCTAAATAGCGCTAATTGTAAATCATAGTTTTAAGCGATCGTGTAAGGCGTACGCGACGACAGCTACGCACGTGCTCATGAAATGGCCTCTCGAGACCATTTCATGTCTAAGTGGGGAGGTGTTACATGCCCCTATCGGTTCATCCCGTGCTTGCTGTCCTCGCGTCGCTTTCCGTCGAATCGGCGATTCAGCGGAATCGCCTCGCGCGCGGCAGGCAGGTCGCCGAACCGCGGAATGTATGGTCGTAGGCACAACGTGACCATCGACAGCCCGGGCCTCGATATTTCCTAAGAAGGAGCGATCGACAGGTGCCGACGGGGCGATTTCCTCCGAGGGATTTCGAAAACGCGAGGCACGGACGGTAGCAGCGGGACGAGTTTCGAGGCATTCAATTTCGGGAGCTCGAAGTAGGCAGTCACGACGAGCCAGAGGGCCGTCCAGATACCGCGACCGCGTCTCCGCGTCAAGTCCGCGAATTACGAACGGCCGAAAGTAATTCGTGCAAGGGGTACCTCCATCCGACATACCGTGAACGGCCCAGCCGGGAGAGCCCTTGCGCGTCACTCGTGATCGACGTAGGAACGCGTAGAGAGCAGACGATTAGAGACCGCGGACAGCGACGAGGTGACCGACTTCCGAGTGCCATCCGAGAGCACAGAAGCGAGCGACCACGACCTACGTTTGGGTCAGCGACACAGCGAGCGACCGACATACGAGCCGGAGAGCGTGCCGTGCGATACAGCGAGCGACAGCTGAGACGGAGCGCCGTCTCAAGGTAGGATAATTCCGTATTATTCTTGTAACAATACATCTTGCATCATTGGTTTTCCCTTATATCCCTTGTACTCTTTGATTTAACCTCTTATTACCCTCCAAATTCCCGGTAAGTGTAGTCAAGGCGTGCTTTAGCACCTTGATAGAGCAGCGAACCCGGTAAATCATTCCAACCGCTCGGGGTGATTTACAAAAGTCGCTTAAGGACGTAACATATGAATCATTTATCAATGATTTTTAATTATTTTCAATTATTTTCAATTATTTATCAATTATTTTCAATTATTTTAAATTATTTTAAATTATTTATCAATTATTATCAATTATTTTCAATTATTTTCAATTATTTTCAATTATTGTCAATTATTTTCAATTATTTGTAATTATTTTCAATTATTTTCCATTATTTTCAATTATTTATGAATTATTTATCAATTATTTTAAATTATTTTCAATTATTTTCAATTATTTATCAATTATTTTCAATTATTTTCAATTATTTTCAATTATTTTCAATTATTTATCAATTATTTTCAATTATTTCAATTATTTTCAATTATTTTCAATTATTTTCAATAATTTTTAATTATTTTCAATTATTTTCAATTATTTATCAATTATTTTAAATTATTTTCAATTATTTGCAATTATTTTCAATTATTTTCAATTATTTTAAATTATTTTCCATTATTTTCAATTATTTTCAATTATTTCCAATTATTTTCAATCATTTTCAATCATTTATCAATCATTTATCAATCATTTATCAATCATTTATCAATCATTTATCAATCATTTATCAATCATTAATCAATGATTTTTAATTATTTTCAATTATTTTCAATTATTTTCAATTATTTTCAATTATTTTCAATTATTTTCAATTATTTTCAATTATTTTCAATTATTTATCAATTATTTTCAATTATTTTTAATTATTTTCAATTATTTTCAATTATTTTCATTTATTTTCAATTATTTTAATTTATTTTCAATTATTTTCAATTATTTTCAATTATTTTCAATTATTTTCAATTATTTATCAATTATTTTCAATTATTATCATTTATTTTCAATTATTTTCAATTATTTTCAATTATTTATCAATTATTTTCAATCATTTTCAATCATTTATCAATCATTTATGAATCATTTATCAATGATTTTTAATTATTTTCAATTATTTTCAATTATTTATCAATTATTTTCAATTATTTTCAATTATTTTCAATTATTAATCAATTATTATCAATTATTTTCAATTATTTTCAATTATTTTCAATTATTGTCAATTATTTTCAATTATTTGTAATTATTTTCAATTATTTTCCATTATTTTCAATTATTTATGAATTATTTATCAATTATTTTAAATTATTTTCAATTATTTTCAATTATTTATCAATTATTTATTAATTATTTATCAATTATTTTCAATTATTTTTCAATTATTTTAAATTATTTTCAATTATTTTCAATTATTTATGAATTATTATCAATTATTTTCAATTATTTATCAATTATTTCCAATTATTTGCAATTATTTTCCAATTATTTCCAATTATTTTCAATTATTTTCAATTATTTTCAATTATTTTTCAATTATTTTCAATTATTTTCAATTATTTTCAATTATTTTCAATTATTTATCAATTATTTTCAATTATTTCAATTATTTTCAATTATTTTCAATGATTTGTAATTATTTTCAATTATTTTCAATTATTTTCAATTATTTTCAATTATTTTCAATTATTTTCAATTATTTTCAATTATTTTCAATTATTTATCAATTATTATCAATTATTTTCAATTATTTATCAATTATTTCCAATTATTTGCAATTATTTTCCAATTATTTCCAATTATTTTCAATTATTTTCAATTATTTATCAATTATTTTAAATTATTTTCATTTATTTTCAATTATTTTAAATTATTTTAAATTATTTTCAATTATTTATCAATTATTTTCAATTATTTTCAATTATTTTCAATTATTTTCAATTATTTTCAATTATTTCCAATTATTTTCAATTATTTTCAATTATTTATCAATTATTTTCAATTATTTTCAATTATTTTCAATTATTTTCAATTATTTATCAATTATTTTCAATTATTTCAATTATTTTCAATTATTTTCAATGATTTGTAATTATTTTCAATTATTTTCAATTATTTTCAATTATTTTCAATTATTTTCAATTATTTCCAATTATTTTCAATTATTTTCAATTATTTATCAATTATTTTCAATTATTTTCAATTATTTATCAATTATTTTCAATTATTTCAATTATTTTCAATTATTTTCAATGATTTGTAATTATTTTCAATTATTTTCAATTATTTATCAATTATTTTCAATTATTTTCAATTATTTTCAATTATTTCCAATTATTTTCAATTATTTTCAATTATTTATCAATTATTTTCAATTATTTTCAATTATTTATCAATTATTTTCAATTATTTTCAATTATTTTCAATTATTTATCAATTATTTTCAATTATTTAAATTATTTTCAATTATTTTCAATTATTTTCAATAATTTTCAATTATTTTCAATTATTTTCAATTATTTATCAATTATTTTAAATTATTTTCAATTATTTGCAATTATTTTCAATTATTTTCAATTATTTTAAATTATTTTCCATTATTTTCAATTATTTTCAATTATTTCCAATTATTTTCAATCATTTTCAATCATTTATCAATCATTTATCAATCATTTATCAATCATTTATCAATCATTTATCAATCATTTATTAATCATTAATCAATGATTTTTAATTATTTTCAATTATTTTCAATTATTTTCAATTATTTAAATTATTTTAAATTATTTTCAATTATTTTCAATTATTATCAATTATTTTCAATTATTTTCAATTATTTATCAATTATTTTCAATTATTTTTAATTATTTTCAATTATTTTCAATTATTTTCATTTATTTTCAATTATTTTAATTTATTTTCAATTATTTTCAATTATTTTCAATTATTTTCAATTATTTTCAATTATTTATCAATTATTTTCAATTATTATCAATTATTTTCAATTATTTTCAATTATTTTCAATTATTTATCAATTATTTTCAATCATTTTCAATCATTTATCAATCATTTATGAATCATTTATCAATGATTTTTAATTATTTTCAATTATTTTCAATTATTTATCAATTATTTTCAATTATTTTCAATTATTTTAAATTATTTATCAATTATTATCAATTATTTTCAATTATTTTCAATTATTTTCAATTATTGTCAATTATTTTCAATTATTTATCAATTATTTTCAATTATTTTCAATTATTTTCAATTATTTTCAATTATTTATCAATTATTTTCAATTATTTCAATTATTTTCAATTATTTTCAATTATTTTCAATAATTTTTAATTATTTTCAATTATTTTCAATTATTTATCAATTATTTTAAATTATTTTCAATTATTTGCAATTATTTTCAATTATTTTCAATTATTTTAAATTATTTTCCATTATTTTCAATTATTTTCAATTATTTCCAATTATTTTCAATCATTTTCAATCATTTATCAATCATTTATCAATCATTTATCAATCATTTATCAATCATTTATCAATCATTTATCAATCATTAATCAATGATTTTTAATTATTTTCAATTATTTTCAATTATTTTCAATTATTTTCAATTATTTTCAATTATTTTCAATTATTTTCAATTATTTTCAATTATTTATCAATTATTTTCAATTATTTTTAATTATTTTCAATTATTTTCATTTATTTTCAATTATTTTAATTTATTTTCAATTATTTTCAATTATTTTCAATTATTTTCAATTATTTTCCATTATTTATCAATTATTTTCAATTATTATCAATTATTTTCAATTATTTTCAATTATTTTCAATTATTTATCAATTATTTTCAATCATTTTCAATCATTTATCAATCATTTATGAATCATTTATCAATGATTTTTAATTATTTTCAATTATTTTCAATTATTTATCAATTATTTTCAATTATTTATCAATTATTTTCAATTATTTTCAATTATTTTCAATTATTAATCAATTATTATCAATTATTTTCAATTATTTTCAATTATTTTCAATTATTGTCAATTATTTTCAATTATTTGTAATTATTTTCAATTATTTTCCATTATTTTCAATTATTTATGAATTATTTATCAATTATTTTAAATTATTTTCAATTATTTTCAATTATTTATCAATTATTTATTAATTATTTATCAATTATTTTCAATTATTTTTCAATTATTTTAAATTATTTTCAATTATTTATGAATTATTATCAATTATTTTCAATTATTTATCAATTATTTCCAATTATTTGCAATTATTTTCCAATTATTTCCAATTATTTTCAATTATTTTCAATTATTTTCAATTATTTTTCAATTATTTTCAATCATTTTCAATTATTTATCAATTATTTATCAATTATTTTCAATTATTTGTAAATTATTTTAAATTATTTTGAATTATTTTCAATTATTATCAATTATTATCAATTATTTTCAATTATTTTCAATTATTTTCAATTATTTTCAGATATTTCCAATTATTTTCAATTTTTTCAATTCTTTTCAATTCTTTTCAATTATTTTCAATTATTTTCAATTATTTTCAATTATTTTCAATTATTTTCAATTATTTTCAATTATTTTCAATTATTTTCAATTATTTTCAATTATTTAAATTATTTTCAATTATTTTCAATTATTTTCACTTATTTTCAATTATTTTAAATTATTTTCAATTATTTATCGATTATTTTAAATTATTTTAAATTATTTTCAATTATTTTCAATTATTTTCAATTATTTTCAATTATTTTCAATTATTTATCAATTATTCTCAATTATTTTCAATTATTTTCAATTATTTTCAATTATTTTCAATTATTTTCAGATATTTCCAATTATTTTCCATTTTTTCAATTCTTTTCAATTCTTTTCAATTATTTTCAATTATTTTCCATTATTTTCAATTATTTATGAATTATTTATCAATTATTTTAAATTATTTTCAATTATTTTCAATTATTTATCAATTATTTATTAATTATTTATCAATTATTTTCAATTATTTAAATTATTTTCAATTATTTTCAATTATTTTCAATAATTTTCAATTATTTTCAATTATTTTCAATTATTTATCAATTATTTTAAATTATTTTCAATTATTTGCAATTATTTTCAATTATTTTCAATTATTTTAAATTATTTTCCATTATTTTCAATTATTTCCAATTATTTTCAATCATTTTCAATCATTTATCAATCATTTATCAATCATTTATCAATCATTTATCAATCATTTATCAATCATTTATTAATCATTAATCAATGATTTTTAATTATTTTCAATTATTTTCAATTATTTTCAATTATTTAAATTATTTTAAATTATTTTCAATTATTTTCAATTATTATCAATTATTTTCAATTATTTTCAATTATTTATCAATTAATTTCAATTATTTTTAATTATTTTCAATTATTTTCAATTATTTTCATTCATTTTCAATTATTTTAATTTATTTTCAATTATTTTCAATTATTTTCAATTATTTTCAATTATTTTCAATTATTTATCAATTATTTTCAATTATTATCAATTATTTTCAATTATTTTCAATTATTTTCAATTATTTTCAATTATTTATCAATTATTTTCAATCATTTTCAATCATTTATCAATCATTTATGAATCATTTATCAATGATTTTTAATTATTTTCAATTATTTATCAATTATTTTCAATTATTTTCAATTATTTTAAATTATTTATCAATTATTATCAATTATTTTCAATTATTTTCAATTATTTTCAATTATTGTCAATTATTTTCAATTATTTGTAATTATTTTCAATTATTTTCCATTATTTTCAATTATTTATGAATTATTTATCAATTATTTTAAATTATTTTCAATTATTTTCAATTATTTATCAATTATTTATTAATTATTTATCAATTATTTTCAATTATTTTTCAATTATTTTAAATTATTTTCAATTATTTTCAATTATTTATGAATTATTATCAATTATTTTCAATTATTTATCAATTATTTCCAATTATTTGCAATTATTTTCCAATTATTTCCAATTATTTTCAATTATTTTCAATTATTTTCAATTATTTTTCAATTATTTTCAATCATTTTCAATTATTTATCAATTATTTATCCATTATTTTCAATTATTTGTAAATTATTTTAAATTATTTTGAATTATTTTCAATTATTATCAATTATTATCAATTATTTTCAATTATTTTCAATTATTTATCAATTATTTTCAATTATTTTCAATTATTTTCAATTATTTTCAATTATTTATCAATTATTTTCAATTATTTCAATTATTTTCAATTATTTTCAATTATTTTCAATAATTTTTAATTATTTTCAATTATTTTCAATTATTTATCAATTATTTTAAATTATTTTCAATTATTTGCAATTATTTTCAATTATTTTCAATTATTTTAAATTATTTTCCATTATTTTCAATTATTTTCAATTATTTCCAATTATTTTCAATCATTTTCAATCATTTATCAATCATTTATCAATCATTTATCAATCATTTATCAATCATTTATCAATCATTTATCAATCATTAATCAATGATTTTTAATTATTTTCAATTATTTTCAATTATTTTCAATTATTTTCAATTATTTTCAATTATTTTCAATTATTTTCAATTATTTTCAATTATTTATCAATTATTTTCAATTATTTTTAATTATTTTCAATTATTTTCAATTATTTTCATTTATTTTCAATTATTTTAATTTATTTTCAATTATTTTCAATTATTTTCAATTATTTTCAATTATTTTCCATTATTTATCAATTATTTTCAATTATTATCAATTATTTTCAATTATTTTCAATTATTTTCAATTATTTATCAATTATTTTCAATCATTTTCAATCATTTATCAATCATTTATGAATCATTTATCAATGATTTTTAATTATTTTCAATTATTTTCAATTATTTATCAATTATTTTCAATTATTTTCAATTATTTTCAATTATTAATCAATTATTATCAATTATTTTCAATTATTTTCAATTATTTTCAATTATTGTCAATTATTTTCAATTATTTGTAATTATTTTCAATTATTTTCCATTATTTTCAATTATTTATGAATTATTTATCAATTATTTTAAATTATTTTCAATTATTTTCAATTATTTATCAATTATTTATTAATTATTTATCAATTATTTTCAATTATTTTTCAATTATTTTAAATTATTTTCAATTATTTTCAATTATTTATGAATTATTATCAATTATTTTCAATTATTTATCAATTATTTCCAATTATTTGCAATTATTTTCCAATTATTTCCAATTATTTTCAATTATTTTCAATTATTTTCAATTATTTTTCAATTATTTTCAATCATTTTCAATTATTTATCAATTATTTATCAATTATTTTCAATTATTTGTAAATTATTTTAAATTATTTTGAATTATTTTCAATTATTATCAATTATTATCAATTATTTTCAATTATTTTCAATTATTTTCAATTATTTTCAGATATTTCCAATTATTTTCAATTTTTTCAATTCTTTTCAATTCTTTTCAATTATTTTCAATTATTTTCAATTATTTTCAATTATTTTCAATTATTTTCAATTATTTTCAATTATTTTCAATTATTTTCAATTATTTTCAATTATTTAAATTATTTTCAATTATTTTCAATTATTTTCACTTATTTTCAATTATTTTAAATTATTTTCAATTATTTATCGATTATTTTAAATTATTTTCAATTATTTTCAATTATTTTCAATTATTTTCAATTATTTTCAATTATTTTCAATTATTTATCAATTATTCTCAATTATTTTCAATTATTTTCAATTATTTTCAATTATTTTCAATTATTTTCAGATATTTCCAATTATTTTCCATTTTTTCAATTCTTTTCAATTCTTTTCAATTATTTTCAATTATTTTCCATTATTTTCAATTATTTTCAATTATTTTCAATTATTTTCAACTATTTATCAATTATTTTGAATTATTTTCAATTATTTTCAATTATTTTCAATTATTTTCAATTATTTATCAATTATTTTCAATTATTTTCAATTATTTTCAATTATTTTCATTAATTTTTAATAATTTTCAATTATTTATCAATTATTTTCAATTATTTTCAATTATTTTCAATTATTTTAAATTATTTTCAATTATTTTCAATTATTTTCAATTATTTTCAATTATTTTCAATTATTTTCAATTATTTTCAATTATTTTCAATTATTTTCAATTATTTTCAATTATTTTCAATTATTTTCAATTATTTTCAATTATTTTCAATTATTTATCAATTATTTCCAATTATTTGCAATTATTATCCAATTATTTTCAATTATTTTAAATTATTTTCAATTATTTTCAATTATTTTCAATTATTTGTAATTATTTTCAATTATTTTCAATTATTTTCAATTATTTTCAATTATTTATCAATTATTTTCAATTATTTTCAATTATTTTAACTTATTTTAAATTATTTTAAATTATTTTAAATTATTTATCAATTATTTATCAATTATTTATCAATTATTTTCAATTATTTTCAATTATTTTAAATTATTTTCAATTATTTATCAATTATTTTCAATTATTTTCAATTATTTTCAATTATTTTCAATTATTTCCAATTATTTTCAATTATTTTCAATTATTTATCAATTATTTTCAATTATTTTCAATTATTTTCAATTATTTATCAATTATTTTCAATTATTTCAATTATTTTCAATTATTTTCAATGATTTGTAATTATTTTCAATTATTTTCAATTATTTTCAATTATTTTCAATTATTTTCAATTATTTTCAATTATTTTCAATTATTTATCAATTATTATCAATTATTTTCAATTATTTTCAATTATTTATCAATTATTTCCAATTATTTGCAATTATTTTCCAATTATTTCCAATTATTTTCAATTATTTTCAATTATTTATCAATTATTTTAAATTATTTTCATTTATTTTCAATTATTTTCAATTATTTTAAATTATTTTCAATTATTTATCAATTATTTTCAATTATTTTCAATTATTTTCAATTATTTTCAATTATTTCCAATTATTTTCAATTATTTTCAATTATTTATCAATTATTTTCAATTATTTTCAATTATTTTCAATTATTTTCAATTATTTATAAATTATTTTCAATTATTTCAATTATTTTCAATTATTTTCAATGATTTGTAATTATTTTCAATTATTTTCAATTATTTTCAATTATTTTCAATTATTTTCAATTATTTCCAATTATTTTCAATTATTTTCAATTATTTATCAATTATTTTCAATTATTTTCAATTATTTTCAATTATTTTCAATTATTTATCAATTATTTTCAATTATTTCAATTATTTTCAATTATTTTCAATTATTTTCAATTATTTATCAATTATTTTCAATTATTTTTAATTATTTTCAATTATTTTCAATTATTTTCATTTATTTTCAATTATTTTCAATTATTTTCAATTATTTATCAATTATTTTCAATTATTTTCAATTATTTTCAATTATTTTCAATTATTTTCAATTATTTTCAATTATTTTCAATTATTTATCAATTATTATCAATTATTTTCAATTATTTTCAATTATTTATCAATTATTTCCAATTATTTGCAATTATTTTCCAATTATTTCCAATTATTTTCAATTATTTTCAATTATTTATCAATTATTTTAAATTATTTTCATTTATTTTCAATTATTTTCAATTATTTTAAATTATTTTCAATTATTTATCAATTATTTTCAATTATTTTCAATTATTTTCAATTATTTCCAATTATTTTCAATTATTTTCAATTATTTATCAATTATTTTCAATTATTTTCAATTATTTTCAATTATTTTCAATTATTTATAAATTATTTTCAATTATTTCAATTATTTTCAATTATTTTCAATGATTTGTAATTATTTTCAATTATTTTCAATTATTTTCAATTATTTTCAATTATTTTCAATTATTTCCAATTATTTTCAATTATTTTCAATTATTTATCAATTATTTTCAATTATTTTCAATTATTTTCAATTATTTTCAATTATTTATCAATTATTTTCAATTATTTCAATTATTTTCAATTATTTTCAATTATTTTCAATTATTTATCAATTATTTTCAATTATTTTTAATTATTTTCAATTATTTTCAATTATTTTCATTTATTTTCAATTATTTTAATTTATTTTCAATTATTTTCAATTATTTTCAATTATTTTCAATTATTTTCAATTATTTATCAATTATTTTCAATTATTATCAGTTATTTTCAATTATTTTCAATTATTTTCAATTATTTATCAATTATTTTCAATCATTTTCAATCATTTATCAATCATTTATGAATCATTTATCAATGATTTTTAATTATTTTCAATTATTTTCAATTATTTATCAATTATTTTCAATTATTTTCAATTATTTTCAATTATTTATCAATTATTATCAATTATTTTCAATTATTTTCAATTATTTTCAATTATTTTCAATTATTGTCAATTATTTTCAATTATTTGTAATTATTTTCAATTATTTTCCATTATTTTCAATTATTTATGAATTATTTATCAATTATTTTAAATTATTTTCAATTATTTTCAATTATTTATCAATTATTTATTAATTATTTATCAATTATTTTCAATTATTTTTCAATTATTTTAAATTATTTTCAATTATTTTCAATTATTTATGAATTATTATCAATTATTTTCAATTATTTATCAATTATTTCCAATTATTTGCAATTATTTTCCAATTATTTCCAATTATTTTCAATTATTTTCAATTATTTTCAATTATTTTTCAATTATTTTCAATCATTTTAAATTATTTATCAATTATTTATCAATTATTTTCAATTATTTGTAAATTATTTTAAATTATTTTGAATTATTTTCAATTATTATCAATTATTATCAATTATTTTCAATTATTTTCAATTATTTTCAATTATTTTCAATTATTTTCAGATATTTCCAATTATTTTCAATTTTTTCAATTCTTTTCAATTCTTTTCAATTATTTTCAATTATTTTCAATTATTTTCAATTATTTTCAATTATTTTCAATTATTTTCAATTATTTTCAATTATTTTCAATTATTTTCAATTATTTTCAATTATTTTCAATTATTTTCAATTATTTTCAATTATTTTCAATTATTTTCAATTATTTTCAATTATTTTCAATTATTTTCAATTATTTTCAATTATTTATCAATTAGTATGAATTATTTTCAATTATTTTCAATTATTTTCAATTATTTTCAATTATTTTCAATTATTCTCAATTATTTATCAATTATTTTCAATTATTTTCAATTATTTTCAATTATTTTCATTAATTTTCAATTATTTTCAATTATTTATCAATTATTTATCAATTATTTACAATTATTTACAATTATTTTCAATTATTTTATATTATTTTAAATTATTTTCAATTATTTTCAATTATTTATCAATTATTTATCAATTATTTATCAACTATTTTAAATTATTTTAAGTGATTTTCAATTATTTATCAATTATTTTGAATTATTTTCAATTATTTTCAATTATTTATCCATTATTATCAATTATTTTCAATTATTTATCAATTATTTCCAATTATTTGCAATTATTTTCCAATTATTTCCAATTATTTTCAATTATTTTCAATTATTTTCAATTATTTATCAATTATTTTAAATTATTTTCATTTATTTTCAATTATTTTAAATTATTTTCAATTATTTTCAATTATTTTCAATTATTTTCAATTATTTTCAATTATTTTTCAATTATTTTCAATTATTTTCCATTATTTTCAATTATTTTCAATTATTTTCAATTATTTTCAATTATTTTCAATTATTTTCAATTATTTATCAATTATTTTAAAATATTTTCAATTATTTTCAATTATTTGTAATTATTTTCAATTATTTTCAATTATTTATCAATTATTTTCAATTATTTTCAATTATTTTCAATTATTTTCAATTATTTTCATTAATTTTCAATTATTTTAAATTATTTTCAATTATTATCAATTATTTTAAATTATTTTCAATTATTTTCAATTATTTTCAGATATTTCCAATTATTTTCAATTTTTTCAATTCTTTTCAATTCTTTTCAATTATTTATCAATTATTTTCAATTATTTTCCATTATTTTCAATTATTTTCAATTATTTTAAATTATTTTCAACTATTTATCAATTATTTTGAATTATTTTCAATTATTTTCAATTATTTTCAATTATTTTCAATTATTTGCAATTATTTTCCAATTATTTCCAATTATTTTCAATTATTTTCAATTATTTTCAATTATTTTTCAATTATTTTCAATCATTTTCAATTATTTATCAATTATTTATCAATTATTTTCAATTATTTTCAATTATTTTCAATTATTTTCAATTATTTTCAATTATTTTCAATTATTTTCAATTATTTTCAATTATTTTAAATTATTTTAAATTATTTTAAATTATTTTCAATTATTTTCAGATATTTCCAATTATTTTCAATTTTTTCAATTCTTTTCAATTCTTTTCAATTATTTTCAATTATTTTCAATTATTTTCAATTATTTTAAATTATTTTAAATTATTTTCAATTATTTTCAATTATTTTCAATTATTTTCAATTATTTTCAATTATTTTCAATTATTTTCAATTATTTATCAATTAGTATGAATTATTTTCAATTATTTTCAATTATTTTCAATTATTTTCAATTATTTTCAATTATTCTCAATTATTTATCAATTATTTTCAATTATTTTCAATTATTTTCAATTATTTTCATTAATTTTCAATTATTTTCAATTATTTATCAATTATTTACAATTATTTTCAATTATTTTCAATTATTTTCAATTATTTTAAATTATTTTAAATTATTTTCAATTATTTATCAATTATTTATCAATTATTTATCAATTATTTTAAATTATTTTAAGTGATTTTCAATTATTTATGAATTATTTTGAATTATTTTCAATTATTTTCAATTATTTATCAATTATTATCAATTATTTTCAATTATTTATCAATTATTTCCAATTATTTTCAATTATTTATCAATTATTTTCAATTATTTTCAATTATTTTCAATTATTTTCAATTATTTCCAATTATTTTCAATTATTTTCAATTATTTATCAATTATTTTCAATTATTTTCAATTATTTATCAATTATTTTCAATTATTTTCAATTATTTTCAATTATTTATCAATTATTTTCAATTATTTAAATTATTTTCAATTATTTTCAATTATTTTCAATTATTTAAATTATTTTCAATTATTTTCAATTATTTTCACTTATTTTCAATTATTTTAAATTATTTTCAATTATTTATCGATTATTTTAAATTATTTTCAATTATTTTCAATTATTTTCAATTATTTTCAATTATTTTCAATTATTTTCAATTATTTTCAATTATTTTCAATTATTTATCAATTATTTTGAATTATTTTCAATTATTTTCAATTATTTATCAATTATTATCAATTATTTTCAATTATTTATCAATTATTTCCAATTATTTGCAATTATTTTCCAATTATTTCCAATTATTTTCAATTATTTCAATTATTTTCAATTATTTATCAATTATTTTAAATTATTTTCATTTATTTTCAATTATTTTCAATTATTTTAAATTATTTTCAATTATTTTCAATTATTTTCAATTATTTTCAATTATTTATCAATTATTTTCAATTATTTTCAATTATTTTCAATTATTTTCAATTATTTCCAATTATTTTCAATTATTTTCAATTATTTATCAATTATTTTCAATTATTTTCAATTATTTATCAATTATTTTCAATTATTTTCAATTATTTTCAATTATTTATCAATTATTTTCAATTATTTAAATTATTTTCAATTATTTTCAATTATTTTCAATTATTTTCAATTATTTTCACTTATTTTCAATTATTTTCAATTATTTTCAATTATTTATCGATTATTTTAAATTATTTTCAATTATTTTCAATTATTTTCAATTATTTTCAATTATTTTCAATTATTTTCAATTATTTATCAATTATTTTCAATTATTTTCAATTATTTTCAATTATTTTCAATTATTTTCAATTATTTTCAATTATTTTCAATTATTTATCAATTATTATCAATTATTTTTAATTATTTTCAATTATTTTCAATTATTGTCAATTATTTTCAATTATTTGTAATTATTTTCAATTATTTTCCATTATTTTCAATTATTTATGAATTATTTATCAATTATTTTAAATTATTTTCAATTATTTTCAATTATTTATCAATTATTTATTAATTATTTATCAATTATTTTCAATTATTTTTCAATTATTTTAAATTATTTTCAATTATTTTCAATTATTTATGAATTATTATCAATTATTTTCAATTATTTATCAATTATTTCCAATTATTTGCAATTATTTTCCAATTATTTCCAATTATTTTCAATTATTTTCAATTATTTTCAATTATTTTTCAATTATTTTCAATCATTTTCAATTATTTATCAATTATTTATCAATTATTTTCAATTATGTGTAAATTATTTTAAATTATTTTGAATTATTTTCAATTATTATCAATTATTATCAATTATTTTCAATTATTTTCAATTATTTATCAATTATTTTCAATTATTTTCAATTATTTTCAATTATTTTCAATTATTTATCAATTATTTTCAATTATTTAAATTATTTTCAATTATTTTCAATTATTTTCAATAATTTTCAATTATTTTCAATTATTTTCAATTATTTATCAATTATTTTAAATTATTTTCAATTATTTGCAATTATTTTCAATTATTTTCAATTATTTTAAATTATTTTCCATTATTTTCAATTATTTTCAATTATTTCCAATTATTTTCAATCATTTTCAATCATTTATCAATCATTTATCAATCATTTATCAATCATTTATCAATCATTTATCAATCATTTATCAATCATTTATCAATCATTTATCAATCATTAATCAATGATTTTTAATTATTTTCAATTATTTTCAATTATTTTCAATTATTTAAATTATTTTCAATTATTTTCAATTATTTTCAATTATTTTCAATTATTTTCAATTATTTTCAATTATTTTCAATTATTTATCAATTATTTTCAATTATTTTCAATCATTTTCAATCATTTATCAATCATTTATGAATCATTTAAATGATTTTTAATTATTTTCAATTATTTTCAATTATTTATCAATTATTTTCAATTATTTTCAATTATTTTCAATTATTTATCAATTATTATCAATTATTTTCAATTATTTTCAATTATTGTCAATTATTTTCAATTATTTGTAATTATTTTCAATTATTTTCCATTATTTTCAATTATTTATGAATTATTTATCAATTATTTTAAATTATTTTCAATTATTTTCAATTATTTATCAATTATTTATTAATTATTTATCAATTATTTTCAATTATTTTTCAATTATTTTCAATTATTTTCAATTATTTTCAATTATTTTCAATTATTTATGAATTATTATCAATTATTTTCAATTATTTATCAATTATTTCCAATTATTTGCAATTATTTTCCAATTATTTCCAATTATTTTCAATTATTTTCAATTATTTTCAATTATTTTTCAATTATTTTCAATCATTTTCAATTATTTATCAATTATTTATCAATTATTTTCAATTATTTGTAAATTATTTTAAATTATTTTGAATTATTTTCAATTATTATCAATTATTATCAATTATTTTCAATTATTTTCAATTATTTTCAATTATTTTCAGATATTTCCAATTATTTTCAATTTTTTCAATTCTTTTAAATTATTTTCAATTATTTTCAATTATTTTCAATTATTTTCAATTATTTTCAATTATTTTAAATTATTTTCAATTATTTTCAATTATTTTCAATTATTTTCAATTATTTTCAATTATTTATCAATTAGTATGAATTATTTTCAATTATTTTCAATTATTTTCAATTATTTTCAATTATTTTCAATTATTCTCAATTATTTATCAATTATTTTCAATTATTTTCAATTATTTTCAATTATTTTCATTAATTTTCAATTATTTTCAATTATTTATCAATTATTTATCAATTATTTACAATTATTTTCAATTATTTTCAATTATTTTAAATTATTTTAAATTATTTTCAATTATTTTCAATTATTTATCAATTATTTATCAATTATTTATCAATTATTTTAAATTATTTTAAGTGATTTTCAATTATTTATCAATTATTTTGAATTATTTTCAATTATTTTCAATTATTTATCAATTATTATCAATTATTTTCAATTATTTATCAATTATTTCCAATTATTTGCAATTATTTTCCAATTATTTCCAATTATTTTCAATTATTTTCAATTATTTTCAATTATTTATCAATTATTTTAAATTATTTTCATTTATTTTCAATTATTTTAAATTATTTTAAATTATTTTCAATTATTTTCAATTATTTTCAATTATTTTCAATTATTTTTCAATTATTTTCAATTATTTTCCATTATTTTCAATTATTTTCAATTATTTTCAATTATTTTCAATTATTTTCAATTATTTTCAATTATTTATCAATTATTTTAAAATATTTTCAATTATTTTCAATTATTTGTAATTATTTTCAATTATTTTCAATTATTTTCAATTATTTATCAATTATTTTCAATTATTTTCAATTATTTTCAATTATTTTCAATTATTTTCAATTATTTTCAATTATTTTCATTAATTTTCAATTATTTTAAATTATTTTCAATTATTATCAATTATTTTAAATTATTTTCAATTATTTTCAATTATTTTCAGATATTTCCAATTATTTTCAATTTTTTCAATTCTTTTCAATTCTTTTCAATTATTTATCAATTATTTTCAATTATTTTCCATTATTTTCAATTATTTTCAATTATTTTCAATTATTTTCAACTATTTATCAATTATTTTGAATTATTTTCAATTATTTTCAATTATTTTCAATTATTTTCAATTATTTGCAATTATTTTCCAATTATTTCCAATTATTTTCAATTATTTTCAATTATTTTCAATTATTTTTCAATTATTTTCAATCATTTTCAATTATTTATCAATTATTTATCAATTATTTTCAATTATTTTCAATTATTTTCAATTATTTTCAATTATTTTCAATTATTTTCAATTATTTTAAATTATTTTCAATTATTTTAAATTATTTTCAATTATTTTCAGATATTTCCAATTATTTTCAATTTTTTCAATTCTTTTCAATTCTTTTCAATTATTTTCAATTATTTTCAATTATTTTCAATTATTTTCAATTATTTTCAATTATTTTAAATTATTTTCAATTATTTTCAATTATTTTCAATTATTTTCAATTATTTTCAATTATTTATCAATTAGTATGAATTATTTTCAATTATTTTCAATTATTTTCAATTATTTTCAATTATTTTCAATTATTTTCAATTATTTTCAATTATTTTCAATTATTTTCAATTATTTTCAATTATTTATCAATTATTTTAAAATATTTTCAATTATTTTCAATTATTTGTAATTATTTTCAATTATTTTCAATTATTTTCAATTATTTATCAATTATTTTCAATTATTTTCAATTATTTTCAATTATTTTCAATTATTTTCAATTATTTTCAATTATTTTCATTAATTTTCAATTATTTTAAATTATTTTCAATTATTATCAATTATTTTAAATTATTTTCAATTATTTTCAATTATTTTCAGATATTTCCAATTATTTTCAATTTTTTCAATTCTTTTCAATTCTTTTCAATTATTTATCAATTATTTTCAATTATTTTCCATTATTTTCAATTATTTTCAATTATTTTCAATTATTTTCAACTATTTATCAATTATTTTGAATTATTTTCAATTAGTTTCAATTATTTTCAATTATTTTCAATTATTTGCAATTATTTTCCAATTATTTCCAATTATTTTCAATTATTTTCAATTATTTTCAATTATTTTTCAATTATTTTCAATCATTTTCAATTATTTATCAATTATTTATCAATTATTTTCAATTATTTTCAATTATTTTCAATTATTTTCAATTATTTTCAATTATTTTCAATTATTTTAAATTATTTTCAATTATTTTAAATTATTTTCAATTATTTTCAGATATTTCCAATTATTTTCAATTTTTTCAATTCTTTTCAATTCTTTTCAATTATTTTCAATTATTTTCAATTATTTTCAATTATTTTCAATTATTTTCAATTATTTTAAATTATTTTCAATTATTTTCAATTATTTTCAATTATTTTCAATTATTTTCAATTATTTATCAATTAGTATGAATTATTTTCAATTATTTTCAATTATTTTCAATTATTTTCAATTATTTTCAATTATTTTCAATTATTTTCAATTATTTTCAATTATTTTCAATTATTTTCAATTATTTTCAATTATTTTCAATTATTTTCAATTATTTTCAATTATTTATCAATTAGTATGAATTATTTTCAATTATTTTCAATTATTTTCAATTATTTTCAATTATTTTCAATTATTCTCAATTATTTATCAATTATTTTCAATTATTTTCAATTATTTTCAATTATTTTCATTAATTTTCAATTATTTTCAATTATTTATCAATTATTTACAATTATTTTCAATTATTTTCAATTATTTTAAATTATTTTAAATTATTTTCAATTATTTTCAATTATTTATCAATTATTTATCAATTATTTATCAATTATTTTAAATTATTTTAAGTGATTTTCAATTATTTATCAATTATTTTGAATTATTTTCAATTATTTTCAATTATTTATCAATTATTATCAATTATTTTCAATTATTTTCAATTATTTATCAATTATTTCCAATTATTTGCAATTATTTTCCAATTATTTCCAATTATTTTCAATTATTTTCAATTATTTTCAATTATTTATCAATTATTTTAAATTATTTTCATTTATTTTCAATTATTTTAAATTATTTTCAATTATTTTCAATTATTTTCAATTATTTTCAATTATTTATCAATTATTTTCAATTATTTTCAATTATTTTCAATTATTTTCAATTATTTCCAATTATTTTCAATTATTTTCAATTATTTATCAATTATTTTCAATTATTTTCAATTATTTATCAATTATTTTCAATTATTTTCAATTATTTTCAATTATTTATCAATTATTTTCAATTATTTAAATTATTTTCAATTATTTTCAATTATTTTCAATTATTTAAATTATTTTCAATTATTTTCAATTATTTTCACTTATTTTCAATTATTTTAAATTATTTTCAATTATTTATCGATTATTTTAAATTATTTTCAATTATTTTCAATTATTTTCAATTATTTTCAATTATTTTCAATTATTTTCAATTATTTTCAATTATTTATCAATTATTTTCAATTATTTTCAATTATTTTCAATTATTTTCAATTATTTTCAATTATTTTCAGATATTTCCAATTATTTTCCATTTTTTCAATTCTTTTCAATTCTTTTCAATTATTTTCAATTATTTTCCATTATTTTCAATTATTTTCAATTATTTTCAATTATTTTCAACTATTTATCAATTATTTTGAATTATTTTCAATTATTTTCAATTATTTTCAATTATTTTCAATTATTTATCAATTATTTTCAATTATTTTCAATTATTTTCAATTATTTTCATTAATTTTTAATAATTTTCAATTATTTATCAATTATTTTCAATTATTTTCAATTATTTTCAATTATTTTCAATTATTTTCAATTATTTTCAATTATTTTCAATTATTTTCAATTATTTTCAATTATTTTCAATTATTTTAAATTATTTTCAATTATTTTCAATTATTTTCAATTATTTATCAATTATTTCCAATTAATTGCAATTATTATCCAATTATTTTCAATTATTTTAAATTATTTTCAATTATTTTCAATTATTTTCAATTATTTGTAATTATTTTCAATTATTTTCAATTATTTTCAATTATTTTCAATTATTTATCAATTATTTTCAATTATTTTCAATTATTTTAACTTATTTTAAATTATTTTAAATTATTTTAAATTATTTATCAATTATTTATCAATTATTTATCAATTATTTTCAATTATTTTCAATTATTTTAAATTATTTTCAATTATTTATCAATTATTTTGAATTATTTTCAATTATTTTCAATTATTTTCAATTATTTCCAATTATTTTCAATTATTTTCAATTATTTATCAATTATTTTCAATTATTTTCAATTATTTTCAATTATTTTCAATTATTTATCAATTATTTTCAATTATTTCAATTATTTTCAATTATTTTCAATGATTTGTAATTATTTTCAATTATTTTCAATTATTTTCAATTATTTTCAATTATTTTCAATTATTTTCAATTATTTTCAATTATTTTCAATTATTTATCAATTATTATCAATTATTTTCAATTATTTATCAATTATTTCCAATTATTTCCAATTATTTTCCAATTATTTCCAATTATTTTCAATTATTTTCAATTATTTATCAATTATTTTAAATTATTTTCATTTATTTTCAATTATTTTCAATTATTTTAAATTATTTTCAATTATTTATCAATTATTTTCAATTATTTTCAATTATTTTCAATTATTTTCAATTATTTTCAATTATTTCCAATTATTTTCAATTATTTTCAATTATTTATCAATTATTTTCAATTATTTTCAATTATTTTCAATTATTTTCAATTATTTATCAATTATTTTCAATTATTTCAATTATTTTCAATTATTTTCAATGATTTGTAATTATTTTCAATTATTTTCAATTATTTTCAATTATTTTCAATTATTTTCAATTATTTCCAATTATTTTCAATTATTTTCAATTATTTATCAATTATTTTCAATTATTTTCAATTATTTTCAATTATTTTCAATTATTTATCAATTATTTTCAATTATTTCAATTATTTTCAATTATTTTCAATGATTTGTAATTATTTTCAATTATTTTCAATTATTTATCAATTATTTTCAATTATTTTCAATTATTTTCAATTATTTTCAATTATTTTCAATTATTTCCAATTATTTTCAATTATTTTCAATTATTTATCAATAATTTTCAATTATTTTCAATTATTTATCAATTATTTGCAATTATTTTCAATTATTTTCAATTATTTTCAATTATTTATCAATTATTTTCAATTATTTAAATTATTTTCAATTATTTTCAATTATTTTCAATAATTTTCAATTATTTTCAATTATTTTCAATTATTTATCAATTATTTTAAATTAATTTCAATTATTTGCAATTATTTTCAATTATTTTCAATTATTTTAAATTATTTTCCATTATTTTCAATTATTTTCAATTATTTCCAATTATTTTCAATCATTTTCAATCATTTTTCAATCATTTATCAATCATTTATCAATCATTTATCAATCATTTATCAATCATTTATCAATCATTAATCAATGATTTTTAATTATTTTCAATTATTTTCAATTATTTTCAATTATTTAAATTATTTTAAATTATTTTCAATTATTTTCAATTATTTTCAATTATTTTCAATTATTTTCAATTATTTATCAATTATTTTCAATTATTTTTAATTATTTTCAATTATTTTCAATTATTTTCATTTATTTTCAATTATTTTAATTTATTTTCAATTATTTTCAATTATTTTCAATTATTTTCAATTATTTATCAATTATTTTCAATTATTATCAATTATTTTCAATTATTTTCAATTATTTTCAATTATTTATCAATTATTTTCAATCATTTTCAATCATTTATCAATCATTTATGAATCATTTATCAATGATTTTTAATTATTTTCAATTATTTTCAATTATTTATCAATTATTTTCAATTATTTTCAATTATTTTCAATTATTTTCAATTATTTATCAATTATTATCAATTATTTTCAATTATTTTCAATTATTTTCAATTATTGTCAATTATTTTCAATTATTTGTAATTATTTTCAATTATTTTCCATTATTTTCAATTATTTATGAATTATTTATCAATTATTTTAAATTATTTTCAATTATTTTCAATTATTTATCAATTATTTATTAATTATTTATCAATTATTTTAAATTATTTTTCAATTATTTTAAATTATTTTCAATTATTTTCAATTATTTATGAATTATTATCAATTATTTTCAATTATTTATCAATTATTTCCAATTATTTGCAATTATTTTCCAATTATTTCCAATTATTTTCAATTATTTTCAATTATTTTCAATTATTTTTCAATTATTTTCAATCATTTTCAATTATTTATCAATTATTTATCAATTATTTTCAATTATTTGTAAATTATTTTAAATTATTTTGAATTATTTTCAATTATTATCAATTATTATCAATTATTTTCAATTATTTTCAATTATTTATCAATTATTTTCAATTATTTTCAATTATTTTCAATTATTTTCAATTATTTATCAATTATTTTCAATTATTTAAATTATTTTCAATTATTTTCAATTATTTTCAATAATTTTCAATTATTTTCAATTATTTTCAATTATTTATCAATTATTTTAAATTATTTTCAATTATTTGCAATTATTTTCAATTATTTTCAATTATTTTAAATTATTTTCCATTATTTTCAATTATTTTCAATTATTTCCAATTATTTTCAATCATTTTCAATCATTTATCAATCATTTATCAATCATTTATCAATCATTTATCAATCATTTATCAATCATTTATCAATCATTTATCAATCATTTATCAATCATTTATCAATCATTAATCAATGATTTTTAATTATTTTCAATTATTTTCAATTATTTTCAATTATTTAAATTATTTTAAATTATTTTCAATTATTTTCAATTATTTTCAATTATTTTCAATTATTTTCAATTATTTATCAATTATTTTCAATCATTTTCAATCATTTATCAATCATTTATGAATCATTTATCAATGATTTTTAATTATTTTCAATTATTTTCAATTATTTATCAATTATTTTCAATTATTTTCAATTATTTTCAATTATTTATCAATTATTATCAATTATTTTCAATTATTTTCAATTATTTTCAATTATTGTCAATTATTTTCAATTATTTGTAATTATTTTCAATTATTTTCCATTATTTTCAATTATTTATGAATTATTTATCAATTATTTTAAATTATTTTCAATTATTTTCAATTATTTATCAATTATTTATTAATTATTTACCAATTATTTTCAATTATTTTTCAATTATTTTAAATTATTTTCAATTATTTTCAATTATTTATGAATTATTATCAATTATTTTCAATTATTTATCAATTATTTCCAATTATTTGCAATTATTTTCCAATTATTTCCAGTTATTTTCAATTATTTTCAATTATTTTCAATTATTTTTCAATTATTTTCAATCATTTTCAATTATTTATCAATTATTTATCAATTATTTTCAATTATTTGTAAATTATTTTAAATTATTTTGAATTATTTTCAATTATTATCAATTATTATCAATTATTTTCAATTATTTTCAATTATTTTCAATTATTTTCAGATATTTCCAATTATTTTCAATTTTTTCAATTCTTTTCAATTCTTTTCAATTATTTTCAATTATTTTCAATTATTTTCAATTATTTTCAATTATTTTCAATTATTTTAAATTATTTTCAATTATTTTCAATTATTTTCAATTATTTTCAATTATTTTCAATTATTTATCAATTAGTATGAATTATTTTCAATTATTTTCAATTATTTTCAATTATTTTCAATTATTTTCAATTATTCTCAATTATTTATCAATTATTTTCAATTATTTTCAATTATTTTCAATTATTTTCATTAATTTTCAATTATTTTCAATTATTTATCAATTATTTATCAATTATTTACAATTATTTTCAATTATTTTCAATTATTTTAAATTATTTTAAATTATTTTCAATTATTTTCAATTATTTATCAATTATTTATCAATTATTTATCAATTATTTTAAATTATTTTAAGTGATTTTCAATTATTTATCAATTATTTTAAATTATTTTCAATTATTTTCAATTATTTATCAATTATTATCAATTATTTTCAATTATTTATCAATTATTTCCAATTATTTGCAATTATTTTCCAATTATTTCCAATTATTTTCAATTATTTTCAATTATTTTCAATTATTTATCAATTATTTTAAATTATTTTCATTTATTTTCAATTATTTTAAATTATTTTAAATTATTTTCAATTATTTTCAATTATTTTCAATTCTTTTCAATTCTTTTCAATTATTTATCAATTATTTTCAATTATTTTCCATTATTTTCAATTATTTTCAATTATTTTCAACTATTTATCAATTATTTTGAATTATTTTCAATTATTTTCAATTATTTTCAATTATTTTCAATTATTTGCAATTATTTTCCAATTATTTCCAATTATTTTCAATTATTTTCAATTATTTTCAATTATTTTTCAATTATTTTCAATCATTTTCAATTATTTATCAATTATTTATCAATTATTTTCAATTATTTTCAATTATTTTCAATTATTTTCAATTATTTTCAATTATTTTCAATTATTTTAAATTATTTTCAATTATTTTAAATTATTTTCAATTATTTTCAGATATTTCCAATTATTTTCAATTTTTTCAATTCTTTTCAATTCTTTTCAATTATTTTCAATTATTTTCAATTATTTTCAATTATTTTCAATTATTTTCAATTATTTTAAATTATTTTCAATTATTTTCAATTATTTTCAATTATTTTCAATTATTTTCAATTATTTATCAATTAGTATGAATTATTTTCAATTATTTTCAATTATTTTCAATTATTTTCAATTATTTTCAATTATTCTCAATTATTTATCAATTATTTTCAATTATTTTCAATTATTTTCAATTATATTCATTAATTTTCAATTATTTTCAATTATTTATCAATTATTTACAATTATTTTCAATTATTTATCAATTATTTTCAATTATTTTCCATTATTTTCAATTATTTTCAATTATTTTCAACTATTTATCAATTATTTTGAATTATTTTCAATTATTTTCAATTATTTTCAATTATTTTCAATTATTTGCAATTATTTTCCAATTATTTCCAATTATTTTCAATTATTTTCAATTATTTTCAATTATTTTCCAATTATTTCCAATTATTTTCAATTATTTTCAATTATTTTCAATTATTTATCAATTATTTTAAATTATTTTCATTTATTTTCAATTATTTTCAATTATTTTAAATTATTTTCAATTATTTTCAATTATTTTCAATTATTTTCAATTATTTTTCAATTATTTTCAATTATTTTCCATTATTTTCAATTATTTTCAATTATTTTCAATTATTTTCAATTATTTTCAATTATTTTCAATTATTTATCAATTATTTTAAAATATTTTCAATTATTTTCAATTATTTATCAATTATTTTCAATTATTTACAATTATTTTCAATTATTTTCAATTATTTATCAATTATTTTCAATTATGTTCAATTATTTTCAATTATTTTCAATTATTTTCAATTAATTTAAATTATTTTCAATTATTTATCAAATATCATCTATAAACCAAATCATTTATAAACCATTTATCAATCATTCATCAATGATTTTTAATTATTTTCAATTATTTTCAATTATTTTCAATTATTTCAATTATTTTCAATTATTTTCAATGATTTTTAATTATTTTCAATTATTTTCAATTATTTATCAATTATTTTCAATTATTTTCAATTATTTTCAATTATTTATCAATTATTTTAAATTATTTTCATTTAGTTTCAATTATTTTCAATTATTTTCAATTATTTTCAATCATTTTCAATTATTTTCTATTATTTTCAATTATTTATCAATTATTTTCAATTATTTTCAATTATTTTCAATTATTTTCAATTATTTTCAATTATTTTCAATTATTTTCAATTATTTTCAATTATTTATCAATTATTTTCAATTATTTTCAATTATTTTCATTAATTTTCAATTATTTTCAATTATTTTCAATTATTTTCAATTATTTTCAATTATTTTCAATTATTTTAAATTATTTTCAATTATTTTCAATCATTTATCAATTATTTTCAATTATTTTCAATTATTTTCAATTATTTTCATTAATTTTCAATTATTTTCAATTATTATCAATTATTTTAAATTATTTTCAATTATTTTCAATTATTTTCAGATATTTCCAATTATTTTCAATTTTTTCAATTCTTTTCAATTCTTTTCAATTATTTATCAATTATTTTCAATTATTTTCCATTATTTTCAATTATTTTCAATTATTTTCAATTATTTTCAACTATTTATCAATTATTTTGAATTATTTTCAATTATTTTCAATTATTTTCAATTATTTTCAATTATTTATCAATTATTTTCAATTATTTTCAATTATTTTCAATTATTTTCATTAATTTTTAATAATTTTCAATTATTTATCAATTATTTTCAATTATTTTCAATTATTTTCAATTATTTTCCATTATTTTCAATTATTTTCAATTATTTTCAATTATTTTCAATTATTTTAAATTATTTTCAATTATTTTAAATTATTTTCAATTTTTTATCAGTTATTTCCAATTATTTGCAATTATTATCCAATTATTTTAAATTATTTTAAATTATTTTCAATTATTTTCAATTATTTACAATTATTTGTAATTATTTTCAATTATTTTCAATTATTTTCAATTATTTATCAATTATTTTCAATTATTTTCAATTATTTTCAATTATTTTGAATTATTTTAAATTATTTTCAATTATTTATCAATTATTTATCAATTATTTATCAATTATTTTCAATTATTTTAAATTATTTTCAATTATTTATCAATTATTTTGCATTATTTTCAATTATTTTCAATTATTTTTCAATTATTTTCAATTATTTTCAATTATTTTCAATTATTTATCAATTATTATCAATTATTTTCAATTATTTATCAATTATTTCCAATTATTTGCAATTATTTTCCAATTATTTCCAATTATTTTCAATTATTTTCAATTATTTTCAATTATTTATCAATTATTTTAAATTATTTTCATTTATTTTCAATTATTTTAAATTATTTTCAATTATTTATCAATTATTTTCAATTATTTTCAATTATTTTCAATTATTTTCAATTATTTTCAATTATTTCCAATTATTTTCAATTATTTTCAATTATTTTCAATTATTTATCAATTATTTTCAATTATTTTCAATTATTTTCAATTATTTTCAATTATTTTCAATTATTTATCAATTATTTTCAATTATTTCAATTATTTTCAATTATTTTCAATGATTTGTAATTATTTTCAATTATTTTCAATTATTTATCAATTATTTTCAATTATTTTCAATTATTTTCAATTATTTCCAATTATTTTCAATTATTTTCAATTATTTATCAATTATTTTCAATTATTTTCAATTATTTATCGATTATTTTCAATTATTTTCAATTATTTTCAATTATTTTCAATTATTTATCAATTATTTTCAATTATTTAAATTATTTTCAATTATTTTCAATTATTTTCAATTATTTTCAATTATTTTCAATTATTTTCAATTATTTATCAATTATTTTAAATTATTTTCAATTATTTTCAATTATTTTCAACTATTTTAAATTAGTTTCAATTATTTTCAATTATTTATGAATTATTATAAATTATTTTCAACTATTTATCAATTATTTCCAATTATTTGCAATTATTTTCCAATTATTTCCAATTATTTTCAATTATTTTCAATTATTTTCAATTATTTTTCAATTATTTTCAATCATTTTCAATTATTTATCAATTATGTATGAATTATTTTCAATTATTTATCAATTATTTTCAATTATTTGTCAATTATTTTAAATTATTTTGAATTATTTTCAATTATTTTCAATTATTTTCAATTATTTTCAATGATTTTTAATTATTTTCAATTATTTTCAATTATTTATCAATTATTTTCAATTATTTCAATTATTTTCAATTATTTTCAATTATTTTCAATTATTTTCAACTATTTATCAATTATTTTGTATTATTTTCAATTATTTTCAATTATTTTCAATTATTTTCAATTATTTTCAATTATTTTCAATTATTTTCAATTATTTATCAATTATTTTCAATTATTTTCAATTATTTTCATTAATTTTTAATAATTTTCAATTATTTATCAATTATTTTCAATTATTTTCAATTATTTTCAATTATTTTATATTATTTTCAATTATTTTCAATTATTTTAAATTATTTTCAATTATTTATCAGTTATTTCCAATTATTTGCAATTATTATCCAATTATTTTCAATTATTTTAAATTATTTTCAATTATTTTCAATTATTTTCAATTATTTGTAATTATTTTCAATTATTTTCAATTATTTTCAATTATTTTCAATTATTTATCAATTATTTTCAATTATTTTCAATTATTTTCAATTATTTTAAATTATTTTCAATTATTTATCAATTATTTATCAATTATTTATCAATTATTTTCAATTATTTTCAATTATTTTCAATTATTTTAAATTATTTTCAATTATTTATCAATTATTTGGAATTATTTTCAATTATTTTCAATTATTTTCAATTATTTTCAATTATTTATCAATTATTTTCAATTATTTTCAATTATTTTCAATTATTTTCAATTATTTTCAATTATTTATCAATTATTTTGAATTATTTTCAATTATTTTCAATTATTTTTCAATTATTTTCAATTATTTTCAATTATTTTCAATTATTTATCAATTATTATCAATTATTTTCAATTATTTATCAATTATTTCCAATTATTTGCAATTATTTTCCAATTATTTCCAATTATTTTCAATTATTTTCAATTATTTATCAATTATTTTAAATTATTTTCATTTATTTTCAATTATTTTCAATTATTTTAAATTATTTTCAATTATTTATCAATTATTTTCAATTATTTTCAATTATTTTCAATTATTTTCAATTATTTTCAATTATTTCCAATTATTTTCAATTATTTTCAATTATTTTCAATTACTTTCATTAATTTTCAATTATTTTCAATTATTTATCAATTATTTTCAATTATTTTCAATTATTTTCAATTATTTTCAATTATTTTCAATTATTATCAATTATTTTAAATTATTTTCAATTATTTTCAATTATTTTCAGATATTTCCAATTATTTTCAATTTTTTCAATTCTTTTCAATTCTTTTCAATTATTTATCAATTATTTTCAATTATTTTCCATTATTTTCAATTATTTTCAATTATTTTCCATTATTTTCAATTATTTTCAATTATTTTCAATTATTTTCAATTATTTTCAATTATTTTCAATTATTTATCAATTATTTTAAAATATTTTCAATTATTTTCAATTATTTATCAATTATTTTCAATTATTTACAATTATTTTCAATTATTTTCAATTATTTATCAATTATTTTCAATTATGTTCAATTATTTTCAATTATTTTCCATTATTTTCAATTATTTTCAATTATTTTCAATTATTTTCAATTATTTTCAATTATTTTCAATTATTTATCAATTATTTTAAAATATTTTCAATTATTTTCAATTATTTATCAATTATTTTCAATTATTTACAATTATTTTCAATTATTTTCAATTATTTATCAATTATTTTCAATTATGTTCAATTATTTTCAATTATTTTCAATTATTTTCAATTAATTTAAATTATTTTCAATTATTTATCAAATATCATCTATAAACCAAATCATTTATAAACCATTTATCAATCATTCATCAATGATTTTTAATTATTTTCAATTATTTTCAATTATTTTCAATTATTTCAATTATTTTCAATTATTTTCAATGATTTTTAATTATTTTCAATTATTTTCAATTATTTATCAATTATTTTCAATTATTTTCAATTATTTTCAATTATTTATCAATTATTTTAAATTATTTTCATTTAGTTTCAATTATTTTCAATTATTTTCAATTATTTTCAATCATTTTCAATTATTTTCTATTATTTTCAATTATTTATCAATTATTTTCAATTATTTTCAATTATTTTCAATTATTTTCAATTATTTTCAATTATTTTCAATTATTTTCAATTATTTTCAATTATTTATCAATTATTTTCAATTATTTTCAATTATTTTCATTAATTTTCAATTATTTTCAATTATTTTCAATTATTTTCAATTATTTTCAATTATTTTCAATTATTTTAAATTATTTTCAATTATTTTCAATCATTTATCAATTATTTTCAATTATTTTCAATTATTTTCAATTATTTTCATTAATTTTCAATTATTTTCAATTATTATCAATTATTTTAAATTATTTTCAATTATTTTCAATTATTTTCAGATATTTCCAATTATTTTCAATTTTTTCAATTCTTTTCAATTCTTTTCAATTATTTATCAATTATTTTCAATTATTTTCCATTATTTTCAATTATTTTCAATTATTTTCAATTATTTTCAACTATTTATCAATTATTTTGAATTATTTTCAATTATTTTCAATTATTTTCAATTATTTTCAATTATTTATCAATTATTTTCAATTATTTTCAATTATTTTCAATTATTTTCATTAATTTTTAATAATTTTCAATTATTTATCAATTATTTTCAATTATTTTCAATTATTTTCAATTATTTTCCATTATTTTCAATTATTTTCAATTATTTTCAATTATTTTCAATTATTTTAAATTATTTTCAATTATTTTAAATTATTTTCAATTTTTTATCAGTTATTTCCAATTATTTGCAATTATTATCCAATTATTTTAAATTATTTTAAATTATTTTCAATTATTTTCAATTATTTACAATTATTTGTAATTATTTTCAATTATTTTCAATTATTTTCAATTATTTATCAATTATTTTCAATTATTTTCAATTATTTTCAATTATTTTGAATTATTTTAAATTATTTTCAATTATTTATCAATTATTTATCAATTATTTATCAATTATTTTCAATTATTTTAAATTATTTTCAATTATTTATCAATTATTTTGCATTATTTTCAATTATTTTCAATTATTTTTCAATTATTTTCAATTATTTTCAATTATTTTCAATTATTTATCAATTATTATCAATTATTTTCAATTATTTATCAATTATTTCCAATTATTTGCAATTATTTTCCAATTATTTCCAATTATTTTCAATTATTTTCAATTATTTTCAATTATTTATCAATTATTTTAAATTATTTTCATTTATTTTCAATTATTTTAAATTATTTTCAATTATTTATCAATTATTTTCAATTATTTTCAATTATTTTCAATTATTTTCAATTATTTTCAATTATTTCCAATTATTTTCAATTATTTTCAATTATTTTCAATTATTTATCAATTATTTTCAATTATTTTCAATTATTTTCAATTATTTTCAATTATTTTCAATTATTTATCAATTATTTTCAATTATTTCAATTATTTTCAATTATTTTCAATGATTTGTAATTATTTTCAATTATTTTCAATTATTTATCAATTATTTTCAATTATTTTCAATTATTTTCAATTATTTCCAATTATTTTCAATTATTTTCAATTATTTATCAATTATTTTCAATTATTTTCAATTATTTATCGATTATTTTCAATTATTTTCAATTATTTTCAATTATTTTCAATTATTTATCAATTATTTTCAATTATTTAAATTATTTTCAATTATTTTCAATTATTTTCAATTATTTTCAATTATTTTCAATTATTTTCAATTATTTATCAATTATTTTAAATTATTTTCAATTATTTTCAATTATTTTCAACTATTTTAAATTAGTTTCAATTATTTTCAATTATTTATGAATTATTATAAATTATTTTCAACTATTTATCAATTATTTCCAATTATTTGCAATTATTTTCCAATTATTTCCAATTATTTTCAATTATTTTCAATTATTTTCAATTATTTTTCAATTATTTTCAATCATTTTCAATTATTTATCAATTATGTATGAATTATTTTCAATTATTTATCAATTATTTTCAATTATTTGTCAATTATTTTAAATTATTTTGAATTATTTTCAATTATTTTCAATTATTTTCAATTATTTTCAATGATTTTTAATTATTTTCAATTATTTTCAATTATTTATCAATTATTTTCAATTATTTCAATTATTTTCAATTATTTTCAATTATTTTCAATTATTTTCAACTATTTATCAATTATTTTGTATTATTTTCAATTATTTTCAATTATTTTCAATTATTTTCAATTATTTTCAATTATTTTCAATTATTTTCAATTATTTATCAATTATTTTCAATTATTTTCAATTATTTTCATTAATTTTTAATAATTTTCAATTATTTATCAATTATTTTCAATTATTTTCAATTATTTTCAATTATTTTATATTATTTTCAATTATTTTCAATTATTTTAAATTATTTTCAATTATTTATCAGTTATTTCCAATTATTTGCAATTATTATCCAATTATTTTCAATTATTTTAAATTATTTTCAATTATTTTCAATTATTTTCAATTATTTGTAATTATTTTCAATTATTTTCAATTATTTTCAATTATTTTCAATTATTTATCAATTATTTTCAATTATTTTCAATTATTTTCAATTATTTTAAATTATTTTCAATTATTTATCAATTATTTATCAATTATTTATCAATTATTTTCAATTATTTTCAATTATTTTCAATTATTTTAAATTATTTTCAATTATTTATCAATTATTTGGAATTATTTTCAATTATTTTCAATTATTTTCAATTATTTTCAATTATTTATCAATTATTTTCAATTATTTTCAATTATTTTCAATTATTTTCAATTATTTTCAATTATTTATCAATTATTTTGAATTATTTTCAATTATTTTCAATTATTTTTCAATTATTTTCAATTATTTTCAATTATTTTCAATTATTTATCAATTATTATCAATTATTTTCAATTATTTATCAATTATTTCCAATTATTTGCAATTATTTTCCAATTATTTCCAATTATTTTCAATTATTTTCAATTATTTATCAATTATTTTAAATTATTTTCATTTATTTTCAATTATTTTCAATTATTTTAAATTATTTTCAATTATTTATCAATTATTTTCAATTATTTTCAATTATTTTCAATTATTTTCAATTATTTTCAATTATTTCCAATTATTTTCAATTATTTTCAATTATTTTCAATTACTTTCATTAATTTTCAATTATTTTCAATTATTTATCAATTATTTTCAATTATTTTCAATTATTTTCAATTATTTTCAATTATTTTCAATTATTATCAATTATTTTAAATTATTTTCAATTATTTTCAATTATTTTCAGATATTTCCAATTATTTTCAATTTTTTCAATTCTTTTCAATTCTTTTCAATTATTTATCAATTATTTTCAATTATTTTCCATTATTTTCAATTATTTTCAATTATTTTCAATTATTTTCAACTATTTATCAATTATTTTGAATTATTTTCAATTATTTTCAATTATTTCCAATTATTTTCAATTATTTTCAATTATTTATCAATTATTTTCAATTATTTTCAATTATTTATCAATTATTTTCAATTATTTTCAATTATTTTCAATTATTTTCAATTATTTATCAATTATTTTCAATTATTTAAATTATTTTCAATTATTTTCAATTATTTTCAATTATTTTCAATTATTTTCAATTATTTTCAATTATTTATCAATTATTTTAAATTATTTTCAATTATTTTCAATTATTTTCAACTATTTTAAATTAGTTTCAATTATTTTCAATTATTTATGAATTATTATAAATTATTTTCAACTATTTATCAATTATTTCCAATTATTTGCAATTATTTTCCAATTATTTCCAATTATTTTCAATTATTTTCAATTATTTTCAATTATTTTTCAATTATTTTCAATCATTTTCAATTATTTATCAATTATGTATGAATTATTTTCAATTATTTATCAATTATTTTCAATTATTTGTCAATTATTTTAAATTATTTTGAATTATTTTCAATTATTTTCAATTATTTTCAATTATTTTCAATGATTTTTAATTATTTTCTATTATTTTCAATTATTTTCAATTATTTATCAATTATTTTCAATTATTTCAATTATTTTCAATTATTTTCAATTATTTTCAATTATTTTCAACTATTTATCAATTATTTTGTATTATTTTCAATTATTTTCAATTATTTTCAATTATTTTCAATTATTTTCAATTATTTTCAATTATTTTCAATTATTTATCAATTATTTTCAATTATTTTCAATTATTTTCAATTATTTTCAATTATTTTCATTAATTTTTAATAATTTTCAATTATTTATCAATTATTTTCAATTATTTTCAATTATTTTCAATTATTTTAAATTATTTTCAATTATTTTAAATTATTTTCAATTATTTTAAATTATTTTCAATTATTTTAAATTATTTTCAATTATTTATCAGTTATTTCCAATTATTTGCAATTATTATCCAATTATTTTCAGTTATTTTAAATTATTTTCAATTATTTTCAATTATTTGTAATTATTTTCAATTATTTTCAATTATTTTCAATTATTTTCAATTATTTATCAATTATTTTCAATTATTTTCAATTATTTTCAATTATTTTGAATTATTTTAAATTATTTTCAATTATTTATCAATTATTTATCAATTATTTATCAATTATTTTCAATTATTTTCAATTATTTTCAATTATTTTAAATTATTTTCAATTATTTATCAATTATTTTGAATTATTTTCAATTATTTTCAATTATTTTCAATTATTTATCAATTATTTTCAATTATTTTCAATTATTTATCAATTATTTATCAATTATTTTCAATTATTTTCAATTATTTTCAATTATTTTCAATTATTTTCAATTATTTATCAATTATTTTGAATTATTTTCAATTATTTTCAATTATTTTTCAATTATTTTCAATTATTTTCAATTATTTTCAATTATTTATCAATTATTATCAATTATTTTCAATTATTTATCAATTATTTCCAATTATTTGCAATTATTTTCCAATTATTTCCAATTATTTTCAATTATTTTCAATTATTTATCAATTATTTTAAATTATTTTCATTTATTTTCAATTATTTTCAATTATTTTAAATTATTTTCAATTATTTTCAATTATTTTCAGATATTTCCAATTATTTTCAATTTTTTCAATTCTTTTCAATTCTTTTCAATTATTTTCAATTATTTTCAATTATTTTCAATTATTTTCAATTATTTTCAATTATTTTAAATTATTTTCAATTATTTTCAATTATTTTCAATTATTTTCAATTATTTTCAATTATTCTCAATTATTTATCAATTATTTTCAATTATTTTCAATTATTTTCAATTATTTTCATTAATTTTCAATTATTTTCAATTATTTATCAATTATTTACAATTATTTTCAATTATTTTCAATTATTTTAAATTATTTTAAATTATTTTCAATTATTTTCAATTATTTATCAATTATTTATCAATTATTTATCAATTATTTTAAATTATTTTAAGTGATTTTCAATTATTTATCAATTATTTTGAATTATTTTCAATTATTTTCAATTATTTATCAATTATTATCAATTATTTTCAATTATTTCCAATTATTTGCAATTATTTTCCAATTATTTCCAATTATTTTCAATTATTTTCAATTATTTTCAATTATTTATCAATTATTTTAAATTATTTTCATTTATTTTCAATTATTTTCAATTATTTTAAATTATTTTCAATTATTTTCAATTATTTTCAATTATTTTCAATTATTTTTCAATTATTTTCAATTATTTTCCATTATTTTAAATTATTTTCAATTATTTTCAATTATTTTCAATTATTTTCAATTATTTTCAATTATTTTCAATTATTTTCAATTATTTTCAATTATTTATCAATTATTTTCAATTATTTAAATTATTTTCAATTATTTTCAATTATTTTCAATAATTTTCAATTATTTTCAATTATTTTCAATTATTTATCAATTATTTTAAATTATTTTCAATTATTTGCAATTATTTTCAATTATTTTCCATTATTTTAAATTATTTTCAATTATTTTCAATTATTTTCAATTATTTTCAATTATTTCCAATTATTTTCAATCATTTTCAATCATTTATCAATCATTTATCAATCATTTATCAATCATTTATCAATCATTTATCAATCATTTATCAATCATTAATCAATGATTTTTAATTATTTTCAATTATTTTCAATTATTTAAATTATTTTCAATTATTTTCAATTATTTTCAATTATTTTCAATTATTTTCAATTATTTTCAATTATTTTCAATTATTTTAAATTATTTATCAATTATTTTCAATTATTTTCAATTATTTTCCATTATTTTCAATTATTTTCAATTATTTTAAATTATTTTCAATTATTTTCAATTATTTTCAATTATTTATCAATTATTTTAAAATATTTTCAATTATTTTCAATTATTTATCAATTATTTTCAATTATTTACAATTATTTTCAATTATTTTCAATTATTTATCAATTATTTTCAATTATGTTCAATTATTTTCAATTATTTTCAATTATTTTCAATTAATTTAAATTATTTTCAATTATTTATCAAATATCATCTATAAACCAAATCATTTATAAACCATTTATCAATCATTCACCAATGATTTTTAATTATTTTCAATTATTTTCAATTATTTATCAATTATTTTCAATTATTTTCAATTATTTTCAATTATTTTCAATTATTTTCAATTATTTCCAATTATTTTCATTTATTTTCAATTATTTATCAATTATTTTCAATTATTTTCAATTATTTTCAATTATTTATCAATTATTTTCAATTATTTAAATTATTTTAAATTATTTTCAAATATTTTCAATTATTTTCAATTATTTTCAATTATTTATCAATTATTATCAATTATTTTCAATTATTTATCAATTATTTCCAATTATTTGCAATTATTTTCCAATTATTTCCAATTATTTTCAATTATTTTCAATTATTTTCAATTATTTATCAATTATTTTCAATTATTTTCATTTATTTTCAATTATTTTCAATTATTTTAAATTATTTTCAATTATTTATCAATTATTTTCAATTATTTTCAATTATTTTCAATTATTTTCAATTATTTTCAATTATTTCCAATTATTTTCAATTATTTTCAATTATTTATCAATTATTTTCAATTATTTTCAATTATTTTCAATTATTTTCAATTATTGATCAATTATTCTCAATTATTTCAATTATTTTCAATTATTTTCAATGATTTTTAATTATTTTCAATTATTTTCAATTATTTATCAATTATTTTCAATTATTTTCAATTATTTTCAATTATTTTCAATTATTTCCAATTATTTTCAATTATTTTCAATTATTTATCAATTATTTTCAATTATTTTCAATTATTTATCAATTATTTTCAATTATTTTCAATTATTATCAATTATTTATCAATTATTTTCAATTATTTAAATTATTTTCAATTATTTTCAATTATTTTCAATTATTTAAATTATTTTCAATTATTTTCAATTATTTTCAATTATTTTCAATTATTTATCAATTATTTTCAATTATTTTCATTTATTTTCAATTATTTTCAATTATTTTTAATTATTTTCAATTATTTATCAATTATTTTCAATTATTTTCAATTATTTTCAATTATTTTCAATTATTTTCAATTATTTCCAATTATTTTCAATTATTTTCAATTATTTATCAATTATTTTCAATTATTTTCAATTATTTTCAATTATTTTCAATTATTGATCAATTATTTTCAATTATTTCAATTATTTTCAATTATTTTCAATGATTTTTAATTATTTTCAATTATTTTCAATTATTTATCAATTATTTTCAATTATTTTCAATTATTTTCAATTATTTTCAATTATTTCCAATTATTTTCAATTATTTTCAATTATTTATCAATTATTTTCAATTATTTTCAATTATTTTCAATTATTTATCAATTATTTTCAATTATTTTCAATTATTATCAATTATTTATCAATTATTTTCAATTATTTAAATTATTTTCAATTATTTTCAATTATTTTCAATTATTTAAATTATTTTCAATTATTTTCAATTATTTTCACTTATTTTCAATTATTTTAAATTATTTTCAATTATTTATCGATTATTTTAAATTATTTTCAATTATTTTCAATTATTTTCAATTATTTTCAATTATTTTCAATTATTTTCAATTATTTTCAATTATTTATCAATTATTTTCAATTATTTTCAATTATTTTCAATTATTTTCAATTATTTTCAATTATTTTCAGATATTTCCAATTATTTTCCATTTTTTCAATTCTTTTCAATTCTTTTCAATTATTTATCAATTTTTTTCAATTATTTTCCATTATTTTCAATTATTTTCAATTATTTTCAATTATTTTCAACTATTTATCAATTATTTTGAATTATTTTCAATTATTTTCAATTATTTTCAATTATTTGCAATTATTTTCCAATTATTTCCAATTATTTTCAATTATTTTCAATTATTTTCAATTATTTTTCAATTATTTTCAATCATTTTCAATTATTTATCAATTATTTATCAATTATTTTCAATTATTTTCAATTATTTTCAATTATTTTCAATTATTTTCAATTATTTTCAATTATTTTAAATTATTTTAAATTATTTTAAATTATTTATCAATTAGTATGAATTATTTTCAATTATTTTCAATTATTTTCAATTATTTTCAATTATTTTCAATTATTCTCAATTATTTATCAATTATTTTCAATTATTTTCAATTATTTTCAATTATTTTCATTAATTTTCAATTATTTTCAATTATTTATCAATTATTTACAATTATTTTCAATTATTTTAAATTATTTTAAATTATTTTAAATTATTTTCAATTATTTTCAATTATTTATCAATTATTTATCAATTATTTATCAATTATTTTAAATTATTTTAAGTGATTTTCAATTATTTATCAATTATTTTGAATTATTTTCAATTATTTTCAATTATTTATCAATTATTATCAATTATTTTCAATTATTTATCAATTATTTCCAATTATTTGCAATTATTTTCCAATTATTTCCAATTATTTTCAATTATTTTCAATTATTTATCAATTATTTTAAATTATTTTCATTTATTTTCAATTATTTTCAATTATTTTAAATTATTTTCAATTATTTTCAATTATTTTCAATTATTTTCAATTATTTTTCAATTATTTTCAATTATTTTCCATTATTTTCAATTATTTTCAATTATTTTCAATTATTTTCAACTATTTATCAATTATTTTGAATTATTTTCAATTATTTTCAATTATTTTCAATTATTTTCAATTATTTTCAATTATTTTCAATTATTTATCAATTATTATCAATTATTTTCAATTATTTATCAATTATTTCCAATTATTTGCAATTATTTTCCAATTATTTCCAATTATTTTCAATTATTTTCAATTATTTATCAATTATTTTAAATTATTTTCATTTATTTTCAATTATTTTCAATTATTTTAAATTATTTTCAATTATTTATCAATTATTTTCAATTATTTTCAATTATTTTCAATTATTTTCAATTATTTTCAATTATTTCCAATTATTTTCAATTATTTTCAATTATTTTCAATTACTTTCATTAATTTTCAATTATTTTCAATTATTTATCAATTATTTTCAATTATTTTCAATTATTTTCAATTATTTTCAATTATTTTCAATTATTATCAATTATTTTAAATTATTTTCAATTATTTTCAATTATTTTCAGATATTTCCAATTATTTTCAATTTTTTCAATTCTTTTCAATTCTTTTCAATTATTTATCAATTATTTTCAATTATTTTCCATTATTTTCAATTATTTTCAATTATTTTCCATTATTTTCAATTATTTTCAATTATTTTCAATTATTTTCAATTATTTTCAATTATTTTCAATTATTTATCAATTATTTTAAAATATTTTCAATTATTTTCAATTATTTATCAATTATTTTCAATTATTTACAATTATTTTCAATTATTTTCAATTATTTATCAATTATTTTCAATTATGTTCAATTATTTTCAATTATTTTCCATTATTTTCAATTATTTTCAATTATTTTCAATTATTTTCAATTATTTTCAATTATTTTCAATTATTTATCAATTATTTTAAAATATTTTCAATTATTTTCAATTATTTATCAATTATTTTCAATTATTTACAATTATTTTCAATTATTTTCAATTATTTATCAATTATTTTCAATTATGTTCAATTATTTTCAATTATTTTCAATTATTTTCAATTAATTTAAATTATTTTCAATTATTTATCAAATATCATCTATAAACCAAATCATTTATAAACCATTTATCAATCATTCATCAATGATTTTTAATTATTTTCAATTATTTTCAATTATTTTCAATTATTTCAATTATTTTCAATTATTTTCAATGATTTTTAATTATTTTCAATTATTTTCAATTATTTATCAATTATTTTCAATTATTTTCAATTATTTTCAATTATTTATCAATTATTTTAAATTATTTTCATTTAGTTTCAATTATTTTCAATTATTTTCAATTATTTTCAATCATTTTCAATTATTTTCTATTATTTTCAATTATTTATCAATTATTTTCAATTATTTTCAATTATTTTCAATTATTTTCAATTATTTTCAATTATTTTCAATTATTTTCAATTATTTTCAATTATTTATCAATTATTTTCAATTATTTTCAATTATTTTCATTAATTTTCAATTATTTTCAATTATTTTCAATTATTTTCAATTATTTTCAATTATTTTCAATTATTTTAAATTATTTTCAATTATTTTCAATCATTTATCAATTATTTTCAATTATTTTCAATTATTTTCAATTATTTTCATTAATTTTCAATTATTTTCAATTATTATCAATTATTTTAAATTATTTTCAATTATTTTCAATTATTTTCAGATATTTCCAATTATTTTCAATTTTTTCAATTCTTTTCAATTCTTTTCAATTATTTATCAATTATTTTCAATTATTTTCCATTATTTTCAATTATTTTCAATTATTTTCAATTATTTTCAACTATTTATCAATTATTTTGAATTATTTTCAATTATTTTCAATTATTTTCAATTATTTTCAATTATTTATCAATTATTTTCAATTATTTTCAATTATTTTCAATTATTTTCATTAATTTTTAATAATTTTCAATTATTTATCAATTATTTTCAATTATTTTCAATTATTTTCAATTATTTTCCATTATTTTCAATTATTTTCAATTATTTTCAATTATTTTCAATTATTTTAAATTATTTTCAATTATTTTAAATTATTTTCAATTTTTTATCAGTTATTTCCAATTATTTGCAATTATTATCCAATTATTTTAAATTATTTTAAATTATTTTCAATTATTTTCAATTATTTACAATTATTTGTAATTATTTTCAATTATTTTCAATTATTTTCAATTATTTATCAATTATTTTCAATTATTTTCAATTATTTTCAATTATTTTGAATTATTTTAAATTATTTTCAATTATTTATCAATTATTTATCAATTATTTATCAATTATTTTCAATTATTTTAAATTATTTTCAATTATTTATCAATTATTTTGCATTATTTTCAATTATTTTCAATTATTTTTCAATTATTTTCAATTATTTTCAATTATTTTCAATTATTTATCAATTATTATCAATTATTTTCAATTATTTATCAATTATTTCCAATTATTTGCAATTATTTTCCAATTATTTCCAATTATTTTCAATTATTTTCAATTATTTTCAATTATTTATCAATTATTTTAAATTATTTTCATTTATTTTCAATTATTTTAAATTATTTTCAATTATTTATCAATTATTTTCAATTATTTTCAATTATTTTCAATTATTTTCAATTATTTTCAATTATTTCCAATTATTTTCAATTATTTTCAATTATTTTCAATTATTTATCAATTATTTTCAATTATTTTCAATTATTTTCAATTATTTTCAATTATTTTCAATTATTTATCAATTATTTTCAATTATTTCAATTATTTTCAATTATTTTCAATGATTTGTAATTATTTTCAATTATTTTCAATTATTTATCAATTATTTTCAATTATTTTCAATTATTTTCAATTATTTCCAATTATTTTCAATTATTTTCAATTATTTATCAATTATTTTCAATTATTTTCAATTATTTATCGATTATTTTCAATTATTTTCAATTATTTTCAATTATTTTCAATTATTTATCAATTATTTTCAATTATTTAAATTATTTTCAATTATTTTCAATTATTTTCAATTATTTTCAATTATTTTCAATTATTTTCAATTATTTATCAATTATTTTAAATTATTTTCAATTATTTTCAATTATTTTCAACTATTTTAAATTAGTTTCAATTATTTTCAATTATTTATGAATTATTATAAATTATTTTCAACTATTTATCAATTATTTCCAATTATTTGCAATTATTTTCCAATTATTTCCAATTATTTTCAATTATTTTCAATTATTTTCAATTATTTTTCAATTATTTTCAATCATTTTCAATTATTTATCAATTATGTATGAATTATTTTCAATTATTTATCAATTATTTTCAATTATTTGTCAATTATTTTAAATTATTTTGAATTATTTTCAATTATTTTCAATTATTTTCAATTATTTTCAATGATTTTTAATTATTTTCAATTATTTTCAATTATTTATCAATTATTTTCAATTATTTCAATTATTTTCAATTATTTTCAATTATTTTCAATTATTTTCAACTATTTATCAATTATTTTGTATTATTTTCAATTATTTTCAATTATTTTCAATTATTTTCAATTATTTTCAATTATTTTCAATTATTTTCAATTATTTATCAATTATTTTCAATTATTTTCAATTATTTTCATTAATTTTTAATAATTTTCAATTATTTATCAATTATTTTCAATTATTTTCAATTATTTTCAATTATTTTATATTATTTTCAATTATTTTCAATTATTTTAAATTATTTTCAATTATTTATCAGTTATTTCCAATTATTTGCAATTATTATCCAATTATTTTCAATTATTTTAAATTATTTTCAATTATTTTCAATTATTTTCAATTATTTGTAATTATTTTCAATTATTTTCAATTATTTTCAATTATTTTCAATTATTTATCAATTATTTTCAATTATTTTCAATTATTTTCAATTATTTTAAATTATTTTCAATTATTTATCAATTATTTATCAATTATTTATCAATTATTTTCAATTATTTTCAATTATTTTCAATTATTTTAAATTATTTTCAATTATTTATCAATTATTTGGAATTATTTTCAATTATTTTCAATTATTTTCAATTATTTTCAATTATTTATCAATTATTTTCAATTATTTTCAATTATTTTCAATTATTTTCAATTATTTTCAATTATTTATCAATTATTTTGAATTATTTTCAATTATTTTCAATTATTTTTCAATTATTTTCAATTATTTTCAATTATTTTCAATTATTTATCAATTATTATCAATTATTTTCAATTATTTATCAATTATTTCCAATTATTTGCAATTATTTTCCAATTATTTCCAATTATTTTCAATTATTTTCAATTATTTATCAATTATTTTAAATTATTTTCATTTATTTTCAATTATTTTCAATTATTTTAAATTATTTTCAATTATTTATCAATTATTTTCAATTATTTTCAATTATTTTCAATTATTTTCAATTATTTTCAATTATTTCCAATTATTTTCAATTATTTTCAATTATTTTCAATTACTTTCATTAATTTTCAATTATTTTCAATTATTTATCAATTATTTTCAATTATTTTCAATTATTTTCAATTATTTTCAATTATTTTCAATTATTATCAATTATTTTAAATTATTTTCAATTATTTTCAATTATTTTCAGATATTTCCAATTATTTTCAATTTTTTCAATTCTTTTCAATTCTTTTCAATTATTTATCAATTATTTTCAATTATTTTCCATTATTTTCAATTATTTTCAATTATTTTCAATTATTTTCAACTATTTATCAATTATTTTGAATTATTTTCAATTATTTTCAATTATTTCCAATTATTTTCAATTATTTTCAATTATTTATCAATTATTTTCAATTATTTTCAATTATTTATCAATTATTTTCAATTATTTTCAATTATTTTCAATTATTTTCAATTATTTATCAATTATTTTCAATTATTTAAATTATTTTCAATTATTTTCAATTATTTTCAATTATTTTCAATTATTTTCAATTATTTTCAATTATTTATCAATTATTTTAAATTATTTTCAATTATTTTCAATTATTTTCAACTATTTTAAATTAGTTTCAATTATTTTCAATTATTTATGAATTATTATAAATTATTTTCAACTATTTATCAATTATTTCCAATTATTTGCAATTATTTTCCAATTATTTCCAATTATTTTCAATTATTTTCAATTATTTTCAATTATTTTTCAATTATTTTCAATCATTTTCAATTATTTATCAATTATGTATGAATTATTTTCAATTATTTATCAATTATTTTCAATTATTTGTCAATTATTTTAAATTATTTTGAATTATTTTCAATTATTTTCAATTATTTTCAATTATTTTCAATGATTTTTAATTATTTTCTATTATTTTCAATTATTTTCAATTATTTATCAATTATTTTCAATTATTTCAATTATTTTCAATTATTTTCAATTATTTTCAATTATTTTCAACTATTTATCAATTATTTTGTATTATTTTCAATTATTTTCAATTATTTTCAATTATTTTCAATTATTTTCAATTATTTTCAATTATTTTCAATTATTTATCAATTATTTTCAATTATTTTCAATTATTTTCAATTATTTTCAATTATTTTCATTAATTTTTAATAATTTTCAATTATTTATCAATTATTTTCAATTATTTTCAATTATTTTCAATTATTTTAAATTATTTTCAATTATTTTAAATTATTTTCAATTATTTTAAATTATTTTCAATTATTTTAAATTATTTTCAATTATTTATCAGTTATTTCCAATTATTTGCAATTATTATCCAATTATTTTCAGTTATTTTAAATTATTTTCAATTATTTTCAATTATTTGTAATTATTTTCAATTATTTTCAATTATTTTCAATTATTTTCAATTATTTATCAATTATTTTCAATTATTTTCAATTATTTTCAATTATTTTGAATTATTTTAAATTATTTTCAATTATTTATCAATTATTTATCAATTATTTATCAATTATTTTCAATTATTTTCAATTATTTTCAATTATTTTAAATTATTTTCAATTATTTATCAATTATTTTGAATTATTTTCAATTATTTTCAATTATTTTCAATTATTTATCAATTATTTTCAATTATTTTCAATTATTTATCAATTATTTATCAATTATTTTCAATTATTTTCAATTATTTTCAATTATTTTCAATTATTTTCAATTATTTATCAATTATTTTGAATTATTTTCAATTATTTTCAATTATTTTTCAATTATTTTCAATTATTTTCAATTATTTTCAATTATTTATCAATTATTATCAATTATTTTCAATTATTTATCAATTATTTCCAATTATTTGCAATTATTTTCCAATTATTTCCAATTATTTTCAATTATTTTCAATTATTTATCAATTATTTTAAATTATTTTCATTTATTTTCAATTATTTTCAATTATTTTAAATTATTTTCAATTATTTTCAATTATTTTCAGATATTTCCAATTATTTTCAATTTTTTCAATTCTTTTCAATTCTTTTCAATTATTTTCAATTATTTTCAATTATTTTCAATTATTTTCAATTATTTTCAATTATTTTAAATTATTTTCAATTATTTTCAATTATTTTCAATTATTTTCAATTATTTTCAATTATTCTCAATTATTTATCAATTATTTTCAATTATTTTCAATTATTTTCAATTATTTTCATTAATTTTCAATTATTTTCAATTATTTATCAATTATTTACAATTATTTTCAATTATTTTCAATTATTTTAAATTATTTTAAATTATTTTCAATTATTTTCAATTATTTATCAATTATTTATCAATTATTTATCAATTATTTTAAATTATTTTAAGTGATTTTCAATTATTTATCAATTATTTTGAATTATTTTCAATTATTTTCAATTATTTATCAATTATTATCAATTATTTTCAATTATTTCCAATTATTTGCAATTATTTTCCAATTATTTCCAATTATTTTCAATTATTTTCAATTATTTTCAATTATTTATCAATTATTTTAAATTATTTTCATTTATTTTCAATTATTTTCAATTATTTTAAATTATTTTCAATTATTTTCAATTATTTTCAATTATTTTCAATTATTTTTCAATTATTTTCAATTATTTTCCATTATTTTAAATTATTTTCAATTATTTTCAATTATTTTCAATTATTTTCAATTATTTTCAATTATTTTCAATTATTTTCAATTATTTTCAATTATTTATCAATTATTTTCAATTATTTAAATTATTTTCAATTATTTTCAATTATTTTCAATAATTTTCAATTATTTTCAATTATTTTCAATTATTTATCAATTATTTTAAATTATTTTCAATTATTTGCAATTATTTTCAATTATTTTCCATTATTTTAAATTATTTTCAATTATTTTCAATTATTTTCAATTATTTTCAATTATTTCCAATTATTTTCAATCATTTTCAATCATTTATCAATCATTTATCAATCATTTATCAATCATTTATCAATCATTTATCAATCATTTATCAATCATTAATCAATGATTTTTAATTATTTTCAATTATTTTCAATTATTTAAATTATTTTCAATTATTTTCAATTATTTTCAATTATTTTCAATTATTTTCAATTATTTTCAATTATTTTCAATTATTTTAAATTATTTATCAATTATTTTCAATTATTTTCAATTATTTTCCATTATTTTCAATTATTTTCAATTATTTTAAATTATTTTCAATTATTTTCAATTATTTTCAATTATTTATCAATTATTTTAAAATATTTTCAATTATTTTCAATTATTTATCAATTATTTTCAATTATTTACAATTATTTTCAATTATTTTCAATTATTTATCAATTATTTTCAATTATGTTCAATTATTTTCAATTATTTTCAATTATTTTCAATTAATTTAAATTATTTTCAATTATTTATCAAATATCATCTATAAACCAAATCATTTATAAACCATTTATCAATCATTCACCAATGATTTTTAATTATTTTCAATTATTTTCAATTATTTATCAATTATTTTCAATTATTTTCAATTATTTTCAATTATTTTCAATTATTTTCAATTATTTCCAATTATTTTCATTTATTTTCAATTATTTATCAATTATTTTCAATTATTTTCAATTATTTTCAATTATTTATCAATTATTTTCAATTATTTAAATTATTTTAAATTATTTTCAAATATTTTCAATTATTTTCAATTATTTTCAATTATTTATCAATTATTATCAATTATTTTCAATTATTTATCAATTATTTCCAATTATTTGCAATTATTTTCCAATTATTTCCAATTATTTTCAATTATTTTCAATTATTTTCAATTATTTATCAATTATTTTCAATTATTTTCATTTATTTTCAATTATTTTCAATTATTTTAAATTATTTTCAATTATTTATCAATTATTTTCAATTATTTTCAATTATTTTCAATTATTTTCAATTATTTTCAATTATTTCCAATTATTTTCAATTATTTTCAATTATTTATCAATTATTTTCAATTATTTTCAATTATTTTCAATTATTTTCAATTATTGATCAATTATTCTCAATTATTTCAATTATTTTCAATTATTTTCAATGATTTTTAATTATTTTCAATTATTTTCAATTATTTATCAATTATTTTCAATTATTTTCAATTATTTTCAATTATTTTCAATTATTTCCAATTATTTTCAATTATTTTCAATTATTTATCAATTATTTTCAATTATTTTCAATTATTTATCAATTATTTTCAATTATTTTCAATTATTATCAATTATTTATCAATTATTTTCAATTATTTAAATTATTTTCAATTATTTTCAATTATTTTCAATTATTTAAATTATTTTCAATTATTTTCAATTATTTTCAATTATTTTCAATTATTTATCAATTATTTTCAATTATTTTCATTTATTTTCAATTATTTTCAATTATTTTTAATTATTTTCAATTATTTATCAATTATTTTCAATTATTTTCAATTATTTTCAATTATTTTCAATTATTTTCAATTATTTCCAATTATTTTCAATTATTTTCAATTATTTATCAATTATTTTCAATTATTTTCAATTATTTTCAATTATTTTCAATTATTGATCAATTATTTTCAATTATTTCAATTATTTTCAATTATTTTCAATGATTTTTAATTATTTTCAATTATTTTCAATTATTTATCAATTATTTTCAATTATTTTCAATTATTTTCAATTATTTTCAATTATTTCCAATTATTTTCAATTATTTTCAATTATTTATCAATTATTTTCAATTATTTTCAATTATTTTCAATTATTTATCAATTATTTTCAATTATTTTCAATTATTATCAATTATTTATCAATTATTTTCAATTATTTAAATTATTTTCAATTATTTTCAATTATTTTCAATTATTTAAATTATTTTCAATTATTTTCAATTATTTTCACTTATTTTCAATTATTTTAAATTATTTTCAATTATTTATCGATTATTTTAAATTATTTTCAATTATTTTCAATTATTTTCAATTATTTTCAATTATTTTCAATTATTTTCAATTATTTTCAATTATTTATCAATTATTTTCAATTATTTTCAATTATTTTCAATTATTTTCAATTATTTTCAATTATTTTCAGATATTTCCAATTATTTTCCATTTTTTCAATTCTTTTCAATTCTTTTCAATTATTTATCAATTTTTTTCAATTATTTTCCATTATTTTCAATTATTTTCAATTATTTTCAATTATTTTCAACTATTTATCAATTATTTTGAATTATTTTCAATTATTTTCAATTATTTTCAATTATTTGCAATTATTTTCCAATTATTTCCAATTATTTTCAATTATTTTCAATTATTTTCAATTATTTTTCAATTATTTTCAATCATTTTCAATTATTTATCAATTATTTATCAATTATTTTCAATTATTTTCAATTATTTTCAATTATTTTCAATTATTTTCAATTATTTTCAATTATTTTAAATTATTTTAAATTATTTTAAATTATTTATCAATTAGTATGAATTATTTTCAATTATTTTCAATTATTTTCAATTATTTTCAATTATTTTCAATTATTCTCAATTATTTATCAATTATTTTCAATTATTTTCAATTATTTTCAATTATTTTCATTAATTTTCAATTATTTTCAATTATTTATCAATTATTTACAATTATTTTCAATTATTTTAAATTATTTTAAATTATTTTAAATTATTTTCAATTATTTTCAATTATTTATCAATTATTTATCAATTATTTATCAATTATTTTAAATTATTTTAAGTGATTTTCAATTATTTATCAATTATTTTGAATTATTTTCAATTATTTTCAATTATTTATCAATTATTATCAATTATTTTCAATTATTTATCAATTATTTCCAATTATTTGCAATTATTTTCCAATTATTTCCAATTATTTTCAATTATTTTCAATTATTTATCAATTATTTTAAATTATTTTCATTTATTTTCAATTATTTTCAATTATTTTAAATTATTTTCAATTATTTTCAATTATTTTCAATTATTTTCAATTATTTTTCAATTATTTTCAATTATTTTCCATTATTTTCAATTATTTTCAATTATTTTCAATTATTTTCAACTATTTATCAATTATTTTGAATTATTTTCAATTATTTTCAATTATTTTCAATTATTTTCAATTATTTGCAATTATTTTCCAATTATTTCCAATTATTTTCAATTATTTTCAATTATTTTCAATTATTTTTCAATTATTTTCAATCATTTTCAATTATTTATCAATTATTTATCAATTATTTTCAATTATTTTCAATTATTTTCAATTATTTTCAATTATTTTCAATTATTTTCAATTATTTTAAATTATTTTCAATTATTTTAAATTATTTATCAATTAGTATGAATTATTTTCAATTATTTTCAATTATTTTCAATTATTTTCAATTATTCTCAATTATTTATCAATTATTTTCAATTATTTTCAATTATTTTCAATTATTTTCATTAATTTTCAATTATTTTCAATTATTTATCAATTATTTACAATTATTTTCAATTATTTTCAATTATTTTAAATTATTTTAAATTATTTTCAATTATTTTCAATTATTTATCAATTATTTATCAATTATTTATCAATTATTTTAAATTATTTTAAGTGATTTTCAATTATTTATCAATTATTTTGAATTATTTTCAATTATTTTCAATTATTTATCAATTATTATCAATTATTTTCAATTATTTATCAATTATTTCCAATTATTTGCAATTATTTTCCAATTATTTCCAATTATTTTCAATTATTTTCAATTATTTATCAATTATTTTAAATTATTTTCATTTATTTTCAATTATTTTCAATTATTTTAAATTATTTTCAATTATTTTGAATTATTTTCAATTATTTTCAATTATTTATCAATTATTATCAATTATTTTCAATTATTTATCAATTATTTCCAATTATTTGCAATTATTTTCCAATTATTTCCAATTATTTTCAATTATTTTCAATTATTTATCAATTATTTTAAATTATTTTCATTTATTTTCAATTATTTTCAATTATTTTAAATTATTTTCAATTATTTTCAATTATTTTCAATTATTTTCAATTATTTTTCAATTATTTTCAATTATTTTCCATTATTTTCAATTATTTTCAATTATTTTCAATTATTTTCAACTATTTATCAATTATTTTGAATTATTTTCAATTATTTTCAATTATTTTCAATTATTTTCAATTATTTGCAATTATTTTCCAATTATTTCCAATTATTTTCAATTATTTTCAATTATTTTCAATTATTTTTCAATTATTTTCAATCATTTTCAATTATTTATCAATTATTTATCAATTATTTTCAATTATTTTCAATTATTTTCAATTATTTTCAATTATTTTCAATTATTTTCAATTATTTTAAATTATTTTCAATTATTTTAAATTATTTATCAATTAGTATGAATTATTTTCAATTATTTTCAATTATTTTCAATTATTTTCAATTATTCTCAATTATTTATCAATTATTTTCAATTATTTTCAATTATTTTCCAATTATTTCCAATTATTTTCAATTATTTTCAATTATTTATCAATTATTTTAAATTATTTTCATTTATTTTCAATTATTTTCAATTATTTTAAATTATTTTCAATTATTTTCAATTATTTTCAATTATTTTCAATTATTTTTCAATTATTTTCAATTATTTTCCATTATTTTCAATTATTTTCAATTATTTTCAATTATTTTCAATTATTTTCAATTATTTTCAATTATTTATCAATTATTTTAAAATATTATCAATTATTTTCAATTATTTATCAATTATTTTCAATTATTTACAATTATTTTCAATTATTTTCAATTATTTATCAATTATTTTCAATTATGTTCAATTATTTTCAATTATTTTCAATTATTTTCAATTAATTTAAATTATTTTCAATTATTTATCAAATATCATCTATAAACCAAATCATTTATAAACCATTTATCAATCATTCATCAATGATTTTTAATTATTTTCAATTATTTTCAATTATTTTCAATTATTTCAATTATTTTCAATTATTTTCAATGATTTTTAATTATTTTCAATTATTTTCAATTATTTATCAATTATTTTCAATTATTTTCAATTATTTTCAATTATTTATCAATTATTTTAAATTATTTTCATTTATTTTCAATTATTTTCAATTATTTTCAATTATTTTCAATTATTTTCTATTATTTTCAATTATTTATCAATTATTTTCAATTATTTTCAATTATTTTCAATTATTTTCAATTATTTTCAATTATTTTCAATTATTTTCAATTATTTATCAATTATTTTCAATTATTTTCAATTATTTTCATTAATTTTCAATTATTTTCAATTATTTTCAATTATTTTCAATTATTTTCAATTATTTTCAATTATTTTAAATTATTTTCAATTATTTTCAATTATTTATCAATTATTTTCAATTATTTTCAATTATTTTCAATTATTTTCAATTATTTTCATTAATTTTCAATTATTTTAAATTATTTTCAATTATTTTCAATTATTTTCAGATATTTCCAATTATTTTCAATTTTTTCAATTCTTTTCAATTCTTTTCAATTATTTATCAATTATTTTCAATTATTTTCCATTATTTTCAATTATTTTCAATTATTTTCAACTATTTATCAATTATTTTGAATTATTTTCAATTATTTTCAATTATTTTCAATTATTTTCAATTATTTTCAATTATTTATCAATTATTTTCAATTATTTTCAATCATTTTCAATTATTTTCATTAATTTTTAATAATTTTCAATTATTTATCAATTATTTTCAATTATTTATAAATTATTTTCAATTATTTTCAATTATTTTCAATTATTTTCCATTATTTTCAATTATTTTCAATTATTTTCAATTATTTTCAATTATTTTAAATTATTTTCAATTATTTTAAATTATTTTCAATTATTTATCAGTTATTTCCAATTATTTGCAATTATTATCCAATTATTTTCAATTATTTTAAATTATTTTCAATTATTTTCAATTATTTTCAATTATTTGTAATTATTTTCAATTATTTTCAATTATTTTCAATTATTTTCAATTATTTATCAATTATTTTCAATTATTTTCAATTATTTTCAATTATTTTGAATTATTTTAAATTATTTTCAATTATTTATCAATTATTTATCAATTATTTATCAATTATTTTCAATTATTTTCAATTATTTTAAATTATTTTCAATTATTTATCAATTATTTTGAATTATTTTCAATTATTTTCATTTATTTTTCAATTATTTTCAATTATTTTCAATTATTTTCAATTATTTATCAATTATTATAAATTATTTTCAATTATTTATCAATTATTTCCAATTATTTGCAATTATTTTCCAATTATTTCCAATTATTTTCAATTATTTTCAATTATTTTCAATTATTTATCAATTATTTTAAATTATTTTCATTTATTTTCAATTATTTTAAATTATTTTCAATTATTTATCAATTATTTTCAATTATTTTCAATTATTTTCAATTATTTTCAATTATTTTCAATTATTTATCAATTATTTTCAATTATTTCAATTATTTTCAATGATTTGTAATTATTTTCAATTATTTTCAATTATTTATCAATTATTTTCAATTATTTTCAATTATTTCCAATTATTTTCAATTATTTTCAATTATTTATCAATTATTTTCAATTATTTTCAATTATTTATCAATTATTTTCAATTATTTTCAATTATTTTCAATTATTTTCAATTATTTATCAATTATTTTCAATTATTTAAATTATTTTCAATTATTTTCAATTATTTTCAATTATTTTCAATTATTTTCAATTATTTTCAATTATTTATCAATTATTTTAAATTATTTTCAATTATTTTCAATTATTTTCAACTATTTTAAATTAGTTTCAATTATTTTCAATTATTTATGAATTATTATAAATTATTTTCAACTATTTATCAATTATTTCCAATTATTTGCAATTATTTTCCAATTATTTCCAATTATTTTCAATTATTTTCAATTATTTTCAATTATTTTTCAATTATTTTCAATTATTTTCAATTATTTTAAATTATTTTCAATTATTTTAAATTATTTATCAATTAGTATGAATTATTTTCAATTATTTTCAATTATTTTCAATTATTTTCAATTATTCTCAATTATTTATCAATTATTTTCAATTATTTTCAATTATTTTCAATTATTTTCATTAATTTTCAATTATTTTCAATTATTTATCAATTATTTACAATTATTTTCAATTATTTTCAATTATTTTAAATTATTTTAAATTATTTTCAATTATTTTCAATTATTTATCAATTATTTATCAATTATTTATCAATTATTTTAAATTATTTTAAGTGATTTTCAATTATTTATCAATTATTTTGAATTATTTTCAATTATTTTCAATTATTTATCAATTATTATCAATTATTTTCAATTATTTATCAATTATTTCCAATTATTTGCAATTATTTTCCAATTATTTCCAATTATTTTCAATTATTTTCAATTATTTATCAATTATTTTAAATTATTTTCATTTATTTTCAATTATTTTCAATTATTTTAAATTATTTTCAATTATTTTGAATTATTTTCAATTATTTTCAATTATTTATCAATTATTATCAATTATTTTCAATTATTTATCAATTATTTCCAATTATTTGCAATTATTTTCCAATTATTTCCAATTATTTTCAATTATTTTCAATTATTTATCAATTATTTTAAATTATTTTCATTTATTTTCAATTATTTTCAATTATTTTAAATTATTTTCAATTATTTTCAATTATTTTCAATTATTTTCAATTATTTTTCAATTATTTTCAATTATTTTCCATTATTTTCAATTATTTTCAATTATTTTCAATTATTTTCAACTATTTATCAATTATTTTGAATTATTTTCAATTATTTTCAATTATTTTCAATTATTTTCAATTATTTGCAATTATTTTCCAATTATTTCCAATTATTTTCAATTATTTTCAATTATTTTCAATTATTTTTCAATTATTTTCAATCATTTTCAATTATTTATCAATTATTTATCAATTATTTTCAATTATTTTCAATTATTTTCAATTATTTTCAATTATTTTCAATTATTTTCAATTATTTTAAATTATTTTCAATTATTTTAAATTATTTATCAATTAGTATGAATTATTTTCAATTATTTTCAATTATTTTCAATTATTTTCAATTATTCTCAATTATTTATCAATTATTTTCAATTATTTTCAATTATTTTCCAATTATTTCCAATTATTTTCAATTATTTTCAATTATTTATCAATTATTTTAAATTATTTTCATTTATTTTCAATTATTTTCAATTATTTTAAATTATTTTCAATTATTTTCAATTATTTTCAATTATTTTCAATTATTTTTCAATTATTTTCAATTATTTTCCATTATTTTCAATTATTTTCAATTATTTTCAATTATTTTCAATTATTTTCAATTATTTTCAATTATTTATCAATTATTTTAAAATATTATCAATTATTTTCAATTATTTATCAATTATTTTCAATTATTTACAATTATTTTCAATTATTTTCAATTATTTATCAATTATTTTCAATTATGTTCAATTATTTTCAATTATTTTCAATTATTTTCAATTAATTTAAATTATTTTCAATTATTTATCAAATATCATCTATAAACCAAATCATTTATAAACCATTTATCAATCATTCATCAATGATTTTTAATTATTTTCAATTATTTTCAATTATTTTCAATTATTTCAATTATTTTCAATTATTTTCAATGATTTTTAATTATTTTCAATTATTTTCAATTATTTATCAATTATTTTCAATTATTTTCAATTATTTTCAATTATTTATCAATTATTTTAAATTATTTTCATTTATTTTCAATTATTTTCAATTATTTTCAATTATTTTCAATTATTTTCTATTATTTTCAATTATTTATCAATTATTTTCAATTATTTTCAATTATTTTCAATTATTTTCAATTATTTTCAATTATTTTCAATTATTTTCAATTATTTATCAATTATTTTCAATTATTTTCAATTATTTTCATTAATTTTCAATTATTTTCAATTATTTTCAATTATTTTCAATTATTTTCAATTATTTTCAATTATTTTAAATTATTTTCAATTATTTTCAATTATTTATCAATTATTTTCAATTATTTTCAATTATTTTCAATTATTTTCAATTATTTTCATTAATTTTCAATTATTTTAAATTATTTTCAATTATTTTCAATTATTTTCAGATATTTCCAATTATTTTCAATTTTTTCAATTCTTTTCAATTCTTTTCAATTATTTATCAATTATTTTCAATTATTTTCCATTATTTTCAATTATTTTCAATTATTTTCAACTATTTATCAATTATTTTGAATTATTTTCAATTATTTTCAATTATTTTCAATTATTTTCAATTATTTTCAATTATTTATCAATTATTTTCAATTATTTTCAATCATTTTCAATTATTTTCATTAATTTTTAATAATTTTCAATTATTTATCAATTATTTTCAATTATTTATAAATTATTTTCAATTATTTTCAATTATTTTCAATTATTTTCCATTATTTTCAATTATTTTCAATTATTTTCAATTATTTTCAATTATTTTAAATTATTTTCAATTATTTTAAATTATTTTCAATTATTTATCAGTTATTTCCAATTATTTGCAATTATTATCCAATTATTTTCAATTATTTTAAATTATTTTCAATTATTTTCAATTATTTTCAATTATTTGTAATTATTTTCAATTATTTTCAATTATTTTCAATTATTTTCAATTATTTATCAATTATTTTCAATTATTTTCAATTATTTTCAATTATTTTGAATTATTTTAAATTATTTTCAATTATTTATCAATTATTTATCAATTATTTATCAATTATTTTCAATTATTTTCAATTATTTTAAATTATTTTCAATTATTTATCAATTATTTTGAATTATTTTCAATTATTTTCATTTATTTTTCAATTATTTTCAATTATTTTCAATTATTTTCAATTATTTATCAATTATTATAAATTATTTTCAATTATTTATCAATTATTTCCAATTATTTGCAATTATTTTCCAATTATTTCCAATTATTTTCAATTATTTTCAATTATTTTCAATTATTTATCAATTATTTTAAATTATTTTCATTTATTTTCAATTATTTTAAATTATTTTCAATTATTTATCAATTATTTTCAATTATTTTCAATTATTTTCAATTATTTTCAATTATTTTCAATTATTTATCAATTATTTTCAATTATTTCAATTATTTTCAATGATTTGTAATTATTTTCAATTATTTTCAATTATTTATCAATTATTTTCAATTATTTTCAATTATTTCCAATTATTTTCAATTATTTTCAATTATTTATCAATTATTTTCAATTATTTTCAATTATTTATCAATTATTTTCAATTATTTTCAATTATTTTCAATTATTTTCAATTATTTATCAATTATTTTCAATTATTTAAATTATTTTCAATTATTTTCAATTATTTTCAATTATTTTCAATTATTTTCAATTATTTTCAATTATTTATCAATTATTTTAAATTATTTTCAATTATTTTCAATTATTTTCAACTATTTTAAATTAGTTTCAATTATTTTCAATTATTTATGAATTATTATAAATTATTTTCAACTATTTATCAATTATTTCCAATTATTTGCAATTATTTTCCAATTATTTCCAATTATTTTCAATTATTTTCAATTATTTTCAATTATTTTTCAATTATTTTCAATCATTTTCAATTATTTATCAATTATGTATGAATTATTTTCAATTATTTATCAATTATTTTCAATTATTTGTCAATTATTTTAAATTATTTTGAATTATTTTCAATTATTTTCAATTATTTTCAATTATTTTCAATGATTTTTAATTATTTTCTATTATTTTCAATTATTTATCAATTATTTTCAATTATTTCAATTATTTTCAATTATTTTCAATTATTTTCAATTATTTTCAACTATTTATCAATTATTTTGTATTATTTTCAATTATTTTCAATTATTTTCAATTATTTTAAATTATTTTCAATTATTTTCAATTATTTTCAATTATTTATCAATTATTTTCAATTATTTTCAATTATTTTCAATTATTTTCATTAATTTTTAATAATTTTCAATTATTTATCAATTATTTTCAATTATTTTCAATTATTTTAAATTATTTTCAATTATTTTAAATTATTTTCAATTATTTTAAATTATTTTCAATTATTTATCAGTTATTTCCAATTATTTGCAATTATTATCCAATTATTTTCAATTATTTTAAATTATTTTCAATTATTTTCAATTATTTGTAATTATTTTCAATTATTTTCAATTATTTTCAATTATTTTCAATTATTTTCAATTATTTTCAATTATTTATCAATTATTTTCAATTATTTTCAATTATTTTCAATTATTTTGAATTATTTTAAATTATTTTCAATTATTTATCAATTATTTATCAATTATTTATCAATTATTTTCAATTATTTTCAATTATTTTCAATTATTTTTAATTATTTTCAATTATTTTCAATTATTTTCATTTACTTTCAATTATTTTAATTTATTTTCAATTATTTTCAATTATTTTCAATTATTTTCAATTATTTTCAATTATTTATCAATTATTTTCAATTATTATCAATTATTTTCGATTATTTATCAATTATTTTCAATTATTTTCATTTATTTTCAATTATTTTCAATTATTTTAAATTATTTTCAATTATTTATCAATTATTTTAAATTATTTTAAATTATTTTCAATTATTTTCAATTATTTTCAATTATTTTCAATTATTTATCAATTATTTTCAATTATTTTCAATTATTTTCCATTATTTTCAATTATTTTCATTTATTTTCAATTATTTTCAATTATTTTAAATTATTTTAAATTATTTTCAATTATTTTCAATTATTTTAAATTATTTATCAATTATTTTCAATTATTTTCAATTATTTTCCATTATTTTCAATTATTTTCAATTATTTTCAATTATTTTCAATTATTTTCAATTATTTTCAATCATTTATCAATTATTTTAAAATATTTTCAATTATTTTCAATTATTTATCAATTATTTTCAATTATTTACAATTATTTTCAATTATTTTCAATTATTTATCAATTATTTTCAATTATGTTCAATTATTTTCAATTATTTTCAATTATTTTCAATTAATTTAAATTATTTTCAATTATTTATCAAATATCATCTATAAACCAAATCATTTATAAACCATTCATCAATCATTCACCAATGATTTTTAATTATTTTCAATTATTTTCAATTATTTATCAATTATTTTCAATTATTTTCAATTATTTTCAATTATTTTCAATTATTTTCAATTATTTCCAATTATTTTCATTTATTTTCAATTATTTATCAATTATTTTCAATTATTTTCAATTATTTTCAATTATTTATCAATTATTTTCAATTATTTAAATTATTTTAAATTATTTTCAAATATTTTCAATTATTTTCAATTATTTTCAATTATTTATCAATTATTATCAATTATTTTCAATTATTTATCAATTATTTCCAATTATTTGCAATTATTTTCCAATTATTTCCAATTATTTTCAATTATTTTCAATTATTTTCAATTATTTATCAATTATTTTCAATTATTTTCATTTATTTTCAATTATTTTCAATTATTTTAAATTATTTTCAATTATTTATCAATTATTTTCAATTATTTTCAATTATTTTAAATTATTTTCAATTATTTTCAATTATTTCCAATTATTTTCAATTATTTTCAATTATTTATCAATTATTTTCAATTATTTTCAATTATTTTCAATTATTTTCAATTATTGATCAATTATTTTCAATTATTTCAATTATTTTAAATTATTTTCAATGATTTTTAATTATTTTCAATTATTTTCAATTATTTATCAATTATTTTCAATTATTTTCAATTATTTTCAATTATTTTCAATTATTTCCAATTATTTTCAATTATTTTCAATTATTTATCAATTATTTTCAATTATTTATCAATTATTTTCAATTATTTTCAATTATTTTCAATTATTTATCAATTATTTTCAATTATTTAAATTATTTTCAATTATTTTCAATTATTTTCAATTATTTAAATTATTTTCAATTATTTTCAATTATTTTCACTTATTTTCATTTATTTTAAATTATTTTCAATTATTTTCAATTATTTATCGATTATTTTAAATTATTTTAAATTATTTTCAATTATTTTCAATTATTTTCAATTATTTTCAATTATTTTCAATTATTTATCAATTATTTTCAATTATTTTCAATTATTATCAATTATTTTCAATTATTTTCAATTATTTTCAGATATTTCCAAATTATTTTCCATTTTTTCAATTCTTTTCAATTCTTTTCAATTATTTATCAATTATTTTCAATTATTTTCCATTATTTTCAATTATTTTCAATTATTTTCAATTATTTTCAACTATTTATCAATTATTTTGAATTATTTTCAATTATTTTCAATTATTTTCAATTATTTGCAATTATTTTCCAATTATTTCCAATTATTTTCAATTATTTTCAATTATTTTCAATTATTTTTGAATTATTTTCAATCATTTTCAATTATTTATCAATTATTTATCAATTATTTTCAATTATTTTCAATTATTTTCAATTATTTTCAATTATTTTCAATTATTTTCAATTATTTTAAATTATTTTCAATTATTTTAAATTATTTTCAATTATTTTCAGATATTTCCAATTATTTTCAATTTTTTCAATTCTTTTCAATTCTTTTCAATTATTTTCAATTATTTTCAATTATTTTCAATTATTTTCAATTATTTTCAATTATTTTCAATTATTTTCAATTATTTTCAATTATTTTCAATTATTTTCAATTATTTTCAATTATTTATCAATTAGTATGAATTATTTTCAATTATTTTCAATTATTTTCAATTATTTTCAATTTTTTTCAATTATTCTCAATTATTTATCAATTATTTTCAATTATTTTCAATTATTTTCAATTATTTTCATTAATTTTCAATTATTTTCAATTATTTATCAATTATTTACAATTATTTTCAATTATTTTCAATTATTTTCAATTATTTTCATTAATTTTCAATTATTTTCAATTATTTATCAATTATTTACAATTATTTTCAATTATTTTCAATTATTTTAAATTATTTTAAATTATTTTAAATTATTTTCAATTATTTTCAATTATTTATCAATTATTTATCAATTATTATCAATTATTTTCAATTATTTATCAATTATTTCCAATTATTTGCAATTATTTTCCAATTATTTCCAATTATTTTCAATTATTTTCAATTATTTATCAATTATTTTAAATTATTTTCATTTATTTTCAATTATTTTCAATTATTTTCAATTATTTATCAATTATTTACAATTATTTTCAATTATTTTCAATTATTTTCAATTATTTTCATTAATTTTCAATTATTTTCAATTATTTATCAATTATTTTCAATTATTTGTCAATTATTTTAAATTATTTTGAATTATTTTCAATTATTTTCAATTATTTTCAATTATTTTCAATGATTTTTAATTATTTTCTATTATTTTCAATTATTTATCAATTATTTTCAATTATTTCAATTATTTTCAATTATTTTCAATTATTTTCAATTATTTTCAACTATTTATCAATTATTTTGTATTATTTTCAATTATTTTCAATTATTTTCAATTATTTTCAATTATTTTCAATTATTTTCAATTATTTTCAATTATTTATCAATTATTTTCAATTATTTTCAATTATTTTCAATTATTTTCATTAATTTTTAATAATTTTCAATTATTTATCAATTATTTTCAATTATTTTCAATTATTTTAAATTATTTTCAATTATTTTAAATTATTTTCAATTATTTTAAATTATTTTCAGTTATTTATCAGTTATTTCCAATTATTTGCAATTATTATCCAATTATTTTCACTTATTTTAAATTATTTTCAATTATTTTCAATTATTTGTAATTATTTTCAATTATTTTCAATTATTTTCAATTATTTTCAATTATTTATCAATTATTTTCTATTATTTTCAATTATTTTCAATTATTTTGAATTATTTTAAATTATTTTCAATTATTTATCAATTATTTATCAATTATTTATCAATTATTTTCAATTATTTTCAATTATTTTCAATTATTTATCAATTATTTTCAATTATTTTTAATTATTTTCAATTATTTTCAATTATTTTCATTTACTTTCAATTATTTTAATTTATTTTCAATTATTTTCAATTATTTTCAATTATTTTCAATTATTTTCAATTATTTATCAATTATTTTCAATTATTATCAATTATTTTCGATTATTTATCAATTATTTTCAATTATTTTCATTTATTTTCAATTATTTTCAATTATTTTAAATTATTTTCAATTATTTATCAATTATTTTAAATTATTTTAAATTATTTTAAATTATTTTCAATTATTTTCAATTATTTTCAATTATTTTCCATTATTTTCAATTATTTTCATTTATTTTCAATTATTTTCAATTATTTTAAATTATTTTAAATTATTTTCAATTATTTTCAATTATTTTAAATTATTTATCAATTATTTTCAATTATTTTCAATTATTTTCCATTATTTTCAATTCTTTTCAATTCTTTTCAATTATTTTCAATTATTTTCAATTATTTTCAATTATTTTCAATTATTTTCAATTATTTTCAATTATTTTCAATTATTTTCAATTATTTTCAATTATTTTCAATTATTTTCAATTATTTATCAATTAGTATGAATTATTTTCAATTATTTTCAATTATTTTCAATTATTTTCAATTTTTTTCAATTATTCTCAATTATTTATCAATTATTTTCAATTATTTTCAATTATTTTCAATTATTTCCAATTATTTTCATTTATTTTCAATTATTTATCAATTATTTTCAATTATTTTCAATTATTTATCAATTATTTTCAATTATTTAAATTATTTTAAATTATTTTCAAATATTTTCAATTATTTTCAATTATTTTCAATTATTTATCAATTATTATCAATTATTTTCAATTATTTATCAATTATTTCCAATTATTTGCAATTATTTTCCAATTATTTCCAATTATTTTCAATTATTTTCAATTATTTTCAATTATTTATCAATTATTTTCAATTATTTTCATTTATTTTCAATTATTTTCAATTATTTTAAATTATTTTCAATTATTTATCAATTATTTTCAATTATTTTCAATTATTTTCAATTATTTTCAATTATTTCCAATTATTTTCAATTATTTTCAATTATTTATCAATTATTTTCAATTATTTTCAATTATTTTCAATTATTTTCAATTATTGATCAATTATTTTCAATTATTTCAATTATTTTCAATTATTTTCAATGATTTTTAATTATTTTCAATTATTTTCAATTATTTATCAATTATTTTCAATTATTTTCAATTATTTTCAATTATTTTCAATTATTTCCAATTATTTTCAATTATTTTCAATTATTTATCAATTATTTTCAATTATTTTCAATTATTTATCAATTATTTTCAATTATTTTCAATTATTTTCAATTATTTATCAATTATTTTCAATTATTTAAATTATTTTCAATTATTTTCAATTATTTTCAATTATTTAAATTATTTTCAATTATTTTCAATTATTTTCACTTATTTTCAATTATTTTAAATTATTTTCAATTATTTATCGATTATTTTAAATTATTTTAAATTATTTTCAATTATTTTCAATTATTTTCAATTATTTTCAATTATTTTCAATTAATTTCAATTATTTATCAATTATTTTCAATTATTTTCAATTATTTTCAATTATTTTCAATTATTTTCAATTATTTTCAGATATTTCCAATTATTTTCCATTTTTTCAATTCTTTTCAATTCTTTTCAATTATTTATCAATTATTTTCAATTATTTTCCATTATTTTCAATTATTTTCAATTATTTTCAATTATTTTCAACTATTTATCAATTATTTTGAATTATTTTCAATTATTTTCAATTATTTTCAATTATTTGCAATTATTTTCCAATTATTTCCAATTATTTTCAATTATTTTCAATTATTTTCAATTATTTTTCAATTATTTTCAATCATCTTCAATTATTTATCAATTATTTATCAATTATTTTCAATTATTTTCAATTATTTTCAATTATTTTCAATTATTTTCAATTATTTTCAATTATTTTAAATTATTTTCAATTATTTTAAATTATTTTCAATTATTTTCAGATATTTCCAATTATTTTCAATTTTTTCAATTCTTTTCAATTCTTTTCAATTATTTTCAATTATTTTCAATTATTTTCAATTATTTTCAATTATTTTCAATTATTTTAAATTATTTTCAATTATTTTCAATTATTTTCAATTATTTTCAATTATTTTCAATTATTTATCAATTAGTATGAATTATTTTCAATTATTTTCAATTATTTTCAATTATTTTCAATTATTTTCAATTATTCTCAATTATTTATCAATTATTTTCAATTATTTTCAATTATTTTCAATTATTTTCATTAATTTTCAATTATTTTCAATTATTTATCAATTATTTACAATTATTTTCAATTATTTTCATTAATTTTCAATTATTTTCAATTATTTATCAATTATTTACAATTATTTTCAATTATTTTCAATTATTTTAAATTATTTTAAATTATTTTAAATTATTTTCAATTATTTTCAATTATTTATCAATTATTTATCAATTATTATCAATTATTTTCAATTATTTATCAATTATTTCCAATTATTTGCAATTATTTTCCAATTATTTCCAATTATTTTCAATTATTTTCAATTATTTATCAATTATTTTAAATTATTTTCATTTATTTTCAATTATTTTCAATTATTTTAAATTATTTTCAATTATTTTCAATTATTTTCAATTATTTTCAATTATTTTTCAATTATTTTCAATTATTTTCCATTATTTTCAATTATTTTCAATTATTTTCAATTATTTTCAATTATTTTCAATTATTTTCAATTATTTATCAATTATTTTAAAATATTTTCAATTATTTTCAATTATTTATCAATTATTTTCAATTATTTACAATTATTTTCAATTATTTTCAATTATTTATCAATTATTTTCAATTATGTTCAATTATTTTCAATTATTTTCAATTATTTTCAATTAATTTAAATTATTTTCAATTATTTATCAAATATCATCTATAAACCAAATAATTTATAAACCATTTATCAATCATTCATCAATGATTTTTAATTATTTTCAATTATTTTCAATTATTTTCAATTATTTCAATTATTTTCAATTATTTTCAATGATTTTTAATTATTTTCAATTATTTTCAATTATTTATCAATTATTTTCAATTATTTTCAATTATTTTCAATTATTTATCAATTATTTTAAATTATTTTCATTTATTTTCAATTATTTTCAATTATTTTCAATTATTTTCAATTATTTTCTATTATTTTCAATTATTTATAAATTATTTTCAATTATTTTCAATTATTTTCAATTATTTTCAATTATTTTCAATTATTTTCAATTATTTTCAATTATTTATCAATTATTTTCAATTATTTTCAATTATTTTCATTAATTTTCAATTATTTTCAATTATTTTCAATTATTTTCAATTATTTTCAATTATTTTCAATTATTTTAAATTATTTTCAATTATTTTCAATTATTTTCAATTATTTTCAATTATTTTCAATTATTTTCAATTATTTTCATTAATTTTCAATTATTTTCAATTATTATCAATTATTTTAAATTATTTTCAATTATTTACAATTATTTTCAGATATTTCCAATTATTTTCAATTTTTTCAATTCTTTTCAATTCTTTTCAATTATTTATCAATTATTTTCAATTATTTTCCATTATTTTAAATTATTTTCAATTATTTTCAATTATTTTCAACTATTTATCAATTATTTTGAATTATTTTCAATCATTTTCAATTATTTTCAATTATTTTCAATTATTTTCAATTATTTACGAATTATTTTCAATTATTTTCAATTATTTTCAATTATTTTCATTAATTTTTAATAATTTTCAATTATTTATCAATTATTTTCAATTATTTTCAATTATTTTCAATTATTTTCCATTATTTTCAATTATTTTCAATTATTTTCAATTATTTGTAATTATTTTCAATTATTTTCAATTATTTTCAATTATTTATCAATTATTTTCAATTATTTTCAATTATTTTCAATTATTTTGAATTATTTTAAATTATTTTGAATTATTTTCAATTATTTTCAATTATTTTCAATTATTTTCAATGATTTTTAATTATTTTCTATTATTTTCAATTATTTTCAATTATTTATCAATTATTTTCAATTATTTAAATTATTTTCAATTATTTTCAATTATTTTCAATTATTTTAAACTATTTATCAATTATTTTGTATTATTTTCAATTATTTTCAATTATTTTCAATTATTTTCAATTATTTTCAATTATTTTCAATTATTTTCAATTATTTATCAATTATTTTCAATTATTTTCAATTATTTTCAATTATTTTCATTAATTTTTAATAATTTTCAATTATTTATCAATTATTTTCAATTATTTTCAATGATTTGTAATTATTTGCAATTATTTTCAATTATTTATCAATTATTTTCAATTATTTTCAATTATTTTCAATTATTTCCAATTATTTTCAATTATTTTCAATTATTTATCAATTATTTTCAATTATTTTAAATTATTTTCAATTATTTTCAATTATTTTCAATTATTTGTAATTATTTTCAATTATTTTCAATTATTTTCAATTATTTTCAATTATTTATCAATTATTTTCAATTATTTTCAATTATTTTAAATTATTTTGAATTATTTTAAATTATTTTCAATTATTTATCAATTATTTATCAATTATTTATCAATTATTTTCAATTATTTTCAATTATTTTAAATTATTTTCAATTATTTATCAATTATTTTGAATTATTTTCAATTATTTTCAATTATTTTCAATTATTTTCAATTAATTTCAATTATTTATCAATTATTTTCAATTATTTTCAATTATTTTCAATTATTTTCAATTATTTTCAATTATTTTCAGATATTTCCAATTATTTTCCATTTTTTCAATTCTTTTCAATTCTTTTCAATTATTTATCAATTATTTTCAATTATTTTCCATTATTTTCAATTATTTTCAATTATTTTCAATTATTTTCAACTATTTATCAATTATTTTGAATTATTTTCAATTATTTTCAATTATTTTCAATTATTTGCAATTATTTTCCAATTATTTCCAATTATTTTCAATTATTTTCAATTATTTTCAATTATTTTTCAATTATTTTCAATCATTTTCAATTATTTATCAATTATTTATCAATTATTTTCAATTATTTTCAATTATTTTCAATTATTTTCAATTATTTTCAATTATTTTCAATTATTTTAAATTATTTTCAATTATTTTAAATTATTTTCAATTATTTTCAGATATTTCCAATTATTTTCAATTTTTTCAATTCTTTTCAATTCTTTTCAATTATTTTCAATTATTTTCAATTATTTTCAATTATTTTCAATTATTTTCAATTATTTTCAATTATTTTCAATTATTTTCAATTATTTTCAATTATTTTCAATTATTTTCAATTATTTATCAATTAGTATGAATTATTTTCAATTATTTTCAATTATTTTCAATTATTTTCAATTATTTTCAATTATTCTCAATTATTTATCAATTATTTTCAATTATTTTCAATTATTTTCAATTATTTTCAATTATTTTCATTAATTTTCAATTATTTTCAATTATTTATCAATTATTTACAATTATTTTCAATTATTTTCAATTATTTTCAATTATTTTCATTAATTTTCAATTATTTTCAATTATTTATCAATTATTTACAATTATTTTCAATTATTTTCAATTATTTTAAATTATTTTAAATTATTTTAAATTATTTTCAATTATTTTCAATTATTTATCAATTATTTATCAATTATTATCAATTATTTTCAATTATTTATCAATTATTTCCAATTATTTGCAATTATTTTCCAATTATTTCCAATTATTTTCAATTATTTTCAATTATTTATCAATTATTTTAAATTATTTTCATTTATTTTCAATTATTTTCAATTATTTTAAATTATTTTCAATTATTTTCAATTATTTTCAATTATTTTCAATTATTTTTCAATTATTTTCAATTATTTTCCATTATTTTCAATTATTTTCAATTATTTTCAATTATTTTCAATTATTTTCAATTATTTTCAATTATTTATCAATTATTTTAAAATATTTTCAATTATTTTCAATTATTTATCAATTATTTTCAATTATTTACAATTATTTTCAATTATTTTCAATTATTTATCAATTATTTTCAATTATGTTCAATTATTTTCAATTATTTTCAATTATTTTCAATTAATTTAAATTATTTTCAATTATTTATCAAATATCATCTATAAACCAAATAATTTATAAACCATTTATCAATCATTCATCAATGATTTTTAATTATTTTCAATTATTTTCAATTATTTTCAATTATTTCAATTATTTTCAATTATTTTCAATGATTTTTAATTATTTTCAATTATTTTCAATTATTTATCAATTATTTTCAATTATTTTCAATTATTTTCAATTATTTATCAATTATTTTAAATTATTTTCATTTATTTTCAATTATTTTCAATTATTTTCAATTATTTTCAATTATTTTCTATTATTTTCAATTATTTATAAATTATTTTCAATTATTTTCAATTATTTTCAATTATTTTCAATTATTTTCAATTATTTTCAATTATTTTCAATTATTTATCAATTATTTTCAATTATTTTCAATTATTTTCATTAATTTTCAATTATTTTCAATTATTTTCAATTATTTTCAATTATTTTCAATTATTTTCAATTATTTTCAATTATTTTAAATTATTTTCAATTATTTTCAATTATTTTCAATTATTTTCAATTATTTTCAATTATTTTCAATTATTTTCATTAATTTTCAATTATTTTCAATTATTATCAATTATTTTAAATTATTTTCAATTATTTACAATTATTTTCAGATATTTCCAATTATTTTCAATTTTTTCAATTCTTTTCAATTCTTTTCAATTATTTATCAATTATTTTCAATTATTTTCCATTATTTTAAATTATTTTCAATTATTTTCAATTATTTTCAACTATTTATCAATTATTTTGAATTATTTTCAATCATTTTCAATTATTTTCAATTATTTTCAATTATTTTCAATTATTTACGAATTATTTTCAATTATTTTCAATTATTTTCAATTATTTTCATTAATTTTTAATAATTTTCAATTATTTATCAATTATTTTCAATTATTTTCAATTATTTTCAATTATTTTCCATTATTTTCAATTATTTTCAATTATTTTCAATTATTTTCAATTATTTTAAATTATTTTCAATTATTTTAAATTATTTTCAATTATTTATCAGTTATTTCCAATTATTTGCAATTATTATCCAATTATTTTCAATTATTTTAAATTATTTTCAATTATTTTCAATTATTTTCAATTATTTGTAATTATTTTCAATTATTTTCAATTATTTTCAATTATTTTCAATTATTTATCAATTATTTTCAATTATTTTCAATTATTTTCAATTATTTTGAATTATTTTAAATTATTTTCAATTATTTATCAATTATTTATCAATTATTTATCAATTATTTTCAATTATTTTCAATTATTTTAAATTATTTTCAATTATTTATCAATTATTTTGAATTATTTTCAATTATTTTTCAATTATTTTCAATTATTTTCAATTATTTTCAATTATTTATCAATTATTATCAATTATTTTCAATTATTTATGAATTATTTCCAATTATTTGCAATTATTTTCCAATTATTTCCAATTATTTTCAATTATTTTCAATTATTTTCAATTATTTATCAATTATTTTAAATTATTTTCATTTATTTTCAATTATTTTAAATTATTTTCAATTATTTATCAATTATTTTCAATTATTTTCAATTATTTTCAATTATTTCCAATTATTTTCAATTATTTTCAATTATTTATCAATTATTTTCAATTATTTTCAATTATTTTCAATTATTTTCAATTATTTTCAATTATTTATCAATTATTTTCAATTATTTCAATTATTTTCAATTATTTCAATTATTTTCAATGATTTGTAATTATTTTCAATTATTTTCAATTATTTATCAATTATTTTCAATTATTTTCAATTATTTCCAATTATTTTCAATTATTTTCAATTATTTATCAATTATTTTCAATTATTTTCAATTATTTATCAATTATTTTCAATTATTTTCAATTATTTTCAATTATTTTCAATTATTTATCAATTATTTTCAATTATTTAAATTATTTTCAATTATTTTCAATTATTTTCAATTATTTTCAATTATTTTCAATTATTTTCAATTATTTATCAATTATTTTAAATTATTTTCAATTATTTTCAATTATTTTCAACTATTTTAAATTAGTTTCAATTATTTTCAATTATTTATGAATTATTATAAATTATTTTCAACTATTTATCAATTATTTCCAATTATTTGCAATTATTTTCCAATTATTTCCAATTATTTTCAATTATTTTCAATTATTTTCAATTATTTTTCAATTATTTTCAATCATTTTCAATTATTTATCAATTATGTATGAATTATTTTCAATTATTTATCAATTATTTTCAATTATTTGTCAATTATTTTAAATTATTTTGAATTATTTTCAATTATTTTCAATTATTTTCAATTATTTTCAATGATTTTTAATTATTTTCTATTATTTTCAATTATTTTCAATTATTTATCAATTATTTTCAATTATTTAAATTATTTTCAATTATTTTCAATTATTTTCAATTATTTTAAACTATTTATCAATTATTTTGTATTATTTTCAATTATTTTCAATTATTTTCAATTATTTTCAATTATTTTCAATTATTTTCAATTATTTTCAATTATTTATCAATTATTTTCAATTATTTTCAATTATTTTCAATTATTTTCATTAATTTTTAATAATTTTCAATTATTTATCAATTATTTTCAATTATTTTCAATGATTTGTAATTATTTGCAATTATTTTCAATTATTTATCAATTATTTTCAATTATTTTCAATTATTTTCAATTATTTCCAATTATTTTCAATTATTTTCAATTATTTATCAATTATTTTCAATTATTTTAAATTATTTTCAATTATTTTCAATTATTTTCAATTATTTGTAATTATTTTCAATTATTTTCAATTATTTTCAATTATTTTCAATTATTTATCAATTATTTTCAATTATTTTCAATTATTTTAAATTATTTTGAATTATTTTAAATTATTTTCAATTATTTATCAATTATTTATCAATTATTTATCAATTATTTTCAATTATTTTCAATTATTTTAAATTATTTTCAATTATTTATCAATTATTTTGAATTATTTTCAATTATTTTCAATTATTTTCAATTATTTATCAATTATTTTCAATTATTTTCAATTATTTATCAATTATTTTCAATTATTTTCAATTATTTTCAATTATTTTCAATTATTTTCAATTATTTATCAATTATTTTGAATTATTTTCAATTATTTTCAATTATTTTTCAATTATTTTCAATTATTTTCAATTATTTTCAATTATTTATCAATTATTTTCAATTATTTATCAATTATTTCCAATTATTTGCAATTATTTTCCAATTATTTCCAATTATTTTCAATTATTTTCAATTATTTATCAATTATTTTAAATTTTTTTCATTTATTTTCAATTATTTTCAATTATTTTAAATTATTTTCAATTATTTATCAATTATTTTCAATTATTTTCAATTATTTTCAATTATTTTCAATTATTTTCAATTATTTCCAATTATTTTCAATTATTTTCAATTATTTTCAATTATTTATCAATTATTTTCAATTATTTCAATTATTTTCAATTATTTTCAATGATTTGTAATTATTTTCAATTATTTTCAATTATTTATCAATTATTTTCAATTATTTTCAATTATTTTCAATTATTTCCAATTATTTTCAATTATTTTCAATTATTTATCAATTATTTTCAATTATTTTCAATTATTTATCAATTATTTTCAATTATTTTCAATTATTTTCAATTATTTTCAATTATTTATCAATTATTTTCAATTATTTAAATTATTTTCAATTATTTTCAATTATTTTCAATTATTTTCAATTATTTATCAATTATTTTAAATTATTTTCAATTATTTGCAATTATTTTCAATTATTTTCAATTATTTTAAATTATTTTCAATTATTTTCAATTATTTTCAATTATTTCCAATTATTTTCAATCATTTTCAATCATTTATCAATCATTTATCAATCATTTATCAATCATTTATCCATCATTTATCAATCATTTATCAATCATTAATCAATGATTTTTAATTATTTTCAATTATTTTCAATTATTTTCAATTATTTAAATTATTTTAAATTATTTTCAATTATTTTCAATTATTTTCAATTATTTTCAATTATTTTCAATTATTTATCAATTATTTTCAATTATTTTTAATTATTTTCAATTATTTTCAATTATTTTCATTTATTTTCAATTATTTTAATTTATTTTCAATTATTTTCAATGTTTTTCAATTATTTTCAATTATTTTCCATTATTTATTAATTATTTTCAATTATTATCAATTATTTTCAATTATTTTCAATTATTTTCAATTATTTATCAATTATTTTCAATCATTTTCAATCATTTATCAATCATTTATGAATCATTTATCAATGATTTTTAATTATTTTCAATTATTTTCAATTATTTATCAATTATTTTCAATTATTTTCAATTATTTTCAATTATTTATCAATTATTATCAATTATTTTCAATTATTTTCAATTATTTTCAATTATTGTCAGTTATTTTCAATTATTTGTAATTATTTTCAATTATTTTCCATTATTTTCAATTATTTATGAATTATTTATCAATTATTTTAAATTATTTTCAATTATTTTCAATTATTTATCAATTATTTATTAATTATTTATCAATTATTTTCAATTATTTTTCAATTATTTTAAATTATTTTCAATTATTTTCAATTATTTATGAATTATTATCAATTATTTTCAATTATTTATCAATTATTTCCAATTATTTGCAATTATTTTCCAATTATTTCCAATTATTTTCAATTATTTTCAATTATTTTCAATTATTTTTCAATTATTTTCTATCATTTTCAATTATTTATCAATTATTTATCAATTATTTTCAATTATTTGTAAATTATTTTAAATTATTTTGAATTATTTTCAATTATTATCAATTATTATCAATTATTTTCAATTATTTTCAATTATTTATCAATTATTTTCAATTATTTAAATTATTTTCAATTATTTTCAATAATTTTCAATTATTTTCAATTATTTATCAATTATTTTAAATTATTTTCAATTATTTGCAATTATTTTCAATTATTTTCAATTATTTATCAATTATTTTCAATTATTTTTAATTATTTTCAATTATTTTCAATTATTTTCATTTATTTTCAATTATTTTAATTTATTTTCAATTATTTTCAATGTTTTTCAATTATTTTCAATTATTTTCAATTATTTATCAATTATTTTCAATTATTTTCAATTATTTTAAATTATTTTCAATTATTTTCAATTATTTTCAATTATTTCCAATTATTTTCAATCATTTTCAATCATTTATCAATCATTTATCAATCATTTATCAATCATTTATCAATCATTTATCAATCATTTATCAATCATTAATCAATGATTTTTAATTATTTTCAATTATTTTCAATTATTTTCAATTATTTAAATTATTTTAAATTATTTTCAATTATTTTCAATTATTTTCAATTATTTTCAATTATTTTCAATTATTTATCAATTATTTTCAATTATTTTTAATTATTTTCAATTATTTTCAATTATTTTCATTTATTTTCAATTATTTTAATTTATTTTCAATTATTTTCAATGTTTTTCAATTATTTTCAATTATTTTCCATTATTTATTAATTATTTTCAATTATTATCAATTATTTTCAATTATTTTCAATTATTTTCAATTATTTATCAATTATTTTCAATCATTTTCAATCATTTATCAATCATTTATGAATCATTTATCAATGATTTTTAATTATTTTCAATTATTTTCAATTATTTATCAATTATTTTCAATTATTTTCAATTATTTTCAATTATTTATCAATTATTATCAATTATTTTCAATTATTTTCAATTATTTTCAATTATTGTCAGTTATTTTCAATTATTTGTAATTATTTTCAATTATTTTCCATTATTTTCAATTATTTATGAATTATTTATCAATTATTTTAAATTATTTTCAATTATTTTCAATTATTTATCAATTATTTATTAATTATTTATCAATTATTTTCAATTATTTTTCAATTATTTTAAATTATTTTCAATTATTTTCAATTATTTATGAATTATTATCAATTATTTTCAATTATTTATCAATTATTTCCAATTATTTGCAATTATTTTCCAATTATTTCCAATTATTTTCAATTATTTTCAATTATTTTCAATTATTTTTCAATTATTTTCAATCATTTTCAATTATTTATCAATTATTTATCAATTATTTTCAATTATTTGTAAATTATTTTAAATTATTTTGAATTATTTTCAATTATTATCAATTATTATCAATTATTTTCAATTATTTTCAATTATTTATCAATTATTTTCAATTATTTAAATTATTTTCAATTATTTTCAATAATTTTCAATTATTTTCAATTATTTATCAATTATTTTAAATTATTTTCAATTATTTGCAATTATTTTCAATTATTTTCAATTATTTTAAATTATTTTCAATTATTTTCAATTATTTTCAATTATTTCCAATTATTTTCAATCATTTTCAATCATTTATCAATCATTTATCAATCATTTATCAATCATTTATCAATCATTTATCAATCATTTATCAATCATTAATCAATGATTTTTAATTATTTTCAATTATTTTCAATTATTTTCAATTATTTAAATTATTTTAAATTATTTTCAATTATTTTCAATTATTTTCAATTATTTTCAATTATTTTCAATTATTTTCAATTATTTATCAATTATTTTCAATTATTTTTAATTATTTTCAATTATTTTCAATTATTTTCATTTATTTTCAATTATTTTAATTTATTTTCAATTATTTTCAATGTTTTTCAATTATTTTCAATTATTTTCAATTATTTATCAATTATTTTCAATTATTATCAATTATTTTCAATTATTTTCAATTATTTTCAATTATTTATCAATTATTTTCAATCATTTTCAATCATTTTCAATCATTTTCAATTATTTATCAATTATTTTAAATTATTTTCATTTATTTTCAATTATTTTCAATTATTTTCAATTATTTTCAATTATTTATCAATTATTTTCAATTATTTTCAATTATTTTCAATTATTTCCAATTATTTTCAATTATTTTCAATTATTTATCAATTATTTTCAATTATTTTCAATTATTTTCAATTATTTTCAATTATTTTCAATTATTTATCAATTATTTTCAATTATTTCAATTATTTTCAATGATTTGTAATTATTTTCAATTATTTTCAATTATTTATCAATTATTTTCAATTATTTTCAATTATTTCCAATTATTTTCAATTATTTTCAATTATTTATCAATTATTTTCAATTATTTTCAATTATTTATCAATTATTTTCAATTATTTTCAATTATTTTCAATTATTTTCAATTATTTATCAATTATTTTCAATTATTTAAATTATTTTCAATTATTTTCAATTATTTTCAATTATTTTCAATTATTTTCAATTATTTTCAATTATTTATCAATTATTTTAAATTCTTTTCAATTATTTTCAATTATTTTCAACTATTTTAAATTAGTTTCAATTATTTTCAATTATTTATGAATTATTATAAATTATTTTCAACTATTTATCAATTATTTCCAATTATTTGCAATTATTTTCCAATTATTTCCAATTATTTTCAATTATTTTCAATTATTTTCAATTATTTTTCAATTATTTTCAATCATTTTCAATTATTTATCAATTATGTATGAATTATTTTCAATTATTTATCAATTATTTTCAATTATTTGTCAATTATTTTAAATTATTTTGAATTATTTTAAATTATTTTCAATTATTTTCAATTATTTTCAATGATTTTTAATTATTTTCTATTATTTTCAATTATTTTCAATTATTTATCAATTATTTTCAATTATTTCAATTATTTTCAATTATTTTCAATTATTTTCAATTATTTTCAACTATTTATCAATTATTTTGTATTATTTTCAATTATTTTCAATTATTTTCAATTATTTTCAATTATTTTCAATTATTTTCAATTATTTTCAATTATTTATCAATTATTTTCAATTATTTTCAATTATTTTCAATTATTTTCATTAATTTTTAATAATTTTCAATTATTTATCAATTATTTTCAATTATTTTCAATTATTTTCAATTATTTTAAATTATTTTCAATTATTTTAAATTATTTTCAATTATTTTAAATTATTTTCAATTATTTATCAGTTATTTCCAATTATTTGCAATTATTATCCAATTATTTTCAATTATTTTAATTTATTTTCAATTATTTTCAATTATTTTCAATTATTTGTAATTATTTTCAATTATTTTCAATTATTTTCAATTATTTTCAATTATTTATCAATTATTTTCAATTATTTTCAATTATTTTAAATTATTTTGAATTATTTTAAATTATTTTCAATTATTTATCAATTATTTATCAATTATTTATCAATTATTTTCAATTATTTTCAATTATTTTAAATTATTTTCAATTATTTATCAATTATTTTGAATTATTTTCAATTATTTTAAATTATTTTCAATTATTTTCAATTATTTATGAATTATTATCAATTATTTTCAATTATTTATCAATTATTTCCAATTATTTGCAATTATTTTCCAATTATTTCCAATTATTTTCAATTATTTTCAATTATTTTCAATTATTTTTCAATTATTTTCAATCATTTTCAATTATTTATCAATTATTTATCAATTATTTTCAATTATTTGTAAATTATTTTAAATTATTTTGAATTATTTTCAATTATTATCAATTATTATCAATTATTTTCAATTATTTTCAATTATTTATCAATTATTTTCAATTATTTAAATTATTTTCAATTATTTTCAATAATTTTCAATTATTTTCAATTATTTATCAATTATTTTAAATTATTTTCAATTATTTGCAATTATTTTCAATTATTTTCAATTATTTTAAATTATTTTCAATTATTTTCAATTATTTTCAATTATTTCCAATTATTTTCAATCATTTTCAATCATTTATCAATCATTTATCAATCATTTATCAATCATTTATCAATCATTTATCAATCATTTATCAATCATTAATCAATGATTTTTAATTATTTTCAATTATTTTCAATTATTTTCAATTATTTAAATTATTTTAAATTATTTTCAATTATTTTCAATTATTTTCAATTATTTTCAATTATTTTCAATTATTTTCAATTATTTATCAATTATTTTCAATTATTTTTAATTATTTTCAATTATTTTCAATTATTTTCATTTATTTTCAATTATTTTAATTTATTTTCAATTATTTTCAATGTTTTTCAATTATTTTCAATTATTTTCAATTATTTATCAATTATTTTCAATTATTATCAATTATTTTCAATTATTTTCAATTATTTTCAATTATTTATCAATTATTTTCAATCATTTTCAATCATTTTCAATTATTTATCAATTATTTTAAATTATTTTCATTTATTTTCAATTATTTTCAATTATTTTCAATTATTTTCAATTATTTATCAATTATTTTCAATTATTTTCAATTATTTTCAATTATTTCCAATTATTTTCAATTATTTTCAATTATTTATCAATTATTTTCAATTATTTTCAATTATTTTCAATTATTTTCAATTATTTTCAATTATTTATCAATTATTTTCAATTATTTCAATTATTTTCAATGATTTGTAATTATTTTCAATTATTTTCAATTATTTATCAATTATTTTCAATTATTTTCAATTATTTCCAATTATTTTCAATTATTTTCAATTATTTATCAATTATTTTCAATTATTTTCAATTATTTATCAATTATTTTCAATTATTTTCAATTATTTTCAATTATTTTCAATTATTTATCAATTATTTTCAATTATTTAAATTATTTTCAATTATTTTCAATTATTTTCAATTATTTATCAATTATTTTCAATTATTTTCAATTATTTTAAATTATTTTGAATTATTTTAAATTATTTTCAATTATTTATCAATTATTTATCAATTATTTATCAATTATTTTCAATTATTTTCAATTATTTTAAATTATTTTCAATTATTTATCAATTATTTTGAATTATTTTCAATTATTTTCAATTATTTTCAATTATTTATCAATTATTTTCAATTATTTTCAATTATTTATCAATTATTTTCAATTATTTTCAATTATTTTCAATTATTTTCAATTATTTTCAATTATTTATCAATTATTTTGAATTATTTTCAATTATTTTCAATTATTTTTCAATTATTTTCAATTATTTTCAATTATTTTCAATTATTTATCAATTATTATCAATTATTTTCAATTATTTATCAATTATTTCCAATTATTTGCAATTATTTTCCAATTATTTCCAATTATTTTCAATTATTTTCAATTATTTATCAATTATTTTGAATTATTTTCAATTATTTTCTATTATATTTCAATTATTTTCAATTATTTTCAATTATTTTCAATTATTTATCAATTATTATCAATTATTTTCAATTATTTATCAATTATTTCCAATTATTTGCAATTATTTTCCAATTATTTCCAATTATTTTCAATTATTTTCAATTATTTATCAATTATTTTAAATTATTTTCATTTATTTTCAATTATTTTCAATTATTTTAAATTATTTTCAATTATTTTCAATTATTTTCAATTATTTATCAATTATTTTAAATTATTTTCAATTATTTTCAATTATTTTAAATTATTTTCAATTATTTTCAATTATTTTCTATTATTTTCAATTATTTTAAATTATTTTCAATTATTTTCAATTATTTTCAATTATTTTCAATTATTTTCATTAATTTTCAATTATTTTCAATTATTATCAATTATTTTAAATTATTTTCAATTATTTACAATTATTTTCAGATATTTCCAATTATTTTCAATTTTTTCAATTCTTTTCAATTCTTTTCAATTATTTATCAATTATTTTCAATTATTTTCCATTATTTTAAATTATTTTCAATTATTTTCAATTATTTTCAACTATTTATCAATTATTTTGAATTATTTTCAATCATTTTCAATTATTTTCAATTATTTTCAATTATTTTCAATTATTTACGAATTATTTTCAATTATTTTCAATTATTTTCAATTATTTTCATTAATTTTTAATAATTTTCAATTATTTATCAATTATTTTCAATTATTTTCAATTATTTTCAATTATTTTCCATTATTTTCAATTATTTTCAATTATTTTCAATTATTTTCAATTATTTTAAATTATTTTCAATTATTTTAAATTATTTTCAATTATTTATCAGTTATTTCCAATTATTTGCAATTATTATCCAATTATTTTCAATTATTTTAAATTATTTTCAATTACTTTCAATTATTTTCAATTATTTGTAATTATTTTCAATTATTTTCAATTATTTTCAATTATTTATCAATTATTTTCAATTATTTTCAATTATTTTCAATTATTTTGAATTATTTTAAATTATTTTCAATTATTTATCAATTATTTATCAATTATTTATCAATTATTTTCAATTATTTTCAATTATTTTAAATTATTTTCAATTATTTATCAATTATTTTGAATTATTTTCAATTATTTTCAATTATTTTTCAATTATTTTCAATTATTTTCAATTATTTTCAATTATTTATCAATTATTATCAATTATTTTCAATTATTTATGAATTATTTCCAATTATTTGCAATTATTTTCCAATTATTTCCAATTATTTTCAATTATTTTCAATTATTTTCAATTATTTATCAATTATTTTAAATTATTTTCATTTATTTTCAATTATTTTAAATTATTTTCAATTATTTATCAATTATTTTCAATTATTTTCAATTATTTTCAATTATTTCCAATTATTTTCAATTATTTTCAATTATTTATCAATTATTTTCAATTATTTTCAATTATTTTCAATTATTTTCAATTATTTTCAATTATTTATCAATTATTTTCAATTATTTCAATTATTTTCAATTATTTCAATTATTTTCAATGATTTGTAATTATTTTCAATTATTTTCAATTATTTATCAATTATTTTCAATTATTTTCAATTATTTCCAATTATTTTCAATTATTTTCAATTATTTATCAATTATTTTCAATTATTTTCAATTATTTATCAATTATTTTCAATTATTTTCAATTATTTTCAATTATTTTCAATTATTTATCAATTATTTTCAATTATTTAAATTATTTTCAATTATTTTCTATTATTTTCAATTATTTTCAATTATTTTCAATTATTTTCAATTATTTATCAATTATTTTAAATTATTTTAAATTATTTTCAATTATTTTCAACTATTTTAAATTAGTTTCAATTATTTTCAATTATTTATGAATTATTATAAATTATTTTCAACTATTTATCAATTATTTCCAATTATTTGCAATTATTTTCCAATTATTTCCAATTATTTTCAATTATTTTCAATTATTTTCAATTATTTTTCAATTATTTTCAATCATTTTCAATTATTTATCAATTATGTATGAATTATTTTCAATTATTTATCAATTATTTTCAATTATTTGTCAATTATTTTAAATTATTTTGAATTATTTTCAATTATTTTCAATTATTTTCAATTATTTTCAATGATTTTTAATTATTTTCTATTATTTTCAATTATTTTCAATTATTTATCAATTATTTTCAATTATTTCAATTATTTTCAATTATTTTCAATTATTTTCAATTATTTTAAACTATTTATCAATTATTTTGTATTATTTTCAATTATTTTCAATTATTTTCAATTATTTTCAATTATTTTCAATTATTTTCAATTATTTTCAATTATTTATCAATTATTTTCAATTATTTTCAATTATTTTCAATTATTTTCATTAATTTTTAATAATTTTCAATTATTTATCAATTATTTTCAATTATTTTCAATGATTTGTAATTATTTGCAATTATTTTCAATTATTTATCAATTATTTTCAATTATTTTCAATTATTTTCAATTATTTCCAATTATTTTCAATTATTTTCAATTATTTATCAATTATTTTCAATTATTTTAAATTATTTTCAATTATTTTCAATTATTTTCAATTATTTGTAATTATTTTCAATTATTTTCAATTATTTTCAATTATTTTCAATTATTTATCAATTATTTTCAATTATTTTCAATTATTTTAAATTATTTTGAATTATTTTAAATTATTTTCAATTATTTATCAATTATTTATCAATTATTTATCAATTATTTTCAATTATTTTCAATTATTTTAAATTATTTTCAATTATTTATCAATTATTTTGAATTATTTTCAATTATTTTCAATTATTTTCAATTATTTATCAATTATTTTCAATTATTTTCAATTATTTATCAATTATTTTCAATTATTTTCAATTATTTTCAATTATTTTCAATTATTTTCAATTATTTATCAATTATTTTGAATTATTTTCAATTATTTTCAATTATTTTTCAATTATTTTCAATTATTTTCAATTATTTTCAATTATTTATCAATTATTTTCAATTATTTATCAATTATTTCCAATTATTTGCAATTATTTTCCAATTATTTCCAATTATTTTCAATTATTTTCAATTATTTATCAATTATTTTAAATTTTTTTCATTTATTTTCAATTATTTTCAATTATTTTAAATTATTTTCAATTATTTATCAATTATTTTCAATTATTTTCAATTATTTTCAATTATTTTCAATTATTTTCAATTATTTTCAATTATTTTCAATTATTTTAAATTATTTTCAATTATTTATCAATTATTTTGAATTATTTTCAATTATTTTCAATTATTTATCAATTATTTTCAATTATTTAAATTATTTTCAATTATTTTCAATTATTTTCAATTATTTTAAACTATTTATCAATTATTTTGTATTATTTTCAATTATTTTCAATTATTTTCAATTATTTTCAATTATTTTCAATTATTTTCAATTATTTTCAATTATTTATCAATTATTTTCAATTATTTTCAATTATTTTCAATTATTTTCATTAATTTTTAATAATTTTCAATTATTTATCAATTATTTTCAATTATTTTCAATGATTTGTAATTATTTGCAATTATTTTCAATTATTTATCAATTATTTTCAATTATTTTCAATTATTTTCAATTATTTCCAATTATTTTCAATTATTTTCAATTATTTATCAATTATTTTCAATTATTTTAAATTATTTTCAATTATTTTCAATTATTTTCAATTATTTGTAATTATTTTCAATTATTTTCAATTATTTTCAATTATTTTCAATTATTTATCAATTATTTTCAATTATTTTCAATTATTTTAAATTATTTTGAATTATTTTAAATTATTTTCAATTATTTATCAATTATTTATCAATTATTTATCAATTATTTTCAATTATTTTCAATTATTTTAAATTATTTTCAATTATTTATCAATTATTTTGAATTATTTTCAATTATTTTCAATTATTTTCAATTATTTATCAATTATTTTCAATTATTTTCAATTATTTATCAATTATTTTCAATTATTTTCAATTATTTTCAATTATTTTCAATTATTTTCAATTATTTTCAATTATTTATCAATTATTTTGAATTATTTTCAATTATTTTCAATTATTTTTCAATTATTTTCAATTATTTTCAATTATTTTCAATTATTTATCAATTATTTTCAATTATTTATCAATTATTTCCAATTATTTGCAATTATTTTCCAATTATTTCCAATTATTTTCAATTATTTTCAATTATTTATCAATTATTTTAAATTTTTTTCATTTATTTTCAATTATTTTCAATTATTTTAAATTATTTTCAATTATTTATCAATTATTTTCAATTATTTTCAATTATTTTCAATTATTTTCAATTATTTTCAATTATTTCCAATTATTTTCAATTATTTTCAATTATTTTCAATTATTTATCAATTATTTTCAATTATTTCAATTATTTTCAATTATTTTCAATGATTTGTAATTATTTTCAATTATTTTCAATTATTTATCAATTATTTTCAATTATTTTCAATTATTTTCAATTATTTCCAATTATTTTCAATTATTTTCAATTATTTATCAATTATTTTCAATTATTTTCAATTATTTATCAATTATTTTCAATTATTTTCAATTATTTTCAATTATTTTCAATTATTTATCAATTATTTTCAATTATTTAAATTATTTTCAATTATTTTCAATTATTTTCAATTATTTTCAATTATTTATCAATTATTTTAAATTATTTTCAATTATTTGCAATTATTTTCAATTATTTTCAATTATTTTAAATTATTTTCAATTATTTTCAATTATTTTCAATTATTTCCAATTATTTTCAATCATTTTCAATCATTTATCAATCATTTATCAATCATTTATCAATCATTTATCAATCATTTATCAATCATTTATCAATCATTAATCAATGATTTTTAATTATTTTCAATTATTTTCAATTATTTTCAATTATTTAAATTATTTTAAATTATTTTCAATTATTTTCAATTATTTTCAATTATTTTCAATTATTTTCAATTATTTATCAATTATTTTCAATTATTTTTAATTATTTTCAATTATTTTCAATTATTTTCATTTATTTTCAATTATTTTAATTTATTTTCAATTATTTTCAATGTTTTTCAATTATTTTCAATTATTTTCCATTATTTATTAATTATTTTCAATTATTATCAATTATTTTCAATTATTTTCAATTATTTTCAATTATTTATCAATTATTTTCAATCATTTTCAATCATTTATCAATCATTTATGAATCATTTATCAATGATTTTTAATTATTTTCAATTATTTTCAATTATTTATCAATTATTTTCAATTATTTTCAATTATTTTCAATTATTTATCAATTATTATCAATTATTTTCAATTATTTTCAATTATTTTCAATTATTGTCAGTTATTTTCAATTATTTGTAATTATTTTCAATTATTTTCCATTATTTTCAATTATTTATGAATTATTTATCAATTATTTTAAATTATTTTCAATTATTTTCAATTATTTATCAATTATTTATTAATTATTTATCAATTATTTTCAATTATTTTTCAATTATTTTAAATTATTTTCAATTATTTTCAATTATTTATGAATTATTATCAATTATTTTCAATTATTTATCAATTATTTCCAATTATTTGCAATTATTTTCCAATTATTTCCAATTATTTTCAATTATTTTCAATTATTTTCAATTATTTTTCAATTATTTTCAATCATTTTCAATTATTTATCAATTATTTATCAATTATTTTCAATTATTTGTAAATTATTTTAAATTATTTTGAATTATTTTCAATTATTATCAATTATTATCAATTATTTTCAATTATTTTCAATTATTTATCAATTATTTTCAATTATTTAAATTATTTTCAATTATTTTCAATAATTTTCAATTATTTTCAATTATTTATCAATTATTTTAAATTATTTTCAATTATTTGCAATTATTTTCAATTATTTTCAATTATTTTAAATTATTTTCAATTATTTTCAATTATTTTCAATTATTTCCAATTATTTTCAATCATTTTCAATCATTTATCAATCATTTATCAATCATTTATCAATCATTTATCAATCATTTATCAATCATTTATCAATCATTAATCAATGATTTTTAATTATTTTCAATTATTTTCATTATTTTCAATTATTTAAATTATTTTAAATTATTTTCAATTATTTTCAATTATTTTCAATTATTTTCAATTATTTTCAATTATTTTCAATTATTTATCAATTATTTTCAATTATTTTTAATTATTTTCAATTATTTTCATTTATTTTCAATTATTTTAATTTATTTTCAATTATTTTCAATGTTTTTCAATTATTTTCAATTATTTTCAATTATTTATCAATTATTTTCAATTATTATCAATTATTTTCAATTATTTTCAATTATTTTCAATTATTTATCAATTATTTTCAATCATTTTCAATCATTTTCAATTATTTATCTATTATTTTAAATTATTTTCATTTATTTTCAATTATTTTCAATTATTTTCAATTATTTTCAATTATTTATCAATTATTTTCAATTATTTTCAATTATTTTCAATTATTTCCAATTATTTTCAATTATTTCCAATTATTTTCAATTATTTTCAATTATTTATCAATTATTTTCAATTATTTTCAATTATTTTCAATTATTTTCAATTATTTTCAATTATTTATCAATTATTTTCAATTATTTCAATTATTTTCAATGATTTGTAATTATTTTCAATTATTTTCAATTATTTATCAATTATTTTCAATTATTTTCAATTATTTCCAATTATTTTCAATTATTTTCAATTATTTATCAATTATTTTCAATTATTTTCAATTATTTATCAATTATTTTCAATTATTTTCAATTATTTTCAATTATTTTCAATTATTTATCAATTATTTTCAATTATTTAAATTATTTTAAATTATTTTCAATTATTTTCAATTATTTTCAATTATTTTCAATTACTTTCAATTATTTATCAATTATTTTAAATTATTTTCAATTATTTTCAATTATTTTCAACTATTTTAAATTAGTTTCAATTATTTTCAATTATTTATGAATTATTATAAATTATTTTCAACTATTTATCAATTATTTCCAATTATTTGCAATTATTTTCCAATTATTTCCAATTATTTTCAATTATTTTCAATTATTTTCAATTATTTTTCAATTATTTTCAATCATTTTCAATTATTTATCAATTATGTATGAATTATTTTCAATTATTTATCAATTATTTTCAATTATTTGTCAATTATTTTAAATTATTTTGAATTATTTTCAATTATTTTCAATTATTTTCAATTATTTTCAATGATTTTTAATTATTTTCTATTATTTTCAATTATTTTCAATTATTTATCAATTATTTTCAATTATTTCAATTATTTTCAATTATTTTCAATTATTTTCAATTATTTTCAACTATTTATCAATTATTTTGTATTATTTTCAATTATTTTCAATTATTTTCAATTATTTTCAATTATTTTCAATTATTTTCAATTATTTTCAATTATTTATCAATTATTTTCAATTATTTTCAATTATTTTCAATTATTTTCATTAATTTTTAATAATTTTCAATTATTTATCAATTATTTTCAATTATTTTCAATTATTTTCAATTATTTTAAATTATTTTCAATTATTTTAAATTATTTTCAATTATTTTAAATTATTTTCAATTATTTATCAGTTATTTCCAATTATTTGCAATTATTATCCAATTATTTTCAATTATTTTAATTTATTTTCAATTATTTTCAATTATTTTCAATTATTTGTAATTATTTTCAATTATTTTCAATTATTTTCAATTATTTTCAATTATTTATCAATTATTTTCAATTATTTTCAATTATTTTAAATTATTTTGAATTATTTTAAATTATTTTCAATTATTTATCAATTATTTATCAATTATTTATCAATTATTTTCAATTATTTTCAATTATTTTAAATTATTTTCAATTATTTATCAATTATTTTGAATTATTTTCAATTATTTTCAATTATTTTCAATTATTTATCAATTATTTTCAATTATTTTCAATTATTTATCAATTATTTTCAATTATTTTCAATTATTTTCAATTATTTTCAATTATTTTCAATTATTTATCAATTATTTTGAATTATTTTCAATTATTTTCAATTATTTTTCAATTATTTTCAATTATTTTCAATTATTTTCAATTATTTATCAATTATTATCAATCATTTTCAATTATTTTCAATTATTTTCAATTATTTATCAATTATTTTCAATTATTTTCAATTATTTTAAATTATTTTGAATTATTTTAAATTATTTTCAATTATTTATCAATTATTTATCAATTATTTATCAATTATTTTCAATTATTTTCAATTATTTTAAATTATTTTCAATTATTTATCAATTATTTTGAATTATTTTCAATTATTTTCAATTATTTCCAATTATTTTCAATTATTTTCAATTATTTTCAATTATTTATCAATTATTTTCAATTATTTCAATTATTTTCAATTATTTTCAATGATTTGTAATTATTTTCAATTATTTTCAATTATTTATAAATTATTTTCAATTATTTTCAATTATTTTCAATTATTTCCAATTATTTTCAATTATTTTCAATTATTTATCAATTATTTTCAATTATTTTCAATTATTTATCAATTATTTTCAATTATTTTCAATTATTTTCAATTATTTTCAATTATTTATCAATTATTTTCAATTATTTAAATTATTTTCAATTATTTTCAATTATTTTCAATTATTTTCAATTATTTATCAATTATTTTAAATTATTTTCAATTATTTGCAATTATTTTCAATTATTTTCAATTATTTTAAATTATTTTCAATTATTTTAAATTATTTTCAATTATTTAAATTATTTTAAATTATTTTCAATTATTTTCAATTATTTTCAATTATTTTCAATTATTTTCAATTATTTTCAATTATTTTTAATTATTTTCAATTATTTTCAATTATTTTCATTTATTTTCAATTATTTTAATTTATTTTCAATTATTTTCAATGTTTTTCAATTATTTTCAATTATTTTCCATTATTTATCAATTATTTTCAATTATTATCAATTATTTTCAATTATTTTCAATTATTTTCAATTATTTATCAATTATTTTCAATCATTTTCAATCATTTATCAATCATTTATGAATCATTTATCAATGATTTTTAATTATTTTCAATTATTTTCAATTATTTATCAATTATTTTCAATTATTTTCAATTATTTTCAATTATTTATCAATTATTTTCAATTATTTTCAATTATTTTCAATTATTTTCAATTATTGTCAGTTATTTTTAATTATTTGTAATTATTTTCAATTATTTTCCATTATTTTCAATTATTTATGAATTATTTATCAATTATTTTAAATTATTTTCAATTATTTTCAATTATTTATCAATTATTTATTAATTATTTATCAATTATTTTCAATTATTTTTCAATTATTTTCAATTATTTTCAATTATTTTCAATTATTTATGAATTATTATCAATTATTTTCAATTATTTATCAATTATTTCCAATTATTTGCAATTATTTTCCAATTATTTCCAATTATTTTCAATTATTTTCAATTCTTTTCAATTATTTTTCAATTATTTTCAATCATTTTCAATTATTTATCAATTATTTATCAATTATTTTCAATTATTTGTAAATTATTTTAAATTATTTTGAATTATTTTCAATTATTATCAATTATTATCAATTATTTTCAATTATTTTCAATTATTTATCAATTATTTTCAATTATTTAAATTATTTTCAATTATTTTCAATTATTTTCAATTATTTTCAATTATTTATCAATTATTCTAAATTATTTTCAATTATTTGCAATTATATTCAATTATTTTAAATTATTTTCAATTATTTTCAATTATTTTCAATTATTTCCAATTATTTTCAATCATTTTCAATCATTTATCAATCATTTATCAATCATTTATCAATCATTTATCAATCATTTATCAATCATTTATCAATCATTAATCAATGATTTTTAATTATTTTCAATTATTTTCAATTATTTTCAATTATTTAAATTATTTTAAATTATTTTCAATTATTTTCAATTATTTTCAATTATTTTCAATTATTTTCAATTATTTATCAATTATTTTCAATTATTTTTAATTATTTTCAATTATTTTCAATTTTTTTCATTTATTTTCAATTATTTTAATTTATTTTCAATTATTTTCAATGTTTTTCAATTATTTTCAATTATTTTCAATTATTTATCAATTATTTTCAATTATTATCAATTATTTTCAATTATTTTCAATTATTTTCAATTATTTATCAATTATTTTCAATCATTTTCAATCATTTATCAATCATTTATGAATCATTTATCAATGATTTTTAATTATTTTCAATTATTTTCAATTATTTATCAATTATTTTAAATTATTTTCATTTATATTCAATTATTTTAAATTATTTTCAATTATTTATCAATTATTTTCAATTATTTTCAATTATTTTCAATTATTTCCAATTATTTTCAATTATTTTCAATTATTTATCAATTATTTTCAATTATTTTCAATTATTTTCAATTATTTTCAATTATTTTCAATTATTTATCAATTATTTTCAATTATTTCAATTATTTTCAATTATTTTCAATTATTTATCAATTATTTTCAATTATTTTCAATTATTTCCAATTATTTTCAATTATTTTCAATTATTTATCAATTATTTTCAATTATTTTCAATTATTTATCAATTATTTTCAATTATTTTCAATTATTTTCAATTATTTTCAATTATTTATCAATTATTTTCAATTATTTAAATTATTTTCAATTATTTTCAATTATTTTTCAATTATTTTCAATCATTTTCAATTATTTATCAATTATTTATCAATTATTTTCAATTATTTGTAAATTATTTTAAATTATTTTGAATTATTTTCAATTATTATCAATTATTATCAATTATTTTCAATTATTTTCAATTATTTATCAATTATTTTCAATTATTTAAATTATTTTCAATTATTTTCAATTATTTTCAATTATTTTCAATTATTTATCAATTATTCTAAATTATTTTCAATTATTTGCAATTATATTCAATTATTTTAAATTATTTTCAATTATTTTCAATTATTTTCAATTATTTCCAATTATTTTCAATCATTTTCAATCATTTATCAATCATTTATCAATCATTTATCAATCATTTATCAATCATTTATCAATCATTTATCAATCATTAATCAATGATTTTTAATTATTTTCAATTATTTTCAATTATTTTCAATTATTTAAATTATTTTAAATTATTTTCAATTATTTTCAATTATTTTCAATTATTTTCAATTATTTTCAATTATTTATCAATTATTTTCAATTATTTTTAATTATTTTCAATTATTTTCAATTTTTTTCATTTATTTTCAATTATTTTAATTTATTTTCAATTATTTTCAATGTTTTTCAATTATTTTCAATTATTTTCAATTATTTATCAATTATTTTCAATTATTATCAATTATTTTCAATTATTTTCAATTATTTTCAATTATTTATCAATTATTTTCAATCATTTTCAATTATTTTCAATCATTTTCAATCATTTATCAATCATTTATGAATCATTTATCAATGATTTTTAATTATTTTCAATTATTTTCAATTATTTATCAATTATTTTAAATTATTTTCATTTATATTCAATTATTTTAAATTATTTTCAATTATTTATCAATTATTTTCAATTATTTTCAATTATTTTCAATTATTTCCAATTATTTTCAATTATTTTCAATTATTTATCAATTATTTTCAATTATTTTCAATTATTTTCAATTATTTTCAATTATTTTCAATTATTTATCAATTATTTTCAATTATTTCAATTATTTTCAATGATTTGTAATTATTTTCAATTATTTTCAATTATTTATCAATTATTTTCAATTATTTTCAATTATTTCCAATTATTTTCAATTATTTTCAATTATTTATCAATTATTTTCAATTATTTTCAATTATTTATCAATTATTTTCAATTATTTTCAATTATTTTCAATTATTTTCAATTATTTATCAATTATTTTCAATTATTTAAATTATTTTCAATTATTTTCAATTATTTTCAATTATTTTCAATTATTTTCAATTATTTTCAATTATTTATCAATTATTTTAAATTATTTTCAATTATTTTCAATTATTTTCAACTATTTTAAATTAGTTTCAATTATTTTCAATTATTTATGAATTATTATAAATTATTTTCAACTATTTATCAATTATTTCCAATTATTTGCAATTATTTTCCAATTATTTCCAATTATTTTCAATTATTTTCAATTATTTTCAATTATTTTTCAATTATTTTCAATCATTTTCAATTATTTATCAATTATGTATGAATTATTTTCAATTATTTATCAATTATTTTCAATTATTTGTCAATTATTTTAAATTATTTTGAATTATTTTCAATTATTTTCAATTATTTTCAATTATTTTCAATGATTTTTAATTATTTTCTATTATTTTCAATTATTTTCAATTATTTATCAATTATTTTCAATTATTTCAATTATTTTCAATAATTTTCAATTATTTTCAATTATTTTCAACTATTTATCAATTATTTTGTATTATTTTCAATTATTTTCAATTATTTTCAATTATTTTCAATTATTTTCAATTATTTTCAATTATTTTCAATTATTTATCAATTATTTTCAATTATTTTCAATTATTTTCAATTATTTTCATTAATTTTTAATAATTTTCAATTATTTATCAATTATTTTCAATTATTTTCAATGATTTGTAATTATTTGCAATTATTTTCAATTATTTATCAATTATTTTCAATTATTTTCAATTATTTTCAATTATTTCCAATTATTTTCAATTATTTTCAATTATTTATCAATTATTTTCAATTATTTTAAATTATTTTCAATTATTTTCAATTATTTTCAATTATTTGTAATTATTTTCAATTATTTTCAATTATTTTCAATTATTTTCAATTATTTTCAATTATTTTAAATTATTTTGAATTATTTTAAATTATTTTCAATTATTTATCAATTATTTATCAATTATTTATCAATTATTTTCAATTATTTTCAATTATTTTAAATTATTTTCAATTATTTATCAATTATTTTGAATTATTTTCAATTATTTTCAATTATTTTCAATTATTTATCAATTATTTTCAATTATTTTCAATTATTTATCAATTATTTTCAATTATTTGTCAATTATTTTAAATTATTTTGAATTATTTTCAATTATTTTCAATTATTTTCAATTATTTTCAATGATTTTTAATTATTTTCTATTATTTTCAATTATTTTCAATTATTTATCAATTATTTTCAATTATTTCAATTATTTTCAATTATTTTCAATTATTTTCAATTATTTTCAACTATTTATCAATTATTTTGTATTATTTTCAATTATTTTCAATTATTTTCAATTATTTTCAATTATTTTCAATTATTTTCAATTATTTTCAATTATTTATCAATTATTTTCAATTATTTTCAATTATTTTCAATTATTTTCATTAATTTTTAATAATTTTCAATTATTTATCAATTATTTTCAATTATTTTAAATTATTTTCAATTATTTTAAATTATTTTCAATTATTTTAAATTATTTTCAATTATTTTAAATTATTTTCAATTATTTATCAGTTATTTCCAATTATTTGCAATTATTATCCAATTATTTTCAATTATTTTAAATTATTTTCAATTATTTTCAATTATTTTCAATTATTTGTAATTATTTTCAATTATTTTCAATTATTTTCAATTATTTTCAATTATTTATCAATTATTTTCAATTATTTTAAATTATTTTAAATTATTTTGAATTATTTTAAATTATTTTCAATTATTTATCAATTATTTATCAATTATTTATCAATTATTTTCAATTATTTTCAATTATTTATCAATTATTTTAAATTATTTTCATTTATATTCAATTATTTTAAATTATTTTCAATTATTTATCAATTATTTTCAATTATTTTCAATTATTTTCAATTATTTCCAATTATTTTCAATTATTTTCAATTATTTATCAATTATTTTCAATTATTTTCAATTATTTTCAATTATTTTCAATTATTTTCAATTATTTATCAATTATTTTCAATTATTTCAATTATTTTCAATGATTTGTAATTATTTTCAATTATTTTCAATTATTTATCAATTATTTTCAATTATTTTCAATTATTTCCAATTATTTTCAATTATTTTCAATTATTTATCAATTATTTTCAATTATTTTCAATTATTTATCAATTATTTTCAATTATTTTCAATTATTTTCAATTATTTTCAATTATTTATCAATTATTTTCAATTATTTAAATTATTTTCAATTATTTTCAATTATTTTCAATTATTTTCAATTATTTTCAATTATTTTCAATTATTTATCAATTATTTTAAATTATTTTCAATTATTTTCAATTATTTTCAACTATTTTAAATTAGTTTCAATTATTTTCAATTATTTATGAATTATTATAAATTATTTTCAACTATTTATCAATTATTTCCAATTATTTGCAATTATTTTCCAATTATTTCCAATTATTTTCAATTATTTTCAATTATTTTCAATTATTTTTCAATTATTTTCAATCATTTTCAATTATTTATCAATTATGTATGAATTATTTTCAATTATTTATCAATTATTTTCAATTATTTGTCAATTATTTTAAATTATTTTGAATTATTTTCAATTATTTTCAATTATTTTCAATTATTTTCAATTATTTTCAATTATTTATCAATTATTTTCAATTATTTTCAATTATTTTCAATTATTTTCAATTATTTGTCAATTATTTTAAATTATTTTGAATTATTTTCAATTATTTTCAATTATTTTCAATTATTTTCAATGATTTTTAATTATTTTCTATTATTTTCAATTATTTTCAATTATTTATCAATTATTTTCAATTATTTCAATTATTTTCAATTATTTTCAATTATTTTCAATTATTTTCAACTATTTATCAATTATTTTGTATTATTTTCAATTATTTTCAATTATTTTCAATTATTTTCAATTATTTTCAATTATTTTCAATTATTTTCAATTATTTATCAATTATTTTCAATTATTTTCAATTATTTTCAATTATTTTCATTAATTTTTAATAATTTTCAATTATTTATCAATTATTTTCAATTATTTTCAATGATTTGTAATTATTTGCAATTATTTTAAATTATTTATCAATTATTTTCAATTATTTTCAATTATTTTCAATTATTTCCAATTATTTTCAATTATTTTCAATTATTTATCAATTATTTTCAATTATTTTAAATTATTTTCAATTATTTTCAATTATTTTCAATTATTTGTAATTATTTTCAATTATTTTCAATTATTTTCAATTATTTATCAATTATTTTCAATTATTTTCAATTATTTTAAATTATTTTGAATTATTTTAAATTATTTTCAATTATTTATCAATTATTTATCAATTATTTATCAATTATTTTCAATTATTTTCAATTATTTTAAATTATTTTCAATTATTTATCAATTATTTTGAATTATTTTCAATTATTTTCAATTATTTTCAATTATTTATCAATTATTTTCAATTATTTTCAATTATTTATCAATTATTTTCAATTATTTTCAATTATTTTCAATTATTTTCAATTATTTTCAATTATTTATCAATTATTTTGAATTATTTTCAATTATTTTCAATTATTTTTCAATTATTTTCAATTATTTTCAATTATTTTCAATTATTTTAAATTATTTTCAATTATTTTCAATTATTTTCAATTATTTGTAATTATTTTCAATTATTTTCAATTATTTTCAATTATTTTCAATTATTTATCAATTATTTTCAATTATTTTCAATTATTTTAAATTATTTTGAATTATTTTAAATTATTTTCAATTATTTATCAATTATTTATCAATTATTTATCAATTATTTTCAATTATTTTCAATTATTTATCAATTATTTTAAATTATTTTCATTTATATTCAATTATTTTAAATTATTTTCAATTATTTATCAATTATTTTCAATTATTTTCAATTATTTTCAATTATTTCCAATTATTTTCAATTATTTTCAATTATTTATCAATTATTTTCAATTATTTTCAATTATTTTCAATTATTTTCAATTATTTTCAATTATTTATCAATTATTTTCAATTATTTCAATTATTTTCAATGATTTGTAATTATTTTCAATTATTTTCAATTATTTATCAATTATTTTCAATTATTTTCAATTATTTCCAATTATTTTCAATTATTTTCAATTATTTATCAATTATTTTCAATTATTTTCAATTATTTATCAATTATTTTCAATTATTTTCAATTATTTTCAATTATTTTCAATTATTTATCAATTATTTTCAATTATTTAAATTATTTTCAATTATTTTCAATTATTTTCAATTATTTTCAATTATTTTCAATTATTTTCAATTATTTATCAATTATTTTAAATTATTTTCAATTATTTTCAATTATTTTCAACTATTTTAAATTAGTTTCAATTATTTTCAATTATTTATGAATTATTATAAATTATTTTCAACTATTTATCAATTATTTCCAATTATTTGCAATTATTTTCCAATTATTTCCAATTATTTTCAATTATTTTCAATTATTTTCAATGATTTTTAATTATTTTCTATTATTTTCAATTATTTTCAATTATTTATCAATTATTTTCAATTATTTCAATTATTTTCAATTATTTTCAATTATTTTCAATTATTTTCAACTATTTATCAATTATTTTGTATTATTTTCAATTATTTTCAATTATTTTCAATTATTTTCAATTATTTTCAATTATTTTCAATTATTTTCAATTATTTATCAATTATTTTCAATTATTTTCAATTATTTTCAATTATTTTCATTAATTTTTAATAATTTTCAATTATTTATCAATTATTTTCAATTATTTTCAATGATTTGTAATTATTTGCAATTATTTTCAATTATTTATCAATTATTTTCAATTATTTTCAATTATTTTCAATTATTTCCAATTATTTTCAATTATTTTCAATTATTTATCAATTATTTTCAATTATTTTAAATTATTTTCAATTATTTTCAATTATTTTCAATTATTTGTAATTATTTTCAATTATTTTCAATTATTTTCAATTATTTATCAATTATTTTCAATTATTTTAAATTATTTTAAATTATTTTGAATTATTTTAAATTATTTTCAATTATTTATCAATTATTTATCAATTATTTATCAATTATTTTCAATTATTTTCAATTATTTTAAATTATTTTCAATTATTTATCAATTATTTTGAATTATTTTCAATTATTTTCAATTATTTTCAATTATTTATCAATTATTTTCAATTATTTTCAATTATTTATCAATTATTTTCAATTATTTTCAATTATTTTCAATTATTTTCAATTATTTTCAATTATTTATCAATTATTTTGAATTATTTTCAATTATTTTCAATTATTTTTCAATTATTTTCAATTATTTTCAATTATTTTCAATTATTTATCAATTATTATCAATTATTTTCAATTATTTATCAATTATTTCCAATTATTTGCAATTATTTTCCAATTATTTCCAATTATTTTCAATTATTTTCAATTATTTATCAATTATTTTAAATTTTTTTCATTTATTTTCAATTATTTTCAATTATTTTAAATTATTTTCAATTATTTATCAATTATTTTCAATTATTTTCAATTATTTTCAATTATTTTCAATTATTTTCAATTATTTCCAATTATTTTCAATTATTTTCAATTATTTTCAATTATTTATCAATTATTTTCAATTATTTCAATTATTTTCAATTATTTTCAATGATTTGTAATTATTTTCAATTATTTTCAATTATTTATCAATTATTTTCAATTATTTTCAATTATTTTCAATTATTTCCAATTATTTTCAATTATTTTCAATTATTTATCAATTATTTTCAATTATTTTCAATTATTTATCAATTATTTTCAATTATTTTCAATTATTTTCAATTATTTTCAATTATTTATCAATTATTTTCAATTATTTAAATTATTTTCAATTATTTTCAATTATTTTCAATTATTTTCAATTATTTATCAATTATTTTAAATTATTTTCAATTATTTGCAATTATTTTCAATTATTTTCAATTATTTTAAATTATTTTCAATTATTTTCAATTATTTTCAATTATTTCCAATTATTTTCAATCATTTTCAATCATTTATCAATCATTTATCAATCATTTATCAATCATTTATCAATCATTTATCAATCATTTATCAATCATTTATCAATCATTAATCAATGATTTTTAATTATTTTCAATTATTTTCCATTATTTTCAATTATTTAAATTATTTTAAATTATTTTCAATTATTTTCAATTATTTTCAATTATTTTCAATTATTTTCAATTATTTATCAATTATTTTCAATTATTTTTAATTATTTTCAATTATTTTCAATTATTTTCATTTATTTTCAATTATTTTAATTTATTTTCAATTATTTTCAATGTTTTTCAATTATTTTCAATTATTTTCCATTATTTATTAATTATTTTCAATTATTATCAATTATTTTCAATTATTTTCAATTATTTTCAATTATTTATCAATTATTTTCAATCATTTTCAATCATTTATCAATCATTTATGAATCATTTATCAATGATTTTTAATTATTTTCAATTATTTTCAATTATTTATCAATTATTTTCAATTATTTTCAATTATTTATCAATTATTATCAATTATTTTCAATTATTTTCAATTATTTTCAATTATTGTCAGTTATTTTCAATTATTTGTAATTATTTTCAATTATTTTCCATTATTTTCAATTATTTATGAATTATTTATCAATTATTTTAAATTATTTTCAATTATTTTCAATTATTTATCAATTATTTATTAATTATTTATCAATTATTTTCAATTATTTTTCAATTATTTTAAATTATTTTCAATTATTTTCAATTATTTATGAATTATTATCAATTATTTTCAATTATTTATCAATTATTTCCAATTATTTGCAATTATTTTCCAATTATTTCCAATTATTTTCAATTAATTTCAATTATTTTCAATTATTTTTCAATTATTTTCAATCATTTTCAATTATTTATCAATTATTTATCAATTATTTTCAATTATTTGTAAATTATTTTAAATTATTTTGAATTATTTTCAATTATTATCAATTATTATCAATTATTTTCAATTATTTTCAATTATTTATCAATTATTTTCAATTATTTAAATTATTTTCAATTATTTTCAATTATTTTCAATTATTTTCAATTATTTATCAATTATTTTAAATTATTTTCAATTATTTGCAATTATTTTCAATTATTTTCAATTATTTTAAATTATTTTCAATTATTTTCAATTATTTTCATTTATTTCCAATTATTTTCAATCATTTTCAATCATTTATCAATCATTTATCAATCATTTATCAATCATTTATCAATCATTTATCAATCATTTATCAATCATTTATCAATCATTAATCAATGATTTTTAATTATTTTCAATTATTTTCAATTATTTTCAATTATTTAAATTATTTTAAATTATTTTCAATTATTTTCAATTATTTTCAATTATTTTCAATTATTTTCAATTATTTTCAATTATTTATCAATTATTTTCAATTATTTTTAATTATTTTCAATTATTTTCAATTATTTTCATTTATTTTCAATTATTTTAATTTATTTTCAATTATTTTCAATGTTTTTCAATTATTTTCAATTATTTTCAATTATTTATCAATTATTTTCAATTATTTTCAATTATTTTCAATTATTTTCAATTATTTTCAATTATTTATCAATTATTTTCAATTATTTCAATTATTTTCAATGATTTGTAATTATTTTCAATTATTTTCAATTATTTATCAATTATTTTCAATTATTTTCAATTATTTCCAATTATTTTCAATTATTTTCAATTATTTATCAATTATTTTCAATTATTTTCAATTATTTTCAATTATTTTCAATTATTTTCAATTATTTTCAATTATTTATCAATTATTTTAAATTATTTTCAATTATTTTCAATTATTTTCAACTATTTTAAATTAGTTTCAATTATTTTCAATTATTTATGAATTATTATAAATTATTTTCAACTATTTATCAATTATTTCCAATTATTTGCAATTATTTTCCAATTATTTCCAATTATTTTCAATTATTTTCAATTATTTTCAATTATTTTTCAATTATTTTCAATCATTTTCAATTATTTATCAATTATGTATGAATTATTTTCAATTATTTATCAATTATTTTCAATTATTTGTCAATTATTTTAAATTATTTTGAATTATTTTCAATTATTTTCAATTATTTTCAATTATTTTCAATGATTTTTAATTATTTTCTATTATTTTCAATTATTTTCAATTATTTATCAATTATTTTCAATTATTTCAATTATTTTCAATTATTTTCAATTATTTTCAATTATTTTCAACTATTTATCAATTATTTTGTATTATTTTCAATTATTTTCAATTATTTTCAATTATTTTCAATTATTTTCAATTATTTTCAATTATTTTCAATTATTTTCAATTATTTTCATTAATTTTTAATAATTTTCAATTATTTATCAATTATTTTCAATTATTTTCAATTATTTTCAATTATTTTAAATTATTTTCAATTATTTTAAATTATTTTCAATTATTTTAAATTATTTTCAATTATTTATCAGTTATTTCCAATTATTTGCAATTATTATCCAATTATTTTCAATTATTTTAAATTATTTTCAATTATTTTCAATTATTTTCAATTATTTGTAATTATTTTCAATTATTTTCAATTATTTTCAATTATTTTCAATTATTTATCAATTATTTTCAATTATTTTCAATTATTTTAAATTATTTTGAATTATTTTAAATTATTTTCAATTATTTATCAATTATTTATCAATTATTTATCAATTATTGTCAATTATTTTCAATTATTTTAAATTATTCTCAATTATTTATCAATTATTTTGAATTATTTTCAATTATTTTCAATTATTTTCAATTATTTATCAATTATTTTCAATTATTTTCAATTATTTATCAATTATTTTCAATTATTTTCAATTATTTTCAATTATTTTCAATTATTTTCAATTATTTATCAATTATTTTGAATTATTTTCAATTATTTTCAATTATTTTTCAATTATTTTCAATTATTTTCAATTATTTTCAATTATTTATCAATTATTATCAATTATTTTCAATTATTTATCAATTATTTCCAATTATTTGCAATTATTTTCCAATTATTTCCAATTATTTTCAATTATTTTCAATTATTTATCAATTATTTTAAATTATTTTCATTTATTTTCAATTATTTTCAATTATTTTAAATTATTTTCAATTATTTATCAATTATTTTCAATTATTTTCAATTATTTTCAATTATTTTCAATTATTTTCAATTATTTCCAATTATTTTCAATTATTTTCAATTATTTTCAATTATTTATCAATTATTTTCAATTATTTCAATTATTTTCAATTATTTTCAATGATTTGTAATTATTTTCAATTATTTTCAATTATTTATCAATTATTTTCAATTATTTTCAATTATTTTCAATTATTTCCAATTATTTTCAATTATTTTCAATTATTTATCAATTATTTTCAATTATTTTCAATTATTTATCAATTATTTTCAATTATTTTCAATTATTTTCAATTATTTTCAATTATTTATCAATTATTTTCAATTATTTAAATTATTTTCAATTATTTTCAATTATTTTCAATTATTTTCAATTATTTATCAATTATTTTAAATTATTTTCAATTATTTGCAATTATTTTCAATTATTTTCAATTATTTTAAATTATTTTCAATTATTTTCAATTATTTTCAATTATTTCCAATTATTTTCAATCATTTTCAATCATTTATCAATCATTTATCAATCATTTATCAATCATTTATCAATCATTTATCAATCATTTATCAATCATTAATCAATGATTTTTAATTATTTTCAATTATTTTAAATTATTTTCAATTATTTAAATTATTTTAAATTATTTTCAATTATTTTCAATTATTTTCAATTATTTTCAATTATTTTCAATTATTTTCAATTATTTTTAATTATTTTCAATTATTTTCAATTATTTTCATTTATTTTCAATTATTTAAATTATTTTCAATTATTTTCAATTATTTTCACTTATTTTCAATTATTTTAAATTATTTTCAATTATTTATCGATTATTTTAAATTATTTTCAATTATTTTCAATTATTTTCAATTATTTTCAATTATTTTCAATTATTTTCAATTATTTTCAATTATTTATCAATTATTTTCAATTATTTTCAATTATTTTCAATTATTTTCAATTATTTTCAATTATTTTCAGATATTTCCAATTATTTTCCATTTTTTCAATTCTTTTCAATTCTTTTCAATTATTTATCAATTTTTTTCAATTATTTTCCATTATTTTCAATTATTTTCAATTATTTTCAATTATTTTCAACTATTTATCAATTATTTTGAATTATTTTCAATTATTTTCAATTATTTTCAATTATTTGCAATTATTTTCCAATTATTTCCAATTATTTTCAATTATTTTCAATTATTTTCAATTATTTTTCAATTATTTTCAATCATTTTCAATTATTTATCAATTATTTATCAATTATTTTCAATTATTTTCAATTATTTTCAATTATTTTCAATTATTTTCAATTATTTTCAATTATTTTCAATTATTTTCAATTATTTTAAATTATTTTCAATTATTTTAAATTATTTATCAATTAGTATGAATTATTTTCAATTATTTTCAATTATTTTCAATTATTTTCAATTATTTTCAATTATTCTCAATTATTTATCAATTATTTTCAATTATTTTCAATTATTTTCATTAATTTTCAATTATTTTCAATTATTTATCAATTATTTACAATTATTTTCAATTATTTTCAATTATTTTAAATTATTTTAAATTATTTTCAATTATTTTCAATTATTTATCAATTATTTATCAATTATTTATCAATTATTTTAAATTATTTTAAGTGATTTTCAATTATTTATCAATTATTTTGAATTATTTTCAATTATTTTCAATTATTTATCAATTATTATCAATTATTTTCAATTATTTATCAATTATTTCCAATTATTTGCAATTATTTTCCAATTATTTCCAATTATTTTCAATTATTTTCAATTATTTATCAATTATTTTAAATTATTTTCATTTATTTTCAATTATTTTCAATTATTTTAAATTATTTTCAATTATTTTCAATTATTTTCAATTATTTTCAATTATTTTTCAATTATTTTCAATTATTTTCCATTATTTTCAATTATTTTCAATTATTTTCAATTATTTTCAACTATTTATCAATTATTTTGAATTATTTTCAATTATTTTCAATTATTTTCAATTATTTGCAATTATTTTCCAATTATTTCCAATTATTTTCAATTATTTTCAATTATTTTCAATTATTTTTCAATTATTTTCAATCATTTTCAATTATTTATCAATTATTTATCAATTATTTTCAATTATTTTCAATTATTTTCAATTATTTTCAATTATTTTCAATTATTTTCAATTATTTTAAATTATTTTCAATTATTTTAAATTATTTATCAATTAGTATGAATTATTTTCAATTATTTTCAATTATTTTCAATTATTTTCAATTATTTTCAATTATTCTCAATTATTTATCAATTATTTTCAATTATTTTCAATTATTTTCAATTATTTTCATTAATTTTCAATTATTTTCAATTATTTATCAATTATTTACAATTATTTTCAATTATTTTCAATTATTTTAAATTATTTTAAATTATTTTCAATTATTTTCAATTATTTATCAATTATTTATCAATTATTTATCAATTATTTTAAATTATTTTAAGTGATTTTCAATTATTTATCAATTATTTTGAATTATTTTCAATTATTTTCAATTATTTATCAATTATTATCAATTATTTTCAATTATTTATCAATTATTACCAATTATTTGCAATTATTTTCCAATTATTTCCAATTATTTTCAATTATTTTCAATTATTTATCAATTATTTTAAATTATTTTCATTTATTTTCAATTATTTTCAATTATTTTAAATTATTTTCAATTATTTTCAATTATTTTCAATTATTTTCAATTATTTTTCAATTATTTTCAATTATTTTCCATTATTTTCAATTATTTTCAATTATTTTCAATTATTTTCAATTATTTTCAATTATTTATCAATTATTTTCAATTATTTAAATTATTTTCAATTATTTTCAATTATTTTCAATTATTTTCAATTATTTTCAATTATTTTCAATTATTTATCAATTATTTTAAATTATTTTCAATTATTTTCAATTATTTTCAACTATTTTAAATTAGTTTCAATTATTTTCAATTATTTATGAATTATTATAAATTATTTTCAACTATTTATCAATTATTTCCAATTATTTGCAATTATTTTCCAATTATTTCCAATTATTTTCAATTATTTTCAATTATTTTCAATTATTTTTCAATTATTTTCAATCATTTTCAATTATTTATCAATTATGTATGAATTATTTTCAATTATTTATCAATTATTTTCAATTATTTGTCAATTATTTTCAATTATTTTCAATTATTTGCAATTATTTTCCAATTATTTCCAATTATTTTCAATTATTTTCAATTATTTTCAATTATTTTTCAATTATTTTCAATCATTTTCAATTATTTATCAATTATTTATCAATTATTTTCAATTATTTTCAATTATTTTCAATTATTTTCAATTATTTTCAATTATTTTCAATTATTTTAAATTATTTTCAATTATTTTAAATTATTTATCAATTAGTATGAATTATTTTCAATTATTTTCAATTATTTTCAATTATTTTCAATTATTTTCAATTATTCTCAATTATTTATCAATTATTTTCAATTATTTTCAATTATTTTCAATTATTTTCATTAATTTTCAATTATTTTCAATTATTTATCAATTATTTACAATTATTTTCAATTATTTTCAATTATTTTAAATTATTTTAAATTATTTTCAATTATTTTCAATTATTTATCAATTATTTATCAATTATTTATCAATTATTTTAAATTATTTTAAGTGATTTTCAATTATTTATCAATTATTTTGAATTATTTTCAATTATTTTCAATTATTTATCAATTATTATCAATTATTTCCAATTATTTATCAATTATTTCCAATTATTTGCAATTATTTTCCAATTATTTCCAATTATTTTCAATTATTTTCAATTATTTATCAATTATTTTAAATTATTTTCATTTATTTTCAATTATTTTCAATTATTTTAAATTATTTTCAATTATTTCCAATTATTTTCAATTATTTTCAATTATTTTCAATTATTTTTCAATTATTTTCAATCATTTTCAATTATTTATCAATTATGTATGAATTATTTTCAATTATTTATCTATTATTTTCAATTATTTGTCAATTATTTTCAATTATTTTCAATTATTTGCAATTATTTTCCAATTATTTCCAATTATTTTCAATTATTTTCAATTATTTTCAATTATTTTTCAATTATTTTCAATCATTTTCAATTATTTATCAATTATTTATCAATTATTTTCAATTATTTTCAATTATTTTCAATTATTTTCAATTATTTTCAATTATTTTCAATTATTTTCAATTATTTTCAATTATTTTAAATTATTTATCAATTAGTATGAATTATTTTCAATTATTTTCAATTATTTTCAATTATTTTCAATTATTTTCAATTATTCTCAATTATTTATCAATTATTTTCAATTATTTTCAATTATTTTCAATTATTTTCATTAATTTTCAATTATTTTCAATTATTTATCAATTATTTACAATTATTTTCAATTATTTTCAATTATTTTAAATTATTTTAAATTATTTTCAATTATTTTCAATTATTTATCAATTATTTATCAATTATTTATCAATTATTTATCAATTATTTTAAATTATTTTAAGTGATTTTCAATTATTTATCAATTATTTTGAATTATTTTCAATTATTTTCAATTATTTATCAATTATTATCAATTATTTTCAATTATTTATCAATTATTTCCAATTATTTGCAATTATTTTCCAATTATTTCCAATTATTTTCAATTATTTTCAATTATTTATCAATTATTTTAAATTATTTTCATTTATTTTCAATTATTTTCAATTATTTTAAATTATTTTCAATTATTTTCAATTATTTTCAATTATTTTCAATTATTTTTCAATTATTTTCAATTATTTTCCATTATTTTCAATTATTTTCAATTATTTTCAATTATTTTCAATTATTTTCAATTATTTTCAATTATTTATCAATTATTTTAAAATATTTTCAATTATTTTCAATTATTTATCAATTATTTTCAATTATTTACAATTATTTTCAATTATTTTCAATTATTTATCAATTATTTTCAATTATGTTCAATTATTTTCAATTATTTTCAATTATTTTCAATTAATTTAAATTATTTTCAATTATTTATCAAATATCATCTATAAACCAAATCATTTATAAACCATTTATCAATCATTCATCAATGATTATTAATTATTTTCAATTATTTTCAATTATTTTCAATTATTTCAATTATTTTCAATTATTTTCAATGATTTTTAATTATTTTCAATTATTTTCAATTATTTATCAATTATTTTCAATTATTTTCAATTATTTTCAATTATTTTCAATTATTTATCAATTATTTTAAATTATTTTCATTTATTTTCAATTATTTTCAATTATTTTCAATTATTTTCAATTATTTTCTATTATTTTCAATTATTTATCAATTATTTTCAATTATTTTCAATTATTTTCAATTATTTTCAATTATTTTCAATTATTTTCAATTATTTTCAATTATTTATCAATTATTTTCAATTATTTATCAATTATTTTCAATTATTTATAAATTATTTTCAATTATTTTCAATTATTTTCAATTATTTTCCATTATTTTCAATTATTTTCAATTATTTTCAATTATTTTCAATTATTTTAAATTATTTTCAATTATTTTAAATTATTTTCAATTATTTATCAGTTATTTCCAATTATTTGCAATTATTATCCAATTATTTTCAATTATTTTAAATTATTTTCAATTATTTTCAATTATTTTCAATTATTTGTAATTATTTTCAATTATTTTCAATTATTTCCAATTATTTTCAATTATTTATCAATTATTTTCAATTACTTTCAATTATTTTCAATTATTTTGAATTATTTTAAATTATTTTCAATTATTTATCAATTATTTATCAATTATTTATCAATTATTTTCAATTATTTTCAATTATTTTAAATTATTTTCAATTATTTATCAATTATTTTGAATTATTTTCAATTATTTTCATTTATTTTTCAATTATTTTCAATTATTTTCAATTATTTTCAATTATTTATCAATTATTATCAATTATTTTCAATTATTTATCAATTATTTCCAATTATTTGCAATTATTTTCCAATTATTTCCAATTATTTTCAATTATTTTCAATTATTTTCAATTATTTATCAATTATTTTAAATTATTTTCATTTATTTTCAATTATTTTAAATTATTTTCAATTATTTATCAATTATTTTCAATTATTTTCAATTATTTTCAATTATTTTCAATTATTTTCAATTATTTATCAATTATTTTCAATTATTTCAATTATTTTCAATGATTTGTAATTATTTTCAATTATTTTCAATTATTTATCAATTATTTTCAATTATTTTCAATTATTTCCAATTATTTTCAATTATTTTCAATTATTTATCAATTATTTTCAATTATTTTCAATTATTTATCAATTATTTTCAATTATTTTCAATTATTTTCAATTATTTTCAATTATTTATCAATTATTTTCAATTATTTAAATTATTTTCAATTATTTTCAATTATTTTCAATTATTTTCAATTATTTTCAATTATTTTCAATTATTTATCAATTATTTTAAATTATTTTCAATTATTTTCAATTATTTTCAACTATTTTAAATTAGTTTCAATTATTTTCAATTATTTATGAATTATTATAAATTATTTTCAACTATTTATCAATTATTTCCAATTATTTGCAATTATTTTCCAATTATTTCCAATTATTTTCAATTATTTTCAATTATTTTCAATTATTTTTCAATTATTTTCAATCATTTTCAATTATTTATCAATTATGTATGAATTATTTTCAATTATTTATCAATTATTTTCAATTATTTGTCAATTATTTTAAATTATTTTGAATTATTTTCAATTATTTTCAATTATTTTCAATTATTTTCAATGATTTTTAATTATTTTCTATTATTTTCAATTATTTATCAATTATTTTCAATTATTTCAATTATTTCCAATTATTTTCAATTATTTTCAATTATTTTCAACTATTTATCAATTATTTGTATTATTTTCAATTATTTTCAATTATTTTCAATTATTTTCAATTATTTTCAATTATTTTCAATTATTTATCAATTATTTTCAATTATTTTCAATTATTTTCAATTATTTTCATTAATTTTTAATAATTTTCAATTATTTATCAATTATTTTCAATTATTTTCAATTATTTTAAATTATTTTCAATTATTTTAAATTATTTTCAATTATTTTAAATTATTTTCAATTATTTATCAGTTATTTCCAATTATTTGCAATTATTATCCAATTATTTTCAATTATTTTAAATTATTTTCAATTATTTTCAATTATTTGTAATTATTTTCAATTATTTTCAATTATTTTCAATTATTTTCAATTATTTTCAATTATTTTCAATTATTTATCAATTATTTTCAATTATTTTCAATTATTTTCAATTATTTTGAATTATTTTAAATTATTTTCAATTATTTATCAATTATTTATCAATTATTTATCAATTATTTTCAATTATTTTCAATTATTTTCAATTATTTATCAATTATTTTCAATTATTTTTAATTATTTTCAATTATTTTCAATTATTTTCATTTACTTTCAATTATTTTAATTTATTTTCAATTATTTTCAATTATTTTCAATTATTTTCAATTATTTTCAATTATTTTCAATTATTTTCAATTATTTTCAATTATTTATCAATTATTTTCAATTATTATCAATTATTTTCGATTATTTATCAATTATTTTCAATTATTTTCATTTATTTTCAATTATTTTCAATTATTTTAAATTATTTTCAATTATTTATCAATTATTTTAAATTATTTTAAATTATTTTCAATTATTTTCAATTATTTTCAATTATTTTCAATTATTTATCAATTATTTTCAATTATTTTCAATTATTTTCCATTATTTTCAATTATTTTCATTTATTTTCAATTATTTTCAATTATTTTAAATTATTTTAAATTATTTTCAATTATTTTCAATTATTTTAAATTATTTATCAATTATTTTCAATTATTTTCAATTATTTTCCATTATTTTCAATTATTTTCAATTATTTTCAATTATTTTCAATTATTTTCAATTATTTTCAATCATTTATCAATTATTTTAAAATATTTTCAATTATTTTCAATTATTTATCAATTATTTTCAATTATTTACAATTATTTTCAATTATTTTCAATTATTTATCAATTATTTTCAATTATGTTCAATTATTTTCAATTATTTTCAATTATTTTCAATTAATTTAAATTATTTTCAATTATTTATCAAATATCATCTATAAACCAAATCATTTATAAACCATTCATCAATCATTCACCAATGATTTTTAATTATTTTCAATTATTTTCAATTATTTATCAATTATTTTCAATTATTTTCAATTATTTTCAATTATTTTCAATTATTTTCAATTATTTCCAATTATTTTCATTTATTTTCAATTATTTATCAATTATTTTCAATTATTTTCAATTATTTTCAATTATTTATCAATTATTTTCAATTATTTAAATTATTTTAAATTATTTTCAAATATTTTCAATTATTTTCAATTATTTTCAATTATTTATCAATTATTATCAATTATTTTCAATTATTTATCAATTATTTCCAATTATTTGCAATTATTTTCCAATTATTTCCAATTATTTTCAATTATTTTCAATTATTTTCAATTATTTATCAATTATTTTCAATTATTTTCATTTATTTTCAATTATTTTCAACTATTTTAAATTATTTTCAATTATTTATCAATTATTTTCAATTATTTTCAATTATTTTCAATTATTTTCAATTATTTTCAATTATTTCCAATTATTTTCAATTATTTTCAATTATTTATCAATTATTTTCAATTATTTTCAATTATTTTCAATTATTTTCAATTATTGATCAATTATTTTCAATTATTTCAATTATTTTCAATTATTTTCAATGATTTTTAATTATTTTCAATTATTTTCAATTATTTATCAATTATTTTCAATTATTTTCAATTATTTTCAATTATTTTCAATTATTTCCAATTATTTTCAATTATTTTCAATTATTTATCAATTATTTTCAATTATTTATCAATTATTTTCAATTATTTTCAATTATTTTCAATTATTTATCAATTATTTTCAATTATTTAAATTATTTTCAATTATTTTCAATTATTTTCAATTATTTAAATTATTTTCAATTATTTTCAATTATTTTCACTTATTTTCAATTATTTTAAATTATTTTCAATTATTTATCGATTATTTTAAATTATTTTCAATTATTTTCAATTATTTTCAATTATTTTCAATTATTTTCAATTATTTTCAATTATTTTCAATTATTTATCAATTATTTTCAATTATTTTCAATTATTTTCAATTATTTTCAATTATTTTCAATTATTTTCAGATATTTCCAAATTATTTTCCATTTTTTCAATTCTTTTCAATTCTTTTCAATTATTTATCAATTATTTTCAATTATTTTCCATTATTTTCAATTATTTTCAATTATTTTCAATTATTTTCAACTATTTATCAATTATTTTGAATTATTTTCAATTATTTTCAATTATTTTCAATTATTTGCAATTATTTTTCAATTATTTCCAATTATTTTCAATTATTTTCAATTATTTTCAATTATTTTTGAATTATTTTCAATCATTTTCAATTATTTATCAATTATTTATAAATTATTTTCAATTATTTTCAATTATTTTCAATTATTTTCAATTATTTTCAATTATTTTCAATTATTTTAAATTATTTTCAATTATTTTAAATTATTTTCAATTATTTTCAGATATTTCCAATTATTTTCAATTTTTTCAATTCTTTTCAATTCTTTTCAATTATTTTCAATTATTTTCAATTATTTTCAATTATTTTCAACTATTTTCAATTATTTTAAATTATTTTCAATTATTTTCAATTATTTTCAATTATTTTCAATTATTTTCAATTATTTATCAATTAGTATGAATTATTTTCAATTATTTTCAATTATTTTCAATTATTTTCAATTATTTTCAATTATTCTCAATTATTTATCAATTATTTTCAATTATTTTCAATTATTTTCAATTATTTTCATTAATTTTCAATTATTTTCAATTATTTATCAATTATTTACAATTATTTTCAATTATTTTCAATTATTTTCAATTATTTTCATTAATTTTCAATTATTTTCAATTATTTATCAATTATTTACAATTATTTTCAATTATTTTCAATTATTTTAAATTATTTTAAATTATTTTAAATTATTTTCAATTATTTTCAATTATTTATCAATTATTTATCAATTATTATCAATTATTTTCAATTATTTATCAATTATTTCCAATTATTTGCAATTATTTTCTAATTATTTCCAATTATTTTCAATTATTTTCAATTATTTATCAATTATTTTAAATTATTTTAATTTATTTTCAATTATTTTCAATTATTTTCAATTATTTATCAATTATTTACAATTATTTTCAATTATTTTCAATTATTTTCAATTATTTTCATTAATTTTCAATTATTTTCAATTATTTATCAATTATTTTCAATTATTTGTCAATTATTTTAAATTATTTTGAATTATTTTCAATTATTTTCAATTATTTTCAATTATTTTCAATGATTTTTAATTATTTTCTATTATTTTCAATTATTTATCAATTATTTTCAATTATTTCAATTATTTTCAATTATTTTCAATTATTTTCAATTATTTTCAACTATTTATCAATTATTTTGTATTATTTTCAATTATTTTCAATTATTTTCAATTATTTTCAATTATTTTAAATTATTTTAAATTATTTTCAATTATTTTCAATTATTTATCAATTATTTATCAATTATTATCAATTATTTTCAATTATTTATCAATTATTTCCAATTATTTGCAATTATTTTCCAATTATTTGCAATTATTTTCCAATTATTTCCAATTATTTTCAATTATTTTCAATTATTTATCAATTATTTTAAATTATTTTCATTTATTTTCAATTATTTTCAATTATTTTCAATTATTTATCAATTATTTACAATTATTTTCAATTATTTTCAATTATTTTCAATTATTTTCATTAATTTTCAATTATTTTCAATTATTTATCAATTATTTTCAATTATTTGTCAATTATTTTAAATTATTTTGAATTATTTTCAATTATTTTCAATTATTTTCAATTATTTTCAATGATTTTTAATTATTTTCTATTATTTTCAATTATTTATCAATTATTTTCAATTATTTCAATTATTTTCAATTATTTTCAATTATTTTCAATTATTTTCAACTATTTATCAATTATTTTGTATTATTTTCAATTATTTTCAATTATTTTCAATTATTTTCAATTATTTTCAATTATTTTCAATTATTTTCAATTATTTATCAATTATTTTCAATTATTTTCAATTATTTTCAATTATTTTCATTAATTTTTAATAATTTTCAATTATTTATCAATTATTTTCAATTATTTTAAATTATTTTCAATTATTTTAAATTATTTTCAATTATTTTAAATTATTTTCAATTATTTATCAGTTATTTCCAATTATTTGCAATTATTATCCAATTATTTTCAATTATTTTAAATTATTTTCAATTATTTTCAATTATTTGTAATTATTTTCAATTATTTTCAATTATTTTCAATTATTTTCAATTATTTATCAATTATTTTCAATTATTTTCAATTATTTTCAATTATTTTGAATTATTTTAAATTATTTTCAATTATTTATCAATTATTTATCAATTATTTATCAATTATTTTCAATTATTTTCAATTATTTTCAATTATTTATCAATTATTTTCAATTATTTTTAATTATTTTCAATTATTTTCAATTATTTTCATTTACTTTCAATTATTTTAATTTATTTTCAATTATTTTCAATTATTTTCAATTATTTTCAATTATTTTCAATTATTTATCAATTATTTTCAATTATTATCAATTATTTTCGATTATTTATCAATTATTTTCAATTATTTTCATTTATTTTCAATTATTTTCAATTATTTTAAATTATTTTCAATTATTTATCAATTATTTTAAATTATTTTAAATTATTTTCAATTATTTTCAATTATTTTCAATTATTTTCAATTATTTATCAATTATTTTCAATTATTTTCAATTATTTTCCATTATTTTCAATTATTTTCATTTATTTTCAATTATTTTCAATTATTTTAAATTATTTTAAATTATTTTCAATTATTTTCAATTATTTTAAATTATTTATCAATTATTTTCAATTATTTTCAATTATTTTCCATTATTTTCAATTATTTTCAATTATTTTCAATTATTTTCAATTATTTTCAATTATTTTCAATCATTTATCAATTATTTTAAAATATTTTCAATTATTTTCAATTATTTATCAATTATTTTCAATTATTTACAATTATTTTCAATTATTTTCAATTATTTATCAATTATTTTCAATTATGTTCAATTATTTTCAATTATTTTCAATTATTTTCAATTAATTTAAATTATTTTCAATTATTTATCAAATATCATCTATAAACCAAATCATTTATAAACCATTTATCAATCATTCACCAATGATTTTTAACTATTTTCAATTATTTTCAATTATTTATCAATTATTTTCAATTATTTTCAATTATTTTCAATTATTTTCAATTATTTTCAATTATTTCCAATTATTTTCATTTATTTTCAATTATTTATCAATTATTTTCAATTATTTTCAATTATTTTCAATTATTTATCAATTATTTTCAATTATTTAAATTATTTTAAATTATTTTCAAATATTTTCAATTATTTTCAATTATTTTCAATTATTTATCAATTATTATCAATTATTTTCAATTATTTATCAATTATTTCCAATTATTTGCAATTATTTTCCAATTATTTCCAATTATTTTCAATTATTTTCAATTATTTTCAATTATTTATCAATTATTTTCAATTATTTTCATTTATTTTCAATTATTTTCAATTATTTAAAATTATTTTCAATTATTTATCAATTATTTTCAATTATTTTCAATTATTTTCAATTATTTTCAATTATTTTCAATTATTTCCAATTATTTTCAATTATTTTCAATTATTTATCAATTATTTTCAATTATTTTCAATTATTTTCAATTATTTTCAATTATTGATCAATTATTTTCAATTATTTCAATTATTTTCAATTATTTTCAATGATTTTTAATTATTTTCAATTATTTTCAATTATTTATCAATTATTTTCAATTATTTTCAATTATTTTCAATTATTTTCAATTATTTCCAATTATTTTCAATTATTTTCAATTATTTATCAATTATTTTCAATTATTTTCAATTATTTATCAATTATTTTCAATTATTTTCAATTATTTTCAATTATTTATCAATTATTTTCAATTATTTAAATTATTTTCAATTATTTTCAATTATTTTCAATTATTTAAATTATTTTCAATTATTTTCAATTATTTTCACTTATTTTCAATTATTTTAAATTATTTTCAATTATTTATCGATTATTTTAAATTATTTTAAATTATTTTCAATTATTTTCAATTATTTTCAATTATTTTCAATTATTTTCAATTATTTTCAATTATTTATCAATTATTTTCAATTATTTTCAATTATTTTCAATTATTTTCAATTATTTTCAGATATTTCCAATTATTTTCCATTTTTTCAATTCTTTTCAATTCTTTTCAATTATTTATCAATTATTTTCAATTATTTTCCATTATTTTCAATTATTTTCAATTATTTTCAATTATTTTCAACTATTTATCAATTATTTTGAATTATTTTCAATTATTTTCAATTATTTTCAATTATTTGCAATTATTTTCCAATTATTTCCAATTATTTTCAATTATTTTCAATTATTTTCAATTATTTTTCAATTATTTTCAATCATTTTCAATTATTTATCAATTATTTATCAATTATTTTCAATTATTTTCAATTATTTTCAATTATTTTCAATTATTTTCAATTATTTTCAATTATTTTAAATTATTTTCAATTATTTTAAATTATTTTCAATTATTTTCAGATATTTCCAATTATTTTCAATTTTTTCAATTCTTTTCAATTCTTTTCAATTATTTTCAATTATTTTCAATTATTTTCAATTATTTTCAATTATTTTCAATTATTTTAAATTATTTTCAATTATTTTAAATTATTTTCAATTATTTTCAATTATTTTCAATTATTTTCAATTATTTTCAATTATTTATCAATTAGTATGAATTATTTTCAATTATTTTCAATTATTTTCAATTATTTTCAATTATTTTCAATTATTCTCAATTATTTATCAATTATTTTCAATTATTTTCAATTATTTTCAATTATTTTCATTAATTTTCAATTATTTTCAATTATTTATCAATTATTTACAATTATTTTCAATTATTTTCAATTATTTTCAATTATTTTCATTAATTTTCAATTATTTTCAATTATTTATCAATTATTTACAATTATTTTAAATTATTTTCAATTATTTTAAATTATTTTAAATTATTTTAAATTATTTTCAATTATTTTCAATTATTTATCAACTATTTATCAATTATTATCAATTATTTTCAATTATTTATCAATTATTTCCAATTATTTGCAATTATTTTCCAATTATTTCCAATTATTTTCCATTATTTTCAATTATTTATCAATTATTTTAAATTATTTTCATTTATTTTCAATTATTTTCAATTATTTTAAATTATTTTCAATTATTTTCAATTATTTTCAATTATTTTCAATTATTTTTCAATTATTTTCAATTATTTTCCATTATTTTCAATTATTTTCAATTATTTTCAATTATTTTCAATTATTTTCAATTATTTTCAATTATTTATCAATTATTTTAAAATATTTTCAATTATTTATCAATTATTTTCAATTATTTACAATTATTTTCAATTATTTTCAATTATTTATCAATTATTTTCAATTATGTTCAATTATTTTCAATTATTTTCAATTATTTTCAATTAATTTAAATTATTTTCAATTATTTATCAAATATCATCTATAAACCAAATAATTTATAAACCATTTATCAATCATTCATCAATGATTTTTAATTATTTTCAATTATTTTCAATTATTTTCAATTATTTCAATTATTTTCAATTATTTTCAATGATTTTTAATTATTTTCAATTATTTTCAATTATTTATCAATTATTTTCAATTATTTTCAATTATTTTCAATTATTTATCAATTATTTTAAATTATTTTCATTTATTTTCAATTATTTTCAATTATTTTCAATTATTTTCAATTATTTTCTATTATTTTCAATTATTTATAAATTATTTTCAATTATTTTCAATTATTTTCAATTATTTTCAATTATTTTCAATTATTTTCAATTATTTTCAATTATTTATCAATTATTTTCAATTATTTTCAATTATTTTCATTAATTTTCAATTATTTTCAATTATTTTCAATTATTTTCAATTATTTTCAATTATTTTCAATTATTTTAAATTATTTTCAATTATTTTCAATTATTTATCAATTATTTTCAATTATTTTCAATTATTTTCAATTATTTTCAATTATTTTCATTAATTTTCAATTATTTTCAATTATTATCAATTATTTTAAATTATTTTCAATTATTTACAATTATTTTCAGATATTTCCAATTATTTTCAATTTTTTCAATTCTTTTCAATTCTTTTCAATTATTTATCAATTATTTTCAATTATTTTCCATTATTTTAAATTATTTTCAATTATTTTCAATTATTTTCAACTATTTATCAATTATTTTGAATTATTTTCAATCATTTTCAATTATTTTCAATTATTTTCAATTATTTTCAATTATTTTCAATTATTTACGAATTATTTTCAATTATTTTCAATTATTTTCAATTATTTTCATTAATTTTTAATAATTTTCAATTATTTTCAATTATTTTCAATTATTTTCAATTATTTTCCATTATTTTCCATTATTTTCAATTATTTTCAATTATTTTCAATTATTTTCAATTATTTTAAATTATTTTCAATTATTTATCAGTTATTTCCAATTATTTGCAATTATTATCCAATTATTTTCAATTATTTTAAATTATTTTCAATTATTTTCAATTATTTTCAATTATTTGTAATTATTTTCAATTATTTTCAATTATTTTCAATTATTTTCAATTATTTATCAATTATTTTCAATTATTTTCAATTATTTTGAATTATTTTAAATTATTTTCAATTATTTATCAATTATTTATCAATTATTTATCAATTATTTTCAATTATTTTCAATTATTTTAAATTATTTTCAATTATTTATCAATTATTTTGAATTATTTTCAATTATTTTCAATTATTTTTCAATTATTTTCAATTATTTTCAATTATTTATCAATTATTATCAATTATTTTCAATTATTTATGAATTATTTCCAATTATTTGCAATTATTTTCCAATTATTTCCAATTATTTTCAATTATTTTCAATTATTTTCAATTATTTATCAATTATTTTAAATTATTTTCATTTATTTTCAATTATTTTAAATTATTTTCAATTATTTATCAATTATTTTCAATTATTTTCAATTATTTCCAATTATTTTCAATTATTTTCAATTATTTATCAATTATTTTCAATTATTTTCAATTATTTTCAATTATTTTCAATTATTTTCAATTATTTATCAATTATTTTCAATTATTTCAATTATTTTCAATTATTTCAATTATTTTCAATGATTTGTAATTATTTTCAATTATTTTCAATTATTTATCAATTATTTTCAATTATTTTCAATTATTTCCAATTATTTTCAATTATTTTCAATTATTTATCAATTATTTTCAATTATTTTCAATTATTTATCAATTATTTTCAATTATTTTCAATTATTTTCAATTATTTTCAATTATTTATCAATTATTTTCAATTATTTAAATTATTTTCAATTATTTTCAATTATTTTTCAATTATTTTCAATTATTTTCAATTATTTTCAATTATTTATCAATTATTATCAATTATTTTCAATTATTTATCAATTATTTCCAATTATTTGCAATTATTTTCCAATTATTTCCAATTATTTTCAATTATTTTCAATTATTTATCAATTACTTTAAATTTTTTTCATTTATTTTCAATTATTTTCAATTATTTTCAATTATTTATCAATTATTTTCAATTATTTTCAATTATTTATCAATTATTTTCAATTATTTATAATGATTTTCAATTATTTTAAATTATTTTCAATTATTTGCAATTATTTTCAATTATTTTCAATTATTTTAAATTATTTTCAATTATTTTCAATTATTTTCAATTATTTCCAATTATTTTCAATCATTTTCAATCATTTATCAATCATTTATCAATCATTTATCAATCATTTATCAATCATTTATCAATAAATTATCAATCATTAATCAATGATTTTTAATTATTTTCAATTATTTTCAATTATTTAAATTATTTTCAATTATTTTCAATTATTTTCAATTATTTTCAATTATTTTCAATTATTTATCAATTATTTTCAATTATTTTTAATTATTTTCAATTATTTTCAATTATTTTCATTTATTTTCAATTATTTTAATTTATTTTCAATTATTTTCAATGTTTTTCAATTATTTTCAATTATTTTCCATTATTTATTAATTATTTTCAATTATTATCAATTATTTTCAATTATTCTCAATTATTTTCAATTATTTATCAATTATTTTCAATCATTTTCAATCATTTATCAATCATTTATGAATCATTTATCAATGATTTTTAATTATTTTCAATTATTTTCAATTATTTATCAATTATTTTCAATTATTTTCAATTATTTTCAATTATTTATCAATTATTATCAATTATTTTCAATTATTTTCAATTATTTTCAATTATTGTCAGTTATTTTCAATTATTTGTAATTATTTTCAATTATTTTCCATTATTTTCAATTATTTATGAATTATTTATCAATTATTTTAAATTATTTTCAATTATTTTCAATTATTTATCAATTATTTATTAATTATTTATCAATTATTTTCAATTATTTTTCAATTATTTTAAATTATTTTCAATTATTTTCAATTATTTATGAATTATTATCAATTATTTTCAATTATTTATCAATTATTTCCAATTATTTGCAATTATTTTCCAATTATTTCCAATTATTTTCAATTATTTTCAATTATTTTCAATTATTTTTCAATTATTTTCAATCATTTTCAATTATTTATCAATTATTTATCAATTATTTTCAATTATTTGTAAATTATTTTAAATTATTTTGAATTATTTTCAATTATTATCAATTATTATCAATTATTTTCAATTATTTTCAATTATTTATCAATTATTTTCAATTATTTAAATTATTTTCAATTATTTTCAATTATTTTCAATTATTTTCAATTATTTATCAATTATTTTAAATTATTTTCAATTATTTGCAATTATTTTCAATTATTTTCAATTATTTTAAATTATTTTCAATTATTTTCAATTATTTTCAATTATTTCCAATTATTTTCAATCATTTTCAATCATTTTCAATCATTTATCAATCATTTATCAATCATTTATCAATCATTTATCAATCATTTATCAATCATTTATCAATCATTAATCAATGATTTTTAATTATTTTCAATTATTTTCAATTATTTTCAATTATTTAAATTATTTTAAATTATTTTCAATTATTTTCAATTATTTTCAATTATTTTCAATTATTTTCAATTATTTTCAATTATTTATCAATTATTTTCAATTATTTTTAATTATTTTCAATTATTTTCAATTATTTTCATTTATTTTCAATTATTTTAATTTATTTTCAATTATTTTCAATGTTTTTCAATTATTTTCAATTATTTTCAATTATTTATCAATTATTTTCAATTATTATCAATTATTTTCAATTATTTTCAATTATTTTCAATTATTTATCAATTATTTTCAATCATTTTCAATCATTTTCAATTATTTATCAATTATTTTAAATTATTTTCATTTATTTTCAATTATTTTCAATTATTTTCAATTATTTATCAATTATTTTCAATTATTTTCAATTATTTTCTATTATTTCCAATTATTTTCAATTATTTTCAATTATTTATAAATTATTTTCAATTATTTTCAATTATTTTCAATTATTTTCAATTATTTATCAATTATTTTCAATTATTTCAATTATTTTCAATGATTTGTAATTATTTTCAATTATTTTCAATTATTTATCAATTATTTTCAATTATTTTCAATTATTTCCAATTATTTTCAATTATTTCCAATTATTTTCAATTATTTTCAATTATTTATCAATTATTTTCAATTATTTTCAATTATTTATCAATTATTTTCAATTATTTTCAATTATTTTCAATTATTTATCAATTATTTTCAATTATTTAAATTATTTTCAATTATTTTCAATTATTTTCAATTATTTTCAATTATTTTCAATTATTTTCAATTATTTATCAATTATTTTAAATTATTTTCAATTATTTTCAATTATTTTCAACTATTTTAAATTAGTTTCAATTATTTTCAATTATTTATGAATTATTATAAATTATTTTCAACTATTTATCAATTATTTCCAATTATTTGCAATTATTTTCCAATTATTTCCAATTATTTTCAATTATTTTCAATTATTTTCAATTATTTTTCAATTATTTTCAATCATTTTCAATTATTTATCAATTATGTATGAATTATTTTCAATTATTTATCAATTATTTTCAATTATTTGTCAATTATTTTAAATTATTTTGAATTATTTTCAATTATTTTCAATTATTTTCAATTATTTTCAATGATTTTTAATTATTTTCTATTATTTTCAATTATTTTCAATTATTTATCAATTATTTTCAATTATTTCAATTATTTTCAATTATTTTCAATTATTTTCAATTATTTTCAACTATTTATCAATTATTTTGTATTATTTTCAATTATTTTCAATTATTTTCAATTATTTTCAATTATTTTCAATTATTTTCAATTATTTATCAATTATTTTCAATTATTTTCAATTATTTTCAATTATTTTCATTAATTTTTAATAATTTTCAATTATTTATCAATTATTTTCAATTATTTTCAATTATTTTCAATTATTTTAAATTATTTTCAATTATTTTAAATTATTTTCAATTATTTTAAATTATTTTCAATTATTTATCAGTTATTTCCAATTATTTGCAATTATTATCCAATTATTTTCAATTATTTTAAATTATTTTCAATTATTTTCAATTATTTTCAATTATTTGTAATTATTTTCAATTATTTTCAATTATTTTCAATTATTTTCAATTATTTATCAATTATTTTCAATTATTTTCAATTATTTTAAATTATTTTGAATTATTTTAAATTATTTTCAATTATTTTCAATTATTTTCAATTATTTTAAATTATTTTCAATTATTTATCAATTATTTTGAATTATTTTCAATTATTTTCAATTATTTTCAATTATTTATCAATTATTTTCAATTATTTTCAATTATTTATCAATTATTTTCAATTATTTTCAATTATTTTCAATTATTTTCAATTATTTTCAATTATTTATCAATTATTTTGAATTATTTTCAATTATTTTCAATTATTTTTCAATTATTTTCAATTATTTTCAATTATTTTCAATTATTTTCAATTATTTATCAATTATTATCAATTATTTTCAATTATTTATCAATTATTTCCAATTATTTGCAATTATTTTCCAATTATTTCCAATTATTTTCAATTATTTTCAATTATTTATCAATTATTTTAAATTATTTTCATTTATTTTCAATTATTTTCAATTATTTTAAATTATTTTCAATTATTTATCAATTATTTTCAATTATTTTCAATTATTTTCAATTATTTTCAATTATTTTCAATTATTTCCAATTATTTTCAATTATTTTCAATTATTTTCAATTATTTATCAATTATTTTCAATTATTTCAATTATTTTCAATTATTTTCAATGATTTGTAATTATTTTCAATTATTTTCAATTATTTATCAATTATTTTCAATTATTTTCAATTATTTCCAATTATTTTCAATTATTTTCAATTATTTATCAATTATTTTCAATTATTTTCAATTATTTATCAATTATTTTCAATTATTTTCAATTATTTTCAATTATTTTCAATTATTTATCAATTATTTTCAATTATTTAAATTATTTTCAATTATTTTCAATTATTTTCAATTATTTTCAATTATTTATCAATTATTTTAAATTATTTTCAATTATTTGCAATTATTTTCAATTATTTTCAATTATTTTAAATTATTTTCAATTATTTTCAATTATTTTCAATTATTTCCAATTATTTTCAATCATTTTCAATCATTTATCAATCATTTATCAATCATTTATCAATCATTTATCAATCATTTATCAATCATTAATCAATGATTTTTAATTATTTTCAATTATTTTAAATCATTTTCAATTATTTAAATTATTTTAAATTATTTTCAATTATTTTCAATTATTTTCAATTATTTTCAATTATTTTCAATTATTTTCAATTATTTTTAATTATTTTCAATTATTTTCAATTATTTTCATTTATTTTCAATTATTTTAATTTATTTTCAATTATTTTCAATGTTTTTCAATTATTTTCAATTATTTTCCATTATTTATCAATTATTTTCAATTATTATCAATTATTTTCAATTATTTTCAATTATTTTCAATTATTTATCAATTATTTTCAATCATTTTCAATCATTTATCAATCATTTATGAATCATTTATCAATGATTTTTAATTATTTTCAATTATTTTCAAATATTTATCAATTATTTTCAATTATTTTCAATTATTTTCAATTATTTATCAATTATTTTCAATTATTTTCAATTATTTTCAATTATTTTCAATTATTGTCAGTTATTTTCAATTATTTGTAATTATTTTCAATTATTTTCCATTATTTTCAATTATTTATGAATTATTTATCAATTATTTTAAATAATTTTCAATTATTTTCAATTATTTATCAATTATTTATTAATTATTTATCAATTATTTTCAATTATTTTTCAATTATTTTAAATTATTTTCAATTATTTTCAATTATTTATGAATTATTATCAATTATTTTCAATTATTTATCAATTATTTCCAATTATTTGCAATTATTTTCCAATTATTTCCAATTATTTTCAATTATTTTCAATTATTTTCAATTATTTTTCAATTATTTTCAATCATTTTCAATTATTTATCAATTATTTATCAATTATTTTCAATTATTTGTAAATTATTTTAAATTATTTTGAATTATTTTCAATTATTATCAATTATTATCAATTATTTTCAATTATTTTCAATTATTTATCAATTATTTTCAATTATTTAAATTATTTTCAATTATTTTCAATTATTTTCAATTATTTTCAATTATTTATCAATTATTCTAAATTATTTTCAATTATTTGCAATTATTTTCAATTATTTTAAATTATTTTCAATTATTTTCAATTATTTTCAATTATTTCCAATTATTTTCAATCATTTTCAATCATTTATCAATCATTTATCAATCATTTATCAATCATTTATCAATCATTTATCAATCATTTATCAATCATTTATCAATCATTAATCAATGATTTTTAATTATTTTCAATTATTTTCAATTATTTTCAATTATTTAAATTATTTTAAATTATTTTCAATTATTTTCAATTATTTTCAATTATTTTCAATTATTTTCAATTATTTATCAATTATTTTCAATTATTTTTAATTATTTTCAATTATTTTCAATTTTTTTCATTTATTTTCAATTATTTTAATTTATTTTCAATTATTTTCAATGTTTTTCAATTATTTTCAATTATTTTCAATTATTTATCAATTATTTTCAATTATTATCAATTATTTTCAATTATTTTCAATTATTTTCAATTATTTTCAATCATTTTCAATCATTTATCAATCATTTATGAATCATTTATCAATGATTTTTAATTATTTTCAATTATTTTCAATTATTTATCAATTATTTTAAATTATTTTCATTTATATTCAATTATTTTAAATTATTTTCAATTATTTATCAATTATTTTCAATTATTTTCAATTATTTTCAATTATTTCCAATTATTTTCAATTATTTTCAATTATTTATCAATTATTTTCAATTATTTTCAATTATTTTCAATTATTTACAAATTATTTTCAATTATTTATCAATTATTTTCAATTATTTCAATTATTTTCAATGATTTGTAATTATTTTCAATTATTTTCAATTATTTATCAATTATTTTCAATTATTTTCAATTATTTTCAATTATTTCCAATTATTTTCAATTATTTTCAATTATTTATCAATTATTTTCAATTATTTTCAATTATTTATCAATTATTTTCAATTATTTTCAATTATTTTCAATTATTTTCAATTATTTATCAATTATTTTCAATTATTTAAATTATTTTCAATTATTTTCAATTATTTTCAATTATTTTCAATTATTTTCAATTATTTTCAATTATTTATCAATTATTTTAAATTATTTTCAATTATTTTCAATTATTTTCAACTATTTTAAATTAGTTTCAATTATTTTCAATTATTTATGAATTATTATAAATTATTTTCAACTATTTATCAATTATTTCCAATTATTTGCAATTATTTTCCAAATATTTCCAATTATTTTCAATTATTTTCAATTATTTTCAATTATTTTTCAATTATTTTCAATCATTTTCAATTATTTATCAATTATGTATGAATTATTTTCAATTATTTTCAATTATTTGTCAATTATTTTAAATTATTTTGAATTATTTTCAATTATTTTCAATTATTTTCAATTATTTTCAATGATTTTTAATTATTTTCTATTATTTTCAATTATTTTCAATTATTTATCAATTATTTTCAATTATTTCAATTATTTTCAATTATTTTCAATTATTTTCAATTATTTTCAACCATTTATCAATTATTTTGTATTATTTTCAATTATTTTCAATTATTTTCAATTATTTTCAATTATTTTCAATTATTTTCAATTATTTTCAATTATTTATCAATTATTTTCAATTATTTTCAATTATTTTCAATTATTTTCATTAATTTTTAATAATTTTCAATTATTTATCAATTATTTTCAATTATTTTCAATGATTTGTAATTATTTGCAATTATTTTCAATTATTTATCAATTATTTTCAATTATTTTCAATTATTTTCAATTATTTCCAATTATTTTCAATTATTTTCAATTATTTATCAATTATTTTCAATTATTTTAAATTATTTTCAATTATTTTCAATTATTTTCAATTATTTGTAATTATTTTCAATTATTTTCAATTATTTTCAATTATTTTCAATTATTTATCAATTATTTTCAATTATTTTCAATTATTTTAAATTATTTTGAATTATTTTAAATTATTTTCAATTATTTATCAATTATTTATCAATTATTTATCAATTATTTTCAATTATTTTCAATTATTTTCAATTATTTTCAATTATTTATCAATTATTTTGAATTATTTTCAATTATTTTCAATTATTTTCAATTATTTATCAATTATTTTCAATTATTTTCAATTATTTATCAATTATTTTCAATTATTTTCAATTATTTTCAATTATTTTCAATTATTTTCAATTATTTATCAATTATTTTGAATTATTTTCAATTATTTTCAATTATTTTTCAATTATTTTCAATTATTTTCAATTATTTTCAATTATTTATCAATTATTATCAATTATTTTCAATTATTTATCAATTATTTCCAATTATTTGCAATTATTTTCCAATTATTTCCAATTATTTTCAATTATTTTCAATTATTTATCAATTATTTTAAATTTTTTTCATTTATTTTCAATTATTTTCAATTATTTTAAATTATTTTCAATTATTTATCAATTATTTTCAATTATTTTCAATTATTTTCAATTATTTTCAATTATTTCCAATTATTTTCAATTATTTTCAATTATTTTCAATTATTTATCAATTATTTTCAATTATTTCAATTATTTTCAATTATTTTCAATGATTTGTAATTATTTTCAATTATTTTCAATTATTTATCAATTATTTTCAATTATTTTCAATTATTTTCAATTATTTCCAATTATTTTCAATTATTTTCAATTATTTATCAATTATTTTCAATTATTTTCAATTATTTATCAATTATTTTCAATTATTTTCAATTATTTTCAATTATTTATCAATTATTTTCAATTATTTAAATTATTTTCAATTATTTTCAATTATTTTCAATTATTTTCAATTATTTTCAATTATTTATCAATTATTTTAAATTATTTTCAATTATTTGCAATTATTTTCAATTATTTTCAATTATTTTAAATTATTTTCAATTATTTTCAATTATTTTCAATTATTTCCAATTATTTTCAATCATTTTCAATCATTTATCAATCATTTATCAATCATTTATCAATCATTTATCAATCATTTATCAATCATTTATCAATCATTTATCAATCATTAATCAATGATTTTTAATTATTTTCAATTATTTTCAATTATTTTCAATTATTTAAATTATTTTAAATTATTTTCAATTATTTTCAATTATTTTCAATTATTTTCAATTATTTTCAATTATTTTCAATTATTTTCAATTATTTATCAATTATTTTCAATTATTTTTAATTATTTTCAATTATTTTCAATTATTTTCATTTATTTTCAATTATTTTAATTTATTTTCAATTATTTTCAATGTTTTTCAATTATTTTCAATTATTTTCCATTATTTATTAATTATTTTCAATTATTATCAATTATTTTCAATTATTTTCAATTATTTTCAATTATTTATCAATTATTTTCAATCATTTTCAATCATTTATCAATCATTTATGAATCATTTATCAATGATTTTTAATTATTTTCAATTATTTTCAATTATTTATCAATTATTTTCAATTATTTTCAATTATTTTCAATTATTTATCAATTATTATCAATTATTTTCAATTATTTTCAATTATTTTCAATTATTGTCAGTTCTTTTCAATTATTTGTAATTATTTTCAATTATTTTCCATTATTTTCAATTATTTATGAATTATTTATCAATTATTTTAAATTATTTTCAATTATTTTCAATTATTTATCAATTATTTATTAATTATTTATCAATTATTTTCAATTATTTTTCAATTATTTTAAATTATTTTCAATTATTTTCAATTATTTATGAATTATTATCAATTATTTTCAATTATTTATCAATTATTTCCAATTATTTGCAATTATTTTCCAATTATTTCCAATTATTTTCAATTATTTTCAATTATTTTCAATTATTTTTCAATTATTTTCAATCATTTTCAATTATTTATCAATTATTTATCAATTATTTTCAATTATTTGTAAATTATTTTAAATTATTTTGAATTATTTTCAATTATTATCAATTATTATCAATTATTTTCAATTATTTTCAATTATTTATCAATTATTTTCAATTATTTAAATTATTTTCAATTATTTTCAATTATTTTCAATTATTTTCAATTATTTATCAATTATTTTAAATTATTTTCAATTATTTGCAATTATTTTCAATTATTTTCAATTATTTTAAATTATTTTCAATTATTTTCAATTATTTTCAATTATTTCCAATTATTTTCAATCATTTTCAATCATTTATCAATCATTTATCAATTATTTATCAATCATTTATCAATCATTTATCAATCATTTATCAATCATTATTCAATGATTTTTAATTATTTTCAATTATTTTCAATTATTTTCAATTATTTAAATTATTTTAAATTATTTTCAATTATTTTCAATTATTTTCAATTATTTTCAATTATTTTCAATTATTTTCAATTATTTATCAATTATTTTCAATTATTTTTAATTATTTTCAATTATTTTCAATTATTTTCATTTATTTTCAATTATTTTAATTTATTTTCAATTATTTTCAATGTTTTTCAATTATTTTCAATTATTTTCAATTATTTATCAATTATTTTCAATTATTATCAATTATTTTCAATTATTTTCAATTATTTTCAATTATTTATCAATTATTTTCAATCATTTTCAATCATTTTCAATTATTTATCAATTATTTTAAATTATTTTCATTTATTTTCTATTATTTTCAATTATTTATCAATTATTTTCAATTATTTTCAATTATTTTCAATTATTTCCAATTATTTTCAATTATTTTCAATTATTTATCAATTATTTTCAATTATTTTCAATTATTTTCAATTATTTTCAATTATTTATCAATTATTTTCAATTATTTCAATTATTTTCAATGATTTGTAATTATTTTCAATTATTTTCAATTATTTATCAATTATTTTCAATTATTTTCAATTATTTCCAATTATTTTCAATTATTTTCAATTATTTATCAATTATTTTCAATTATTTTCAATTATTTATCAATTATTTTCAATTATTTTCAATTATTTTCAATTATTTTCAATTATTTATCAATTATTTTCAATTATTTAAATTATTTTCAATTATTTTCAATTATTTTCAATTATTTTCAATTATTTATCAATTATTTTAAATTATTTTCAATTATTTTCAATTATTTTCAACTATTTTAAATTAGTTTCAATTATTTTCAATTATTTATGAATTATTATAAATTATTTTCAACTATTTATCAATTATTTCCAATTATTTGCAATTATTTTCCAATTATTTCCAATTATTTTCAATTATTTTCAATTATTTTCAATTATTTTTCAATTATTTTCAATCATTTTCAATTATTTATCAATTATGTATGAATTATTTTCAATTATTTATCAATTATTTTCAATTATTTGTCAATTATTTTAAATTATTTTGAATTATTTTCAATTATTTTCAATTATTTTCAATTATTTTCAATGATTTTTAATTATTTTCTATTATTTTCAATTATTTTCAATTATTTATCAATTATTTTCAATTATTTCAATTATTTTCAATTATTTTCAATTATTTTCAATTATTTTCAACTATTTATCAATTATTTTGTATTATTTTCAATTATTTTCAATTATTTTCAATTATTTTCAATTATTTTCAATTATTTATCAATTATTTTCAATTATTTTCAATTATTTTCAATTATTTTCATTAATTTTTAATAATTTTCAATTATTTATCAATTATTTTCAATTATTTTCAATTATTTTCAATTATTTTAAATTATTTTCAATTATTTTATATTATTTTCAATTATTTTAAATTATTTTCAATTATTTATCAGTTATTTCCAATTATTTGCAATTATTATCCAATTATTTTCAATTATTTTAAATTATTTTCAATTATTTTCAATTATTTTCAATTATTTGTAATTATTTTCAATTATTTTCAATTATTTTCAATTATTTTCAATTATTTTCAATTATTTATCAATTATTTTCAATTATTTTCAATTATTTTAAATTATTTTGAATTATTTTAAATTATTTTCAATTATTTATCAATTATTTATCAATTATTTATCAATTATTTTCAATTATTTTCAATTATTTTAAATTATTTTCAATTATTTATCAATTATTTTGAATTATTTTCAATTATTTTCAATTATTTTCAATTATTTATCAATTATTTTCAATTATTTTCAATTATTTATCAATTATTTTCAATTATTTTCAATTATTTTCAATTATTTTCAATTATTTTCAATTATTTATCAATTATTTTGAATTATTTTCAATTATTTTCAATTATTTTTCAATTATTTTCAATTATTTTCAATTATTTTCAATTATTTATCAATTATTATCAATTATTTTCAATTATTTATCAATTATTTCCAATTATTTGCAATTATTTTCCAATTATTTCCAATTATTTTCAATTATTTTCAATTATTTATCAATTATTTTAAATTATTTTCATTTATTTTCAATTATTTTCAATTATTTTAAATTATTTATCAATTATTTTCAATCATTTTCAATCATTTATCAATCATTTATGAATCATTTATCAATGATTTTTAATTATTTTCAATTAATTTAAATTATTTATCAATTATTTTCAATTATTTTCAATTATTTTCAATTATTTATCAATTATTTTCAATTATTTTCAATTATTTTCAATTATTTTCAATTATTGTCAGTTATTTTCAATTATTTGTAATTATTTTCAATTATTTTCCATTATTTTCAATTATTTATGAATTATTTATCAATTATTTTAAATTATTTTCAATTATTTTCAATTATTTATCAATTATTTATTAATTATTTATCAATTATTTTCAATTATTTTTCAATTATTTTAAATTATTTTCAATTATTTTCAATTATTTATGAATTATTATCAATTATTTTCAATTATTTATCAATTATTTCCAATTATTTGCAATTATTTTCCAATTATTTCCAATTATTTTCAATTATTTTCAATTATTTTCAATTATTTTTCAATTATTTTCAATCATTTTCAATTATTTATCAATTATTTATCAATTATTTTCAATTATTTGTAAATTATTTTAAATTATTTTGAATTATTTTCAATTATTATCAATTATTATCAATTATTTTCAATTATTTTCAATTATTTATCAATTATTTTCAATTATTTAAATTATTTTCAATTATTTTCAATTATTTTCAATTATTTTCAATTATTTATCAATTATTCTAAATTATTTTCAATTATTTGCAATTATTTTCAATTATTTTAAATTATTTTCAATTATTTTCAATTATTTTCAATTATTTCCAATTATTTTCAATCATTTTCAATCATTTTCAATCATTTATCAATCATTTATCAATCATTTATCAATCATTTATCAATCATTTATCAATCATTAATCAATGATTTTTAATTATTTTCAATTATTTTCAATTATTTTCAATTATTTAAATTATTTTAAATTATTTTCAATTATTTTCAATTATTTTCAATTATTTTCAATTATTTTCAATTATTTATCAATTATTTTCAATTATTTTTAATTATTTTCAATTATTTTCAATTATTTTCATTTATTTTCAATTATTTTAATTTATTTTCAATTATTTTCAATGTTTTTCAATTATTTTCAATTATTTTCAATTATTTATCAATTATTTTCAATTATTATCAATTATTTTCAATTATTTTCAATTATTTTCAATTATTTATCAATTATTTTCAATCATTTTCAATCATTTATCAATCATTTATGAATCATTTATCAATGATTTTTAATTATTTTCAATTATTTTCAATTATTTATCAATTATTTTCAATTATTTTCAATTATTTTCAATTATTTATCAATTATTATCAATTATTTTCAATTATTTTCAATTATTTTCAATTATTGTCAATTATTTTCAATTATTTGTAATTATTTTCAATTATGTTCCATTATTTTCAATTATTTATGAATTATTTATCAATTATTTTAAATTATTTTCAATTATTTTCAATTATTTATCAATTATTTATTAATTATTTATCAATTATTTTCAATTATTTTTCAATTATTTTAAATTATTTTCAATTATTTTCAATTATTTATGAATTATTATCAATTATTTTCAATTATTTATCAATTATTTCCAATTATTTGCAATTATTTTCCAATTATTTCCAATTATTTTCAATTATTTTCAATTATTTTCAATTATTTTTCAATTATTTTCAATCATTTTCAATTATTTATCAATTATTTATCAATTATTTTCAATTATTTGTAAATTATTTTAAATTATTTTGAATTATTTTCAATTATTATCAATTATTATCAATTATTTTCAATTATTTTCAATTATTTTCAATTATTTTCAGATATTTCCAATTATTTTCAATTTTTTCAATTCTTTTCAATTATTTTCTATTATTTTCAATTATTTTCAATTATTTTCAATTATTTTCAATTATTTTAAATTATTTTCAATTATTTTCAATTATTTTCAATTATTTTCAATTATTTATCAATTAGTATGAATTATTTTCAATTATTTTCAATTATTTTCAATTATTTTCAATTATTTTCAATTATTCTCAATTATTTATCAATTATTTTCAATTATTTTCAATTAGTTTCAATTATTTTCATTAATTTTCAATTATTTTCAATTATTTATCAATTATTTACAATTATTTTCAATTATTTTCAATTATTTTAAATTATTTTAAATTATTTTCAATTATTTTCAATTATTTATCAATTATTTATCAATTATTTATCAATTATTTTAAATTATTTTAAGTGATTTTCAATTATTTATCAATTATTTTGAATTATTTTCAATTATTTTCAATTATTTATCAATTATTATCAATTATTTTCAATTATTTATCAATTATTTCCAATTATTTGCAATTATTTTCCAATTATTTCCAATTATTTTCAATTATTTTCAATTATTTTCAATTATTTATCAATTATTTTAAATTATTTTCATTTATTTTCAATTATTTTCAATTATTTTAAATTATTTTAAATTATTTTCAATTATTTTCAATTATTTTTCAATTATTTTCAATTATTTTCCATTATTTTCAATTATTTTCAATTATTTTCAATTATTTTAAATTATTTTAAATTATTTTAAATTATTTTCAATTATTTTCAATTATTTTCAATTATTTATCAATTATTTTCAATTATTTAAATTATTTTCAATTATTTTCAATTATTTTCAATAATTTTCAATTATTTTGAATTATTTTCAATTATTTTGAATTATTTTCAATTATTTTCAATTATTTATCAATTATTATCAATTATTTTCAATTATTTATCAATTATTTCCAATTATTTGCAATTATTTTCCAATTATTTCCAATTATTTTCAATTATTTTCAATTATTTTCAATTATTTATCAATTATTTTAAATTATTTTCATTAATTTTCAATTATTTTCAATTATTTATCAATTATTTACAATTATTTTCAATTATTTTCAATTATTTTAAATTATTTTCAATTATTTTCAATTATTTATCAATTATTTATCAATTATTTATCAATTATTTTAAATTATTTTAAGTGATTTTCAATTATTTATCAATTATTTTGAATTATTTTCAATTATTTTCAATTATTTATCAATTATTATCAATTATTTTCAATTATTTCCAATTATTTTCAATTATTTTCAATTATTTATCAATTATTTTCAATTATTTTCAATTATTTATCAATTATTTTCAATTATTTTCAATTATTTTCAATTATTTTCAATTATTTATCAATTATTTTCAATTATTTAAATTATTTTCAATTATTTTCAATTATTTTCAATTATTTTCAATTATTTATCAATTATTTTAAATTATTTTCAATTATTTGCAATTATTTTCAATTATTTTCAATTATTTTAAATTATTTTCAATTATTTTCAATTATTTTCAATTATTTCCAATTATTTTCAATCATTTTCAATCATTTATCAATCATTTATCAATCATTTATCAATCATTTATCAATCATTTATCAATCATTTATCAATCATTTATCAATCATTTATCAATCATTAATCAATGATTTTTAATTATTTTCAATTATTTTCAATTATTTTCAATTATTTAAATTATTTTAAATTATTTTCATTTATTTTCAATTATTTTCAATTATTTTCAATTATTTTCAATTATTTATCAATTATTTTCAATTATTTTTAATTATTTTCAATTATTTTCAATTATTTTCATTTATTTTCAATTATTTTAATTTATTTTCAATTATTTTCAATGTTTTTCAATTATTTTCAATTATTTTCCATTATTTATCAATTATTTTCAATTATTATCAATTATTTTCAATTATTTTCAATTATTTTCAATTATTTATCAATTATTTTCAATCATTTTCAATCATTTATCAATCATTTATGAATCATTTATCAATGATTTTTAATTATTTTCAATTATTTTCAATTATTTATCAATTATTTTCAATTATTTTCAATTATTTTCAATTATTTATCAATTATTATCAATTATTTTCAATTATTTTCAATTATTTTCAATTATTGTCAGTTATTTTCAATTATTTGTAATTATTTTCAATTATTTTCCATTATTTTCAATTATTTTCAATTATTTTCAGATATTTCCAATTATTTTCAATTTTTTCAATTCTTTTCAATTATTTTCTATTATTTTCAATTATTTTCAATTATTTTCAATTATTTTCAATTATTTTAAATTATTTTCAATTATTTTCAATTATTTTCAATTATTTTCAATTATTTTCAATTATTTATCAATTAGTATGAATTATTTTCAATTATTTTCAATTATTTTCAATTATTTTCAATTATTTTCAATTATTCTCAATTATTTATCAATTATTTTCAATTATTTTCAATTAGTTTCAATTATTTTCATTAATTTTCAATTATTTTCAATTATTTATCAATTATTTACAATTATTTTCAATTATTTTCAATTATTTTAAATTATTTTAAATTATTTTCAATTATTTTCAATTATTTATCAATTATTTATCAATTATTTATCAATTATTTTAAATTATTTTAAGTGATTTTCAATTATTTATCAATTATTTTGAATTATTTTCAATTATTTTCAATTATTTATCAATTATTATCAATTATTTTCAATTATTTATCAATTATTTCCAATTATTTGCAATTATTTTCCAATTATTTCCAATTATTTTCAATTATTTTCAATTATTTTCAATTATTTATCAATTATTTTAAATTATTTTCATTTATTTTCAATTATTTTCAATTATTTTAAATTATTTTAAATTATTTTCAATTATTTTCAATTATTTTTCAATTATTTTCAATTATTTTCCATTATTTTCAACTATTTTCAATTATTTTCAATTATTTCCAATTATTTTCAATTATTTTAAATTATTTTCAATTATTTTCAATTATTTTCAATTATTTATCAATTATTTTCAATTATTTAAATTATTTTCAATTATTTTCAATTATTTTCAATAATTTTCAATTATTTTGAATTATTTTCAATTATTTTCAATTATTTATCAATTATTATCAATTATTTTCAATTATTTATCAATTATTTCCAATTATTTGCAATTATTTTCCAATTATTTCCAATTATTTTCAATTATTTTCAATTATTTATCAATTATTTTAAATTATTTTCATTAATTTTCAATTATTTTCAATTATTTATCAATTATTTACAATTATTTTCAATTATTTTCAATTATTTTAAATTATTTTAAATTATTTTCAATTATTTTCAATTATTTATCAATTATTTATCAATTATTTATCAATTATTTTAAATTATTTTAAGTGATTTTCAATTATTTATCAATTATTTTGAATTATTTTCAATTATTTTCAATTATTTATCAATTATTATCAATTATTTTCAATTATTTCCAATTATTTTCAATTATTTTCAATTATTTATCAATTATTTTCAATTATTTTCAATTATTTATCAATTATTTTCAATTATTTTCAATTATTTTCAATTATTTTCAATTATTTATCAATTATTTTCAATTATTTAAATTATTTTCAATTATTTTCAATTATTTTCAATTATTTTCAATTATTTATCAATTATTTTAAATTATTTTCAATTATTTGCAATTATTTTCAATTATTTTCAATTATTTTAAATTATTTTCAATTATTTTCAATTATTTTCAATTATTTCCAATTATTTTCAATCATTTTCAATCATTTATCAATCATTTATCAATCATTTATCAATCATTTATCAATCATTTATCAATCATTTATCAATCATTTATCAATCATTAATCAATGATTTTTAATTATTTTCAATTATTTTCAATTATTTTCAATTATTTAAATTATTTTAAATTATTTTCAATTATTTTCAATTATTTTCAATTATTTTCAATTATTTTCAATTATTTATCAATTATTTTCAATTATTTTTAATTATTTTCAATTATTTTCAATTATTTTCATTTATTTTCAATTATTTTATTTTATTTTCAATTATTTTCAATGTTTTTCAATTATTTTCAATTATTTTCCATTATTTATCAATTATTTTCAATTATTATCAATTATTTTCAATTATTTTCAATTATTTTCAATTATTTATCAATTATTTTCAATCATTTTCAATCATTTATCAATCATTTATGAATCATTTATCAATGATTTTTAATTATTTCCAATTATTTTCAATTATTTATCAATTATTTTCAATTATTTTCAATTATTTTCAATTATTTATCAATTATTATCAATTGTTTTCAATTATTTTCAATTATTTTCAATTATTGTCAGTTATTTTCAATTATTTGTAATTATTTTCAATTATTTTCCATTATTTTCAATTATTTATGAATTATTTATCAATTATTTTAAATTATTTTCAATTATTTTCAATTATTTATCAATTATTTATTAATTATTTATCAATTATTTTCAATTATTTTTCAATTATTTTAAATTATTTTCAATTATTTTCAATTATTTATGAATTATTATCAATTATTTTCAATTATTTATCAATTATTTCCAATTATTTGCAATTATTTTCCAATTATTTCCAATTATTTTCAATTATTTTCAATTATTTTCAATTATTTTTCAATTATTTTCAATCATTTTCAATTATTTATCAATTATTTATCAATTATTTTCAATTATTTGTAAATTATTTTAAATTATTTTGAATTATTTTCAATTATTATCAATTATTATCAATTATTTTCAATTATTTTCAATTATTTATCAATTATTTTCAATTATTTAAATTATTTTCAATTATTTTCAATTATTTTCAATTATTTTCAATTATTTATCAATTATTCTAAATTATTTTCAATTATTTGCAATTATTTTCAATTATTTTCAATTATTTTCAATTATTTTCAATTATTTTCAATTATTTTCAATTATTTCCAATTATTTTCAATCATTTTCAATCATTTATCAATCATTTATCAATCATTTATCAATCATTTATCAATCATTTATCAATCATTTATCAATCATTAATCAATGATTTTTAATTATTTTCAATTATTTTCAATTATTTAAATTATTTTAAATTATTTTCAATTATTTTCAATTATTTTCAATTATTTTCAATTATTTTCAATTATTTATCAATTATTTTCAATTATTTTTAATTATTTTCAATTATTTTCAATTATTTTCATTTATTTTCAATTATTTTAATTTATTTTCAATTATTTTCAATGTTTTTCAATTATTTTCAATTATTTTCAATTATTTATCAATTATTTTCAATTATTATCAATTATTTTCAATTATTTTCAATTATTTTCAATTATTTATCCATTATTTTCAATCATTTTCAATCATTTATCAATCATTTATGAATCATTTATCAATGATTTTTAATTATTTTCAATTATTTTCAATTATTTATCAATTATTTTCAATTATTTTCAATTATTTTCAATTATTTATCAATTATTATCAATTATTTTCAATTATTTTCAATTATTTTCAATTATTGTCAATTATTTTCAATTATTTGTAATTATTTTCAATTATTTTCCATTATTTTCAATTATTTATGAATTATTTATCAATTATTTTAAATTATTTTCAATTATTTTCAATTATTTATCAATTATTTATTAATTATTTATCAATTATTTTAAATTATTTTTCAATTATTTTAAATTATTTTCAATTATTTTCAATTATTTATGAATTATTATCAATTATTTTCAATTATTTATCAATTATTTCCAATTATTTGCAATTATTTTCCAATTATTTCCAATTATTTTCAATTATTTTCAATTATTTTCAATTATTTTTCAATTATTTTCAATCATTTTCAATTATTTATCAATTATTTATCAATTATTTTCAATTATTTGTAAATTATTTTAAATTATTTTGAATTATTTTCAATTATTATCAATTATTATCAATTATTTTCAATTATTTTCAATTATTTCCAATTATTTTCAATTATTTTAAATTATTTTCAATTATTTTCAATTATTTTCAATTATTTATCAATTATTTTCAATTATTTAAATTATTTTCAATTATTTTCAATTATTTTCAATAATTTTCAATTATTTTGAATTATTTTCAATTATTTTCAATTATTTATCAATTATTATCAATTATTTTCAATTATTTATCAATTATTTCCAATTATTTGCAATTATTTTCCAATTATTTCCAATTATTTTCAATTATTTTCAATTATTTTCAATTATTTATCAATTATTTTAAATTATTTTCATTAATTTTCAATTATTTTCAATTATTTATCAATTATTTACAATTATTTTCAATTATTTTCAATTATTTTAAATTATTTTAAATTATTTTCAATTATTTTCAATTATTTATCAATTATTTATCAATTATTTATCAATTATTTTAAATTATTTTAAGTGATTTTCAATTATTTATCAATTATTTTGAATTATTTTCAATTATTTTCAATTATTTATCAATTATTATCAATTATTTTCAATTATTTCCAATTATTTTCAATTATTTTCAATTATTTATCAATTATTTTCAATTATTTTCAATTATTTATCAATTATTTTCAATTATTTTCAATTATTTTCAATTATTTTCAATTATTTATCAATTATTTTCAATTATTTAAATTATTTTCAATTATTTTCAATTATTTTCAATTATTTTCAATTATTTATCAATTATTTTAAATTATTTTCAATTATTTGCAATTATTTTCAATTATTTTCAATTATTTTAAATTATTTTCAATTATTTTCAATTATTTTCAATTATTTCCAATTATTTTCAATCATTTTCAATCATTTATCAATCATTTATCAATCATTTATCAATCATTTATCAATCATTTATCAATCATTTATCAATCATTTATCAATCATTAATCAATGATTTTTAATTATTTTCAATTATTTTCAATTATTTTCAATTATTTAAATTATTTTAAATTATTTTCAATTATTTTCAATTATTTTCAATTATTTTCAATTATTTTCAATTATTTATCAATTATTTTCAATTATTTTTAATTATTTTCAATTATTTTCAATTATTTTCATTTATTTTCAATTATTTTAATTTATTTTCAATTATTTTCAATGTTTTTCAATTATTTTCAATTATTTTCCATTATTTATCAATTATTTTCAATTATTATCAATTATTTTCAATTATTTTCAATTATTTTCAATTATTTATCAATTATTTTCAATCATTTTCAATCATTTATCAATCATTTATGAATCATTTATCAATGATTTTTAATTATTTCCAATTATTTTCAATTATTTATCAATTATTTTCAATTATTTTCAATTATTTTCAATTATTTATCAATTATTATCAATTGTTTTCAATTATTTTCAATTATTTTCAATTATTGTCAGTTATTTTCAATTATTTGTAATTATTTTCAATTATTTTCCATTATTTTCAATTATTTATGAATTATTTATCAATTATTTTAAATTATTTTCAATTATTTTCAATTATTTATCAATTATTTATTAATTATTTATCAATTATTTTCAATTATTTTTCAATTATTTTAAATTATTTTCAATTATTTTCAATTATTTATGAATTATTATCAATTATTTTCAATTATTTATCAATTATTTCCAATTATTTGCAATTATTTTCCAATTATTTCCAATTATTTTCAATTATTTTCAATTATTTTCAATTATTTTTCAATTATTTTCAATCATTTTCAATTATTTATCAATTATTTATCAATTATTTTCAATTATTTGTAAATTATTTTGAATTATTTTCAATTATTATCAATTATTATCAATTATTTTCAATTATTTTCAATTATTTATCAATTATTTTCAATTATTTAAATTATTTTCAATTATTTTCAATTATTTTCAATTATTTTCAATTATTTATCAATTATTCTAAATTATTTTCAATTATTTGCAATTATTTTCAATTATTTTCAATTATTTTCAATTATTTTCAATTATTTTCAATTATTTTCAATTATTTCCAATTATTTTCAATCATTTTCAATCATTTATCAATCATTTATCAATCATTTATCAATCATTTATCAATCATTTATCAATCATTTATCAATCATTAATCAATGATTTTTAATTATTTTCAATTATTTTCAATTATTTTCAATTATTTAAATTATTTTAAATTATTTTCAATTATTTTCAATTATTTTCAATTATTTTCAATTATTTTCAATTATTTATCAATTATTTTCAATTATTTTTAATTATTTTCAATTATTTTCAATTATTTTCATTTATTTTCAATTATTTTAATTTATTTTCAATTATTTTCAATGTTTTTCAATTATTTTCAATTATTTTCAATTATTTATCAATTATTTTCAATTATTATCAATTATTTTCAATTATTTTCAATTATTTTCAATTATTTATCCATTATTTTCAATCATTTTCAATCATTTATCAATCATTTATGAATCATTTATCAATGATTTTTAATTATTTTCAATTATTTTCAATTATTTATCAATTATTTTCAATTATTTTCAATTATTTTCAATTATTTATCAATTATTATCAATTATTTTCAATTATTTTCAATTATTTTCAATTATTGTCAATTATTTTCAATTATTTGTAATTATTTTCAATTATTTTCCATTATTTTCAATTATTTATGAATTATTTATCAATTATTTTAAATTATTTTCAATTATTTTCAATTATTTATCAATTATTTATTAATTATTTATCAATTATTTTAAATTATTTTTCAATTATTTTAAATTATTTTCAATTATTTTCAATTATTTATGAATTATTATCAATTATTTTCAATTATTTATCAATTATTTCCAATTATTTGCAATTATTTTCCAATTATTTCCAATTATTTTCAATTATTTTCAATTATTTTCAATTATTTTCAGATATTTCCAATTATTTTCAATGTTTTCAATTCTTTTCAATTATTTTCAATTATTTTCAATTATTTTCAATTATTTTCAATTATTTTCAATTATTTTAAATTATTTTCAATTATTTTCAATTATTTTCAATTATTTTCAATTATTTTCAATTATTTATCAATTAGTATGAATTATTTTCAATTATTTTCAATTATTTTCAATTATTTTCAATTATTTTCAATTATTCTCAATTATTTATCAATTATTTTCAATTATTTTCAATTAGTTTCAATTATTTTCATTAATTTTCAATTATTTTCAATTATTTATCAATTATTTACAATTATTTTCAATTATTTTCAATTATTTTTAATTATTTTAAATTATTTTCAATTATTTTCAATTATTTATCAATTATTTATCAATTATTTATCAATTATTTTAAATTATTTTAAGTGATTTTCAATTATTTATCAATTATTTTGAATTATTTTCAATTATTTTCAATTATTTATCAATTATTATCAATTATTTTCAATTATTTATCAATTATTTCCAATTATTTGCAATTATTTTCCAATTATTTCCAATTATTTTCAATTATTTTCAATTATTTTCAATTATTTATCAATTATTTTAAATTATTTTCATTTATTTTCAATTATTTTCAATTATTTTAAATTATTTTAAATTATTTTCAATTATTTTCAATTATTTTTCAATTATTTTCAATTATTTTCCATTATTTTCAATTATTTTCAATTATTTTCAATTATTTTCAATTATTTTCAATTATTTTCAATTATTTTAAATTATTTTCAATTATTTTCAATTATTTTCAATTATTTATCAATTATTTTCAATTATTTCAATTATTTTCAATTATTTAAATTATTTTCAATTATTTTCAATTATTTTCAATAATTTTCAATTATTTTCAATTATTTTCAATTATTTATCAATTATTTTAAATTATTTTCAATTATTTGCAATTATTTTCAATTATTTTCAATTATTTTAAATTATTTTCAATTATTTTCAATTATTTTCAATTATTTATCAATTATTTATCAATTATTTATCAATTATTTTAAATTATTTTAAGTGATTTTCAATTATTTATCAATTATTTTGAATTATTTTCAATTATTTTCAATTATTTATCAATTATTATCAATTATTTTCAATTATTTCCAATTATTTTCAATTATTTTCAATTATTTATCAATTATTTTCAATTATTTTCAATTATTTATCAATTATTTTCAATTATTTTCAATTATTTTCAATTATTTTCAATTATTTATCAATTATTTTCAATTATTTAAATTATTTTCAATTATTTTCAATTATTTTCAATTATTTTCAATTATTTATCAATTATTTTAAATTATTTTCAATTATTTGCAATTATTTTCAATTATTTTCAATTATTTTAAATTATTTTCAATTATTTTCAATTATTTTCAATTATTTCCAATTATTTTCAATCATTTTCAATCATTTATCAATCATTTATCAATCATTTATCAATCATTTATCAATCATTTATCAATCATTTATCAATCATTTATCAATCATTAATCAATGATTTTTAATTATTTTCAATTATTTTCAATTATTTTCAATTATTTAAATTATTTTAAATTATTTTCAATTATTTTCAATTATTTTCAATTATTTTCAATTATTTTCAATTATTTATCAATTATTTTCAATTATTTTTAATTATTTTCAATTATTTTCAATTATTTTCATTTATTTTCAATTATTTTAATTTATTTTCAATTATTTTCAATGTTTTTCAATTATTTTCAATTATTTTCCATTATTTATCAATTATTTTCAATTATTATCAATTATTTTCAATTATTTTCAATTATTTTCAATTATTTATCAATTATTTTCAATCATTTTCAATCATTTATCAATCATTTATGAATCATTTATCAATGATTTTTAATTATTTTCAATTATTTTCAATTATTTATCAATTATTTTCAATTATTTTCAATTATTTTCAATTATTTATCAATTATTATCAATTGTTTTCAATTATTTTCAATTATTTTCAATTATTGTCAGTTATTTTCAATTATTTGTAATTATTTTCAATTATTTTCCATTATTTTCAATTATTTATGAGTTATTTATCAATTATTTTAAATTATTTTCAATTATTTTCAATTATTTATCAATTATTTATTAATTATTTATCAATTATTTTCAATTATTTTTCAATTATTTTAAATTATTTTCAATTATTTTCAATTATTTATGAATTATTATCAATTATTTTCAATTATTTATCAATTATTTCCAATTATTTGCAATTATTTTCCAATTATTTCCAATTATTTTCAATTATTTTCAATTATTTTCAATTATTTTTCAATTATTTTCAATCATTTTCAATTATTTATCAATTATTTATCAATTATTTTCAATTATTTGAAATTATTTTAAATTATTTTGAATTATTTTCAATTATTATCAATTATTATCAATTATTTTCAATTATTTTCAATTATTTATCAATTATTTTCAATTATTTAAATTATTTTCAATTATTTTCAATTATTTTCAATTATTTTCAATTATTTATCAATTATTCTAAATTATTTTCAATTATTTGCAATTATTTTCAATTATTTTCAATTATTTTAAATTATTTTCAATTATTTTCAATTATTTTCAATTATTTCCAATTATTTTCAATCATTTTCAATCATTTATCAATCATTTATCAATCATTTATCAATCATTTATCAATCATTTATCAATCATTTATCAATCATTAATCAATGATTTTTAATTATTTTCAATTATTTTCAATTATTTTCAATTATTTTCAATTATTTAAATTATTTTAAATTATTTTCAATTATTTTCAATTATTTTCAATTATTTTCAATTATTTTCAATTATTTATCAATTATTTTCAATTATTTTTAATTATTTTCAATTATTTTCAATTATTTTCATTTATTTTCAATTATTTTAATTTATTTTCAATTATTTTCAATGTTTTTCAATTATTTTCAATTATTTTCAATTATTTATCAATTATTTTCAATTATTATCAATTATTTTCAATTATTTTCAATTATTTTCAATTATTTATCCATTATTTTCAATCATTTTCAATCATTTATCAATCATTTATGAATCATTTATCAATGATTTTTAATTATTTTCAATTATTTTCAATTATTTATCAATTATTTTCAATTATTTTCAATTATTTTCAATTATTTATCAATTATTATCAATTATTTTCAATTATTTTCAATTATTTTCAATTATTGTCAATTATTTTCAATTATTTGTAATTATTTTCAATTATTTTCCATTATTTTCAATTATTTATGAATTATTTATCAATTATTTTAAATTATTTTCAATTATTTTCAATTATTTATCAATTATTTATTAATTATTTATCAATTATTTTAAATTATTTTTCAATTATTTTAAATTATTTTCAATTATTTTCAATTATTTATGAATTATTATCAATTATTTTCAATTATTTATCAATTATTTCCAATTATTTGCAATTATTTTCCAATTATTTCCAATTATTTTCAATTATTTTCAATTATTTTCAATTATTTTTCAATTATTTTCAATCATTTTCAATTATTTATCAATTATTTATCAATTATTTTCAATTATTTGTAAATTATTTTAAATTATTTTGAATTATTTTCAATTATTATCAATTATTATCAATTATTTTCAATTATTTTCAATTATTTTCAATTATTTTCAGATATTTCCAATTATTTTCAATTTTTTCAATTCTTTTCAATTATTTTCAATTATTTTCAATTATTTTCAATTATTTTCAATTATTTTCAATTATTTTAAATTATTTTCAATTATTTTCAATTATTTTCAATTATTTTCAATTATTTTCAATTATTTATCAATTAGTATGAATTATTTTCAATTATTTTCAATTATTTTCAATTATTTTCAATTATTTTCAATTATTCTCAATTATTTATCAATTATTTTCAATTATTTTCAATTAGTTTCAATTATTTTCATTAATTTTCAATTATTTTCAATTATTTATCAATTATTTACAATTATTTTCAATTATTTTCAATTATTTTAAATTATTTTAAATTATTTTCAATTATTTTCAATTATTTATCAATTATTTATCAATTATTTATCAATTATTTTAAATTATTTTAAGTGATTTTCAATTATTTATCAATTATTTTGAATTATTTTCAATTATTTTCAATTATTTATCAATTATTATCAATTATTTTCAATTATTTATCAATTATTTCCAATTATTTGCAATTATTTTCCAATTATTTCCAATTATTTTCAATTATTTTCAATTATTTTCAATTATTTATCAATTATTTTAAATTATTTTCATTTATTTTAAATTATTTTCAATTATTTTAAATTATTTTAAATTATTTTCAATTATTTTCAATTATTTTTCAATTATTTTCAATTATTTTCCATTATTTTCAATTATTTTCAATTATTTTCAATTATTTTCAATTATTTTCAATTATTTTCAATTATTTTCAATTATTTTCAATTATTTATCAATTATTTTCAATTATTTAAATTATTTTCAATTATTTTCAATTATTTTCAATAATTTTCAATTATTTTCAATTATTTTCAATTATTTATCAATTATTTTAAATTATTTTCAATTATTTGCAATTATTTTCAATTATTTTCAATTATTTTAAATTATTTTCAATTATTTTCAATTATTTTCAATTATTTCCAATTATTTTCAATCATTTTCAATCATTTATCAATCATTTATCAATCATTTATCAATCATTTATCAATCATTTATCAATCATTTTTAATTATTTTCAATTATTTTCAATTATTTTCAATTATTTAAATTATTTTAAATTATTTTCAATTATTTTCAATTATTTTCAATTATTTTCAATTATTTTCAATTATTTATCAATTATTTTCAATTATTTTTAATTATTTTCAATTATTTTCATTTATTTTCAATTATTTTAATTTATTTTCAATTATTTTCAATTATTTTCAATTATTTTCAATTATTTTCAATTATTTATCAATTATGTTCAATTATTATCAATTATTTTCAATTATTTTCAATTATTTTCAATTATTTATCAATTATTTTCAATCATTTTCAATCATTTATCAATCATTTATGAATCATTTATCAATGATTTTTAATTATTTTCAATTATTTTCAATTATTTATCAATTATTTTCAATTATTTTCAATTATTTTCAATTATTTATCAATTATTATCAATTATTTTCAATTATTTTCAATTATTTTCAATTATTGTCAATTATTTTCAATTATTTGTAATTATTTTCAATTATTTTCCATTATTTTCAATTATTTATGAATTATTTATCAATTATTTTAAATTATTTTCAATTATTTTCAATTATTTATCAATTATTTATTAATTATTTATCAATTATTTTCAATTATTTTTCAATTATTTTAAATTATTTTCAATTATTTTCAATTATTTATGAATTATTATCAATTATTTTCAATTATTTATCAATTATTTCCAATTATTTGCAATTATTTTCCAATTATTTCCAATTATTTTCAATTATTTTCAATTATTTTTCAATTATTTTCAATCATTTTCAATTATTTATCAATTATTTATCAATTATTTTCAATTATTTGTAAATTATTTTAAATTATTTTGAATTATTTTCAATTATTATCAATTATTATCAATTATTTTCAATTATTTTCAATTATTTTCAATTATTTTCAGATATTTCCAATTATTTTCAATTTTTTCAATTCTTTTCAATTCTTTTCAATTATTTTCAATTATTTTCAATTATTTTCAATTATTTTCAATTATTTTCAATTATTTTAAATTATTTTCAATTATTTTCAATTATTTTCAATTATTTATCAATTAGTATGAATTATTTTCAATTATTTTCAATTATTTTCAATTATTTTCAATTATTTTCAATTATTCTCAATTATTTATCAATTATTTTCAATTATTTTCAATTATTTTCAATTATTTTCAATTATTTTCATTAATTTTCAATTATTTTCAATTATTTATCAATTATTTACAATTATTTTCAATTATTTTCAATTATTTTAAATTATTTTCAATTATTTTCAATTATTTATCAATTATTTATCAATTATTTATCAATTATTTTAAATTATTTTAAGTGATTTTCAATTATTTATCAATTATTTTGAATTATTTTCAATTATTTTCAATTATTTATCAATTATTATCAATTATTTTCAATTATTTATCAATTATTTCCAATTATTTGCAATTATTTTCCAATTATTTCCAATTATTTTCAATTATTTTCAATTATTTTCAATTATTTATCAATTATTTTAAATTATTTTCATTTATTTTCAATTATTTTCAATTATTTTAAATTATTTTCAATTATTTTCAATTATTTTCAATTATTTTCAATTATTTTTCAATTATTTTCAATTATTTTCCATTATTTTGAATTATTTTCAATTATTTTCAATTATTTTCAATTATTTTCAATTATTTATCAATTATTTTAAAATATTTTCAATTATTTTCAATTATTTATCAATTATTTTCAATTATTTACAATTATTTTCAATTATTTTCAATTATTTATCAATTATTTTCAATTATGTTCAATTATTTTCAATTATTTTCAATTATTTTAAATTATTTTAAATTATTTTCAATTATTTTCAATTATTTATCAATTATTTTCAATTATTTTCAATTATTTTCAATTATTTTCAATTATTTTCATTAATTTTCAATTATTTTCAATTATTTTCAATTATTATCAATTATTTTAAATTATTTTCAATTATTTTCAATTATTTTCAGATATTTCCAATTATTTTCAATTTTTTCAATTCTTTTCAATTCTTTTCAATTATTTTCAATTATTTTCAATTATTTTCAATTATTTTCAATTATTTTCAATTATTTTAAATTATTTTCAATTATTTTCAATTATTTTCAATTATTTTCAATTATTTTCAATTATTTATCAATTAGTATGAATTATTTTCAATTATTTTCAATTATTTTCAATTATTTTCAATTATTTTCAATTATTTTCAATTATTTTCAATTATTTCCAATTATTTTCAATTATTTTCATTTATTTATCAATTATTTTCAATTATTTTCAATTATTTATCAATTATTTTCAATTATTTTCAATTATTTTCAATTATTTTCAATTATTTATCAATTATTTTCAATTATTTAAATTATTTTCAATTATTTTCAATTATTTTCAATTATTTTCAATTATTTTCAATTATTTTCAATTATTTTCAATTATTTATCAATTATTTTAAATTATTTTCAATTATTTTCAATTATTTTCAACTATTTTAAATTAGTTTCAATTATTTTCAATTATTTATGAATTATTATCAATTATTTTCAACTATTTATCAATTATTTCCAATTATTTGCAATTATTTTCCAATTATTTCCAATTATTTTCAATTATTTTCAATTATTTTCAATTATTTTTCAATTATTTTCAATCATTTTCAATTATTTATCAATTATGTATGAATTATTTTCAATTATTTATCAATTATTTTCAATTATTTGTCAATTATTTTAAATTATTTTGAATTATTATCAATTATTTTCAATTATTTTCAATTATTTTCAATGATTTTTAATTATTTTCTATTATTTTCAATTATTTTCAATTATTTATCAATTATTTTCAATTATTTCAATTATTTTCAATTATTTTCAATTATTTTCAACTATTTATCAATTATTTTGTATTATTTTCAATTATTTTCAATTATTTTCAATTATTTTAAATTATTTTCAATTATTTTCAATTATTTTCAATTATTTATCAATTATTTTCAATTATTTTCAATTATTTTCAATTATTTTCATTAATTTTTAATAATTTTCAATTATTTATCAATTATTTTCAATTATTTTCAATTATTTTCAATTATTTTAAATTATTTTCAATTATTTTAAATTATTTTCAATTATTTTAAATTATTTTCAATTATTTATCAGTTATTTCCAATTATTTGCAATTATTATCCAATTATTTTCAATTATTTTCAATTATTTTAAATTATTTTCAATTATTTTCAATTATTTGTAATTATTTTCAATTATTTTCAATTATTTTCAATTATTTTCAATTATTTATCAATTATTTTCAATTATTTTCAATTATTTTGAATTATTTTAAATTATTTATCAATTATTTATCAATTATTTATCAATTATTTTCAATTATTTTCAATTATTTTAAATTATTTTCAATTATTTATCAATTATTTTGAATTATTTTCAATTATTTTCAATTATTTTTCAATTATTTTCAATTATTTTCAATTATTTTCAATTATTTTCAATTATTTATCAATTATTATCAATTATTTTCCAATTATTTCCAATTATTTTCAATTATTTTCAATTATTTTCAATTATTTATCAATTATTTTAAATTATTTTCATTTATTTTCAATTATTTTAAATTATTTTCAATTATTTATCAATTATTTTCAATTATTTTCAATTATTTTCAATTATTTTCAATTATTTCCAATTATTTTCAATTATTTTCAATTATTTATCAATTATTTATCAATTATTTTCAATTATTTTCAATTATTTTCAATTATTTTTCAATTATTTTCAATCATTTTCAATTATTTATCAATTATGTATGAATTATTTTCAATTATTTATCAATTATTTTCAATTATTTGTCAATTATTTTAAATTATTTTGAATTATTTTCAATTATTTTCAATTATTTTCAATTATTTTCAATTATTTTCAATGATTTTTAATTATTTTCTATTATTTTCAATTATTTTCAATTATTTATCAATTATTTTCAATTATTTCAATTATTTTCAATTATTTTCAATTATTTTCAATTATTTTGAATTATTTTCAATTATTTATCAATTATTTTCAATTATTTTGAATTATTTTGAATTATTTTAATTAATTTTCAATTATTTTCAATTATTTCCAATTATTTCCAATTATTTTCAATTATTTTCAATTATTTTCAATTATTTTCAATTATTTACAATTATTTTCAATTATTTTAAATTATTTTAAATTATTTTAAATTATTTTCAATTATTTTCAATTATTTATCAATTATTTATCAATTATTTATCAATTATTTTAAATTATTTTAAGTGATTTTCAATTATTTATCAATTATTTTGAATTATTTTCAATTATTTTCAATTATTTATCAATTATTATCAATTATTTTCAATTATTTATCAATTATTTCCAATTATTTGCAATTATTTTCCAATTATTTCCAATTATTTTCAATTATTTTCAATTATTTTCAATTATTTATCAATTATTTTAAATTATTTTCATTTATTTTCAATTATTTTCAATTATTTTAAATTATTTTAAATTATTTTCAATTATTTTCAATTATTTTTCAATTATTTTCAATTATTTTCCATTATTTTCAATTATTTTCAATTATTTTCAATTATTTTCAATTATTTTCAATTATTTTCAATTATTTTAAATTATTTTCAATTATTTTCAATTATTTTCAATTATTTATCAATTATTTTCAATTATTTAAATTATTTTCAATTATTTTCAATTATTTTCAATAATTTTCAATTATTTTCAATTATTTTCAATTATTTATCAATTATTTTAAATTATTTTCAATTATTTGCAATTATTTTCAATTATTTTCAATTATTTTAAATTATTTTCAATTATTTTCAATTATTTTCAATTATTTCCAATTATTTTCAATCATTTTCAATCATTTATCAATCATTTATCAATTATTTATCAATCATTTATCAATCATTTATCAATCATTTATCAATCATTAATCAATGATTTTTAATTATTTTCAATTATTTTCAATTATTTTCAATTATTTAAATTATTTTAAATTATTTTCAATTATTTTCAATTATTTTCAATTATTTTCAATTATTTTCAATTATTTTCAATTATTTATCAATTATTTTCAATTATTTTTAATTATTTTCAATTATTTTCAATTATTTTCATTTATTTTCAATTATTTTAATTTATTTTCAATTATTTTCAATTATTTTCAATTATTTTCAATTATTTTCAATTATTTATCAATTATGTTCAATTATTATCAATTATTTTCAATTATTTTCAATTATTTTCAATTATTTATCAATTATTTTCAATCATTTTCAATCATTTATCAATCATTTATGAATCATTTATCAATGATTTTTAATTATTTTCAATTATTTTCAATTATTTTCAATTATTTTCAATTATTTATCAATTATTTTAAATTATTTTCATTTATTTTAAATTATTTTCAATTATTTTAAATTATTTTAAATTATTTTCAATTATTTTCAATTATTTTTCAATTATTTTCAATTATTTTCCATTATTTTCAATTATTTTCAATTATTTTCAATTATTTTCAATTATTTTCAATTATTTTCAATTATTTTCAATTATTTTCAATTATTTATCAATTATTTTCAATTATTTAAATTATTTTCAATTATTTTCAATTATTTTCAATAATTTTCAATTATTTTCAATTATTTTCAATTATTTATCAATTATTTTAAATTATTTTCAATTATTTGCAATTATTTTCAATTATTTTCAATTATTTTAAATTATTTTCAATTATTTTCAATTATTTTCAATTATTTCCAATTATTTTCAATCATTTTCAATCATTTATCAATCATTTATCAATCATTTATCAATCATTTATCAATCATTTATCAATCATTTTTAATTATTTTCAATTATTTTCAATTATTTTCAATTATTTAAATTATTTTAAATTATTTTCAATTATTTTCAATTATTTTCAATTATTTTCAATTATTTTCAATTATTTATCAATTATTTTCAATTATTTTTAATTATTTTCAATTATTTTCATTTATTTTCAATTATTTTAATTTATTTTCAATTATTTTCAATTATTTTCAATTATTTTCAATTATTTTCAATTATTTATCAATTATGTTCAATTATTATCAATTATTTTCAATTATTTTCAATTATTTTCAATTATTTATCAATTATTTTCAATCATTTTCAATCATTTATCAATCATTTATGAATCATTTATCAATGATTTTTAATTATTTTCAATTATTTTCAATTATTTATCAATTATTTTCAATTATTTTCAATTATTTTCAATTATTTATCAATTATTATCAATTATTTTCAATTATTTTCAATTATTTTCAATTATTGTCAATTATTTTCAATTATTTGTAATTATTTTCAATTATTTTCCATTATTTTCAATTATTTATGAATTATTTATCAATTATTTTAAATTATTTTCAATTATTTTCAATTATTTATCAATTATTTATTAATTATTTATCAATTATTTTCAATTATTTTTCAATTATTTTAAATTATTTTCAATTATTTTCAATTATTTATGAATTATTATCAATTATTTTCAATTATTTATCAATTATTTCCAATTATTTGCAATTATTTTCCAATTATTTCCAATTATTTTCAATTATTTTCAATTATTTTTCAATTATTTTCAATCATTTTCAATTATTTATCAATTATTTATCAATTATTTTCAATTATTTGTAAATTATTTTAAATTATTTTGAATTATTTTCAATTATTATCAATTATTATCAATTATTTTCAATTATTTTCAATTATTTTCAATTATTTTCAGATATTTCCAATTATTTTCAATTTTTTCAATTCTTTTCAATTCTTTTCAATTATTTTCAATTATTTTCAATTATTTTCAATTATTTTCAATTATTTTCAATTATTTTAAATTATTTTCAATTATTTTCAATTATTTTCAATTATTTATCAATTAGTATGAATTATTTTCAATTATTTTCAATTATTTTCAATTATTTTCAATTATTTTCAATTATTCTCAATTATTTATCAATTATTTTCAATTATTTTCAATTATTTTCAATTATTTTCAATTATTTTCATTAATTTTCAATTATTTTCAATTATTTATCAATTATTTACAATTATTTTCAATTATTTTCAATTATTTTAAATTATTTTCAATTATTTTCAATTATTTATCAATTATTTATCAATTATTTATCAATTATTTTAAATTATTTTAAGTGATTTTCAATTATTTATCAATTATTTTGAATTATTTTCAATTATTTTCAATTATTTATCAATTATTATCAATTATTTTCAATTATTTATCAATTATTTCCAATTATTTGCAATTATTTTCCAATTATTTCCAATTATTTTCAATTATTTTCAATTATTTTCAATTATTTATCAATTATTTTAAATTATTTTCATTTATTTTCAATTATTTTCAATTATTTTAAATTATTTTCAATTATTTTCAATTATTTTCAATTATTTTCAATTATTTTTCAATTATTTTCAATTATTTTCCATTATTTTGAATTATTTTCAATTATTTTCAATTATTTTCAATTATTTTCAATTATTTATCAATTATTTTAAAATATTTTCAATTATTTTCAATTATTTATCAATTATTTTCAATTATTTACAATTATTTTCAATTATTTTCAATTATTTATCAATTATTTTCAATTATGTTCAATTATTTTCAATTATTTTCAATTATTTTAAATTATTTTAAATTATTTTCAATTATTTTCAATTATTTATCAATTATTTTCAATTATTTTCAATTATTTTCAATTATTTTCAATTATTTTCATTAATTTTCAATTATTTTCAATTATTTTCAATTATTATCAATTATTTTAAATTATTTTCAATTATTTTCAATTATTTTCAGATATTTCCAATTATTTTCAATTTTTTCAATTCTTTTCAATTCTTTTCAATTATTTTCAATTATTTTCAATTATTTTCAATTATTTTCAATTATTTTCAATTATTTTAAATTATTTTCAATTATTTTCAATTATTTTCAATTATTTTCAATTATTTTCAATTATTTATCAATTAGTATGAATTATTTTCAATTATTTTCAATTATTTTCAATTATTTTCAATTATTTTCAATTATTTTCAATTATTTTCAATTATTTCCAATTATTTTCAATTATTTTCATTTATTTATCAATTATTTTCAATTATTTTCAATTATTTATCAATTATTTTCAATTATTTTCAATTATTTTCAATTATTTTCAATTATTTATCAATTATTTTCAATTATTTAAATTATTTTCAATTATTTTCAATTATTTTCAATTATTTTCAATTATTTTCAATTATTTTCAATTATTTTCAATTATTTATCAATTATTTTAAATTATTTTCAATTATTTTCAATTATTTTCAACTATTTTAAATTAGTTTCAATTATTTTCAATTATTTATGAATTATTATCAATTATTTTCAACTATTTATCAATTATTTCCAATTATTTGCAATTATTTTCCAATTATTTCCAATTATTTTCAATTATTTTCAATTATTTTCAATTATTTTTCAATTATTTTCAATCATTTTCAATTATTTATCAATTATGTATGAATTATTTTCAATTATTTATCAATTATTTTCAATTATTTGTCAATTATTTTAAATTATTTTGAATTATTATCAATTATTTTCAATTATTTTCAATTATTTTCAATGATTTTTAATTATTTTCTATTATTTTCAATTATTTTCAATTATTTATCAATTATTTTCAATTATTTCAATTATTTTCAATTATTTTCAATTATTTTCAACTATTTATCAATTATTTTGTATTATTTTCAATTATTTTCAATTATTTTCAATTATTTTAAATTATTTTCAATTATTTTCAATTATTTTCAATTATTTATCAATTATTTTCAATTATTTTCAATTATTTTCAATTATTTTCATTAATTTTTAATAATTTTCAATTATTTATCAATTATTTTCAATTATTTTCAATTATTTTCAATTATTTTAAATTATTTTCAATTATTTTAAATTATTTTCAATTATTTTAAATTATTTTCAATTATTTATCAGTTATTTCCAATTATTTGCAATTATTATCCAATTATTTTCAATTATTTTCAATTATTTTAAATTATTTTCAATTATTTTCAATTATTTGTAATTATTTTCAATTATTTTCAATTATTTTCAATTATTTTCAATTATTTATCAATTATTTTCAATTATTTTCAATTATTTTGAATTATTTTAAATTATTTATCAATTATTTATCAATTATTTATCAATTATTTTCAATTATTTTCAATTATTTATCAATTATTTTGAATTATTTTCAATTATTTTCAATTATTTTTCAATTATTTTCAATTATTTTCAATTATTTTCAATTATTTTCAATTATTTATCAATTATTATCAATTATTTTCCAATTATTTCCAATTATTTTCAATTATTTTCAATTATTTTCAATTATTTATCAATTATTTTAAATTATTTTCATTTATTTTCAATTATTTTAAATTATTTTCAATTATTTATCAATTATTTTCAATTATTTTCAATTATTTTCAATTATTTTCAATTATTTCCAATTATTTTCAATTATTTTCAATTATTTATCAATTATTTATCAATTATTTTCAATTATTTTCAATTATTTTCAATTATTTTTCAATTATTTTCAATCATTTTCAATTATTTATCAATTATGTATGAATTATTTTCAATTATTTATCAATTATTTTCAATTATTTGTCAATTATTTTAAATTATTTTGAATTATTTTCAATTATTTTCAATTATTTTCAATTATTTTCAATTATTTTCAATGATTTTTAATTATTTTCTATTATTTTCAATTATTTTCAATTATTTATCAATTATTTTCAATTATTTCAATTATTTTCAATTATTTTCAATTATTTTCAATTATTTTGAATTATTTTCAATTATTTATCAATTATTTTCAATTATTTTGAATTATTTTGAATTATTTTAATTAATTTTCAATTATTTTCAATTATTTCCAATTATTTCCAATTATTTTCAATTATTTTCAATTATTTTCAATTATTTTCAATTATTTACAATTATTTTCAATTATTTTAAATTATTTTAAATTATTTTAAATTATTTTCAATTATTTTCAATTATTTATCAATTATTTATCAATTATTTATCAATTATTTTAAATTATTTTAAGTGATTTTCAATTATTTATCAATTATTTTGAATTATTTTCAATTATTTTCAATTATTTATCAATTATTATCAATTATTTTCAATTATTTATCAATTATTTCCAATTATTTGCAATTATTTTCCAATTATTTCCAATTATTTTCAATTATTTTCAATTATTTTCAATTATTTATCAATTATTTTAAATTATTTTCATTTATTTTCAATTATTTTCAATTATTTTAAATTATTTTAAATTATTTTCAATTATTTTCAATTATTTTTCAATTATTTTCAATTATTTTCCATTATTTTCAATTATTTTCAATTATTTTCAATTATTTTCAATTATTTTCAATTATTTTCAATTATTTTCAATTATTTTCAATTATTTTCAATTATTTTCAATTATTTATCAATTATTTTCAATTATTTAAATTATTTTCAATTATTTTCAATTATTTTCAATAATTTTCAATTATTTTCAATTATTTTCAATTATTTATCAATTATTTTAAATTATTTTCAATTATTTGCAATTATTTTCAATTATTTTCAATTATTTTAAATTATTTTCAATTATTTTCAATTATTTTCAATTATTTCCAATTATTTTCAATCATTTTCAATCATTTATCAATCATTTATCAATTATTTATCAATCATTTATCAATCATTTATCAATCATTTATCAATCATTAATCAATGATTTTTAATTATTTTCAATTATTTTCAATTATTTTCAATTATTTAAATTATTTTAAATTATTTTCAATTATTTTCAATTATTTTCAATTATTTTCAATTATTTTCAATTATTTTCAATTATTTATCAATTATTTTCAATTATTTTTAATTATTTTCAATTATTTTCAATTATTTTCATTTATTTTCAATTATTTTAATTTATTTTCAATTATTTTCAATTATTTTCAATTATTTTCAATTATTTTCAATTATTTATCAATTATGTTCAATTATTATCAATTATTTTCAATTATTTTCAATTATTTTCAATTATTTATCAATTATTTTCAATCATTTTCAATCATTTATCAATCATTTATGAATCATTTATCAATGATTTTTAATTATTTTCAATTATTTTCAATTATTTATCAATTATTTTCAATTATTTTCAATTATTTTCAATTATTTATCAATTATTATCAATTATTTTCAATTATTTTCAATTATTTTCAATTATTGTCAATTATTTTCAATTATTTGTAATTATTTTCAATTATTTTCCATTATTTTCAATTATTTATGAATTATTTATCAATTATTTTAAATTATATTCAATTATTTTCAATTATTTATCAATTATTTATTAATTATTTATCAATTATTTTCAATTATTTTTCAATTATTTTAAATTATTTTCAATTATTTTCAATTATTTATGAATTATTATCAATTATTTTCAATTATTTATCAATTATTTCCAATTATTTGCAATTATTTTCCAATTATTTCCAATTATTTTCAATTATTTTCAATTATTTTCAATTATTTTTCAATTATTTTCAATCATTTTCAATTATTTATCAATTATTTATCAATTATTTTCAATTATTTGTAAATTATTTTAAATTATTTTGAATTATTTTCAATTATTATCAATTATTATCAATTATTTTCAATTATTTTCAATTATTTTCAATTATTTTCAGATATTTCCAATTATTTTCAATTTTTTCAATTCTTTTCAATTCTTTTCAATTATTTTCAATTATTTTCAATTATTTTCAATTATTTTCAATTATTTTAAATTATTTTCAATTATTTTCAATTATTTTCAATTATTTTCAATTATTTTCAATTATTTATCAATTAGTATGAATTATTTTCAATTATTTTCAATTATTTTCAATTATTTTCAATTATTTTCAATTATTCTCAATTATTTATCAATTATTTTCAATTATTTTCAATTATTTTCAATTATTTTCATTAATTTTCAATTATTTTCAATTATTTATCAATTATTTACAATTATTTTCAATTATTTTCAATTATTTTAAATTATTTTAAATTATTTTCAATTATTTTCAATTATTTATCAATTATTTATCAATTATTTATCAATTATTTTAAATTATTTTAAGTGATTTTCAATTATTTATCAATTATTTTCAATTATTTTCAATTATTTTCAATTATTTCCAATTATTTCCAATTATTTTCAATTATTTTCAATTATTTTCAATTATTTTCAATTATTTACAATTATTTTCAATTATTTTAAATTATTTTAAATTATTTTAAATTATTTTCAATTATTTTCAATTATTTATCAATTATTTATCAATTATTTATCAATTATTTTAAATTATTTTAAGTGATTTTCAATTATTTATCAATTATTTTGAATTATTTTCAATTATTTTCAATTATTTATCAATTATTATCAATTATTTTCAATTATTTATCAATTATTTCCAATTATTTGCAATTATTTTCCAATTATTTCCAATTATTTTCAATTATTTTCAATTATTTTCAATTATTTATCAATTATTTTAAATTATTTTCATTTATTTTCAATTATTTTCAATTATTTTAAATTATTTTAAATTATTTTCAATTATTTTCAATTATTTTTCAATTATTTTCAATTATTTTCCATTATTTTAAATTATTTTCAATTATTTTCAATTATTTTCAATTATTTTCAATTATTTTAAATTATTTTCAATTATTTTCAATTATTTTCAATTATTTATCAATTATTTTCAATTATTTAAATTATTTTCAATTATTTTCAATTATTTTCAATAATTTTCAATTATTTTCAATTATTTTCAATTATTTATCAATTATTTTAAATTATTTTCAATTATTTGCAATTATTTTCAATTATTTTCAATTATTTTAAATTATTTTCAATTATTTTCAATTATTTTCAATTATTTCCAATTATTTTCAATCATTTTCAATCATTTATCAACCATTTATCAATTATTTATCAATCATTTATCAATCATTTATCAATCATTTATCAATCATTAATCAATGATTTTTAATTATTTTCAATTATTTTCAATTATTTTCAATTATTTAAATTATTTTAAATTATTTTCAATTATTTTCAATTATTTTCAATTATTTTCAATTATTTTCAATTATTTTCAATTATTTATCAATTATTTTCAATTATTTTTAATTATTTTCAATTATTTTCAATTATTTTCATTTATTTTCAATTATTTTAATTTATTTTCAATTATTTTCAATTATTTTCAATTATTTTCAATTATTTTCAATTATTTATCAATTATGTTCAATTATTATAAATTATTTTCAATTATTTTCAATTATTTTCAATTATTTATCAATTATTTTCAATCATTTTCAATCATTTATCAATCATTTATGAATCATTTATCAATGATTTTTAATTATTTTCAATTATTTTCAATTATTTATCAATTATTTTCAATTATTTTCAATTATTTTCAATTATTTATCAATTATTATCAATTATTTTCAATTATTTTCAATTATTTTCAATTATTGTCAATTATTTTCAATTATTTGTAATTATTTTCAATTATTTTCCATTATTTTCAATTATTTATGAATTATTTATCAATTATTTTAAATTATATTCAATTATTTTCAATTATTTATCAATTATTTATTAATTATTTATCAATTATTTTCAATTATTTTTCAATTATTTTAAATTATTTTCAATTATTTTCAATTATTTATGAATTATTATCAATTATTTTAAATTATTTATCAATTATTTCCAATTATTTGCAATTATTTTCCAATTATTTCCAATTATTTTCAATTATTTTCAATTATTTTCAATTATTTTTCAATTATTTTCAATCATTTTCAATTATTTATCAATTATTTATCAATTATTTTCAATTATTTGTAAATTATTTTAAATTATTTTGAATTATTTTCAATTATTATCAATTATTATCAATTATTTTCAATTATTTTCAATTATTTTCAATTATTTTCAGATATTTCCAATTATTTTCAATTTTTTCAATTCTTTTCAATTCTTTTCAATTATTTTCAATTATTTTCAATTATTTTCAATTATTTTCAATTATTTTCAATTATTTTAAATTATTTTCAATTATTTTCAATTATTTTCAATTATTTTCAATTATTTTCAATTATTTATCAATTAGTATGAATTATTTTCAATTATTTTCAATTATTTTCAATTATTTTCAATTATTTTCAATTATTCTCAATTATTTATCAATTATTTTCAATTATTTTCAATTATTTTCAATTATTTTCATTAATTTTCAATTATTTTCAATTATTTATCAATTATTTACAATTATTTTCAATTATTTTCTATTATTTTAAATTATTTTAAATTATTTTCAATTATTTTCAATTATTTATCAATTATTTATCAATTATTTATCAATTATTTTAAATTATTTTAAGTGATTTTCAATTATTTATCAATTATTTTGAATTATTTTCAATTATTTTCAATTATTTATCAATTATTATCAATTATTTTCAATTATTTATCAATTATTTCCAATTATTTGCAATTATTTTCCAATTATTTCCAATTATTTTCAATTATTTTCAATTATTTTCAATTATTTATCAATTATTTTAAATTATTTTCATTTATTTTCATTTATTTTCAATTATTTTCAATTATTTTCAATTATTTTAAATTATTTTCAATTATTTTCAATTATTTTCAATTATTTTCAATTATTTTTCAATTATTTTCAATTATTTTCCATTATTTTCAATTATTTTCAATTATTTTCAATTATTTTCAATTATTTTCAATTATTTTCAATTATTTTCAATTATTTATCAATTATTTTAAAATATTTTAAATTATTTTCAATTATTTATCAATTATTTTCAATTATTTACAATTATTTTCAATTATTTTCAATTATTTATCAATTATTTTCAATTATGTTCAATTATTTTCAATTATTTTCAATTATTTTCAATTATTTTCAATTATTTTCAATTATTTTCAATTATTTTCAATTATTTATCAATTATTTTCAATTATTTTCAATTATTTTCAATAATTTTCATTAATTTTCAATTATTTTCAATTATTTTCAATTATTATCAATTATTTTAAATTATTTTCAATTATTTTCAATTATTTTCAGATATTTCCAATTATTTTCAATTTTTTCAATTCTTTTCAATTCTTTTCAATTATTTATCAATTATTTTCCATTATTTTCAATTATTTTCAATTATTTTCAATTATTTTCAACTATTTATCATTTATTTTGAATTATTTTCAATTATTTTCAATTATTTTCAATTATTTGCAATTATTTTCAATTATTTTCAATTATTTTCAATTATTTTCAATTATTTATCAATTAGTATGAATTATTTTCAATTATTTTCAATTATTTTCAATTATTTTCAATTATTTTCAATTATTCTCAATTATTTTTCAATTATTTTCAATTATTTATATTATTTTCAATTATTTTCATTAATTTTCAATTATTTTCAATTATTTATCAATTATTTACAATTATTTTCAATTATTTTCAATTATTTTAAATTATTTTAAATTATTTTAAATTATTTTCAATTATTTATCAATTATTTATCAATTATTTATCAATTATTTTAAATTATTTTAAGTGATTTTCAATTATTTATCAATTATTTTGAATTATTTTCAATTATTTTCAATTATTTATCAATTATTATCAATTATTTTCAATTATTTATCAATTATTTCCAATTATTTGCAATTATTTTCCAATTATTTCCAATTATTTTCAATTATTTTCAATTATTTTCAATTATTTATCAATTATTTTAAATTATTTTCATTTATTTTCAATTATTTTCAATTATTTTAAATTATTTTAAATTATTTTAAATTATTTTCAATTATTTTCAATTATTTTCAATTATTTTTCAATTATTTTCAATTATTTTCCATTATTTTCAATTATTTTCAATTATTTTCAATTATTTTCAATTATTTTCAATTATTTTCAATTATTTATCAATTATTTTAAAATATTTTCAATTATTTTCAATTATTTATCAATTATTTTCAATTATTTACAATTATTTTCAATTATTTTCAATTATTTATCAATTATTTTCAATTATGTTCAATTATTTTCAATTATTTTCAATTATTTTCAATTAATTTAAATTATTTTCAATTATTTATCAAATATCATCTATAAACCAAATCATTTATAAACCATTTATCAATCATTCATCAATGATTTTTAATTATTTTCAATTATTTTCAATTATTTTCAATTATTTCAATTATTTTCAATTATTTTCAATGATTTTTAATTATTTTCAATTATTTTCAATTATTTATCAATTATTTTCAATTATTTTCAATTATTATCAATTATTTATCAATTATTTTAAATTATTTTCATTTAGTTTCAATTATTTTCAATTATTATCAATTATTTTCTATTATTTTCAATTATTTTCTATTATTTTCAATTATTTATCAATTATTTTCAATTATTTTCAATTACTTTCAATTATTTTCAATTATATTCAATTATTTTCAATTATTTATCAATTATTTTCAATTATTTTCAATTATTTTCAATTATTTTCATTAATTTTCAATTATTTTCAATTATTTTCAATTATTTTCAATTATTTTCAATTATTTTCAATTATTTTAAATTATTTTCAATTATTTTCAATTATTTATCAATTATTTTCAATTATTTTCAATTATTTTCAATTATTTTCAATTATTTTCAATTATTTTCATTAATTTTCAATTATTTTCAATTATTATCAATTATTTTAAATTATTTTCAATTATTTTCAATTATTTTCAGATATTTCCAATTATTTTCAATTTTTTCAATTCTTTTCAATTCTTTTCAATTATTTATCAATTATTTTCAATTATTTTCCATTATTTTCAATTATTTTCAATTATTTTCAATTATTTTCAACTATTTATCAATTATTTTGAATTATTTTCAATTATTTTCAATTATTTTCAATTATTTTCAATTATTTTCAATTATTTATCAATTATTTTCAATTATTTTCAATTATTTTCAATTATTTTCATTAATTTTTAATAATTTTCAATTATTTATCAATTATTTTCAATTATTTTCAATTATTTTCAATTATTTTCAATTATTTTCCATTATTTTCAATTATTTTCAATTATTTTCAATTATTTTCAATTATTTTCAATTATTTTAAATTATTTTCAATTATTTTAAATTATTTTCAATTATTTATCAGTTATTTCCAATTATTTGCAATTATTATCCAATTATTTTCAATTATTTTAAATTATTTTAAATTATTTTCAATTATTTTCAATTATTTTCAATTATTTGTAATTACTTTCAATTATTTTCAATTATTTTCAATTATTTTCAATTATTTATCAATTATTTTCAATTATTTTAAATTATTTTAAATTATTTTCAATTATTTTCAATTATTTTCAATTATTTATCAATTATTTTCAATTATTTAAATTATTTTCAATTATTTTCAATGATTTGTAATTATTTTCAATTATTTTCAATTATTTATCAATTATTTTCAATTATTTTCAATTATTTTCAATTATTTTCAATTATTTCCAATTATTTTCAATTATTTTCATTTATTTATCAATTATTTTCAATTATTTTCAATTATTTATCAATTATTTTCAATTATTTTCAATTATTTTCAATTATTTTCAATTATTTATCAATTATTTTCAATTATTTAAATTATTTTAAATTATTTTCAATTATTTTCAATTATTTTCAATTATTTTCAATTATTTTCAATTATTTTCAATTATTTATCAATTATTTTAAATTATTTTCAATTATTTTCAATTATTTTCAACTATTTTAAATTAGTTTAAATTATTTTCAATTATTTATGAATTATTATCAATTATTTTCAACTATTTATCAATTATTTCCAATTATTTGCAATTATTTTCCAATTATTTCCAATTATTTTCAATTATTTTCAATTATTTTCAATTATTTTTCAATTATTTTCAATCATTTTCAATTATTTATCAATTATGTATGAATTATTTTCAATTATTTATCAATTATTTTCAATTATTTGTCAATTATTTTAAATTATTTTGAATTATTATCAATTATTTTCAATTATTTTCAATTATTTTCAATGATTTTTAATTATTTTCTATTATTTTCAATTATTTTCAATTATTTATCAATTATTTTCAATTATTTCAATTATTTTCAATTATTTTCAATTATTTTCAATTATTTTAAATTATTTTCATTTATTTTCAATTATTTTAAATTATTTTCAATTATTTATCAATTATTTTCAATTATTTTCAATTATTTTCAATTATTTTCAATTATTTTCAATTATTTTCAATTATTTCCAATTATTTTCAATTATTTTCAATTATTTATCAATTATTTTCAATTATTTTCAATTATTTTCAATTATTTTTCAATTATTTTCAATCATTTTCAATTATTTATCAATTATGTATGAATTATTTTCAATTATTTATCAATTATTTTCAATTATTTGTCAATTATTTTAAATTATTTTGAATTATTTTCAATTATTTTCAATTATTTTCATTTATTTTCAATTATTTTCAATGATTTTTAATTATTTTCTATTATTTTCAATTATTTTCAATTATTTATCAATTATTTTCAATTATTTCAATTATTTTCAATTATTTTCAATTATTTTCAATTATTTTGAATTATTTTCAATTATTTATCAATTATTTTCAATTATTTTCAATTATTTTGAATTATTTTGAATTATTTTAATTAATTTTCAATTATTTTCAATTATTTTCAATTATTATCAATTATTATCAATTATTTTCAATTATTTTCAATTATTTTCAATTATATTCAGATATTTCCAATTATTTTCAATTTTTTCAATTCTTTTCAATTCTTTTCAATTATTTATCAATTATTTTCAATTATTTTCAATTATTTTCAATTATTTTCAATTATTTTCAATTATTTTCAATTATTTTCAATTATTTTCAATTATTTATCAATTAGTATGAATTATTTTCAATTATTTTCAATTATTTTCAATTATTTTCAATTATTTTCAATTATTTTCAATTATTTTCAATTATTTCCAATTATTTCCAATTATTTTCAATTATTTTCAATTATTTTCAATTATTTTCAATTATTTTCAATTATTTTTCAATTATTTTCAATTATTTTCCATTATTTTCAATTATTTTCAATTATTTTCAATTATTTTCAATTATTTTCAATTATTTTCAATTATTTTCAATTATTTATCAATTATTTTAAAATATTTTCAATTATTTTCAATTATTTATCAATTATTTTCAATTATTTACAATTATTTTCAATTATTTTCAATTATTTATCAATTATTTTCAATTATGTTCAATTATTTTCAATTATTTTCAATTAATTTAAATTATTTTCAATTATTTATCAAATATCATCTATAAACCAAATCATTTATAAACCATTTATCAATCATTCATCAATTATTTTTAATTATTTTCAATTATTTTCAATTATTTTCAATTATTTCAATTATTTTCAATTATTTTCAATGATTTTTAATTATTTTCAATTATTTTCAATTATTTATCAATTATTTTCAATTATTTTCAATTATTTTCAATTATTTTCAATTATTTATCAATTATTTTAAATTATTTTCATTTAGTTTCAATTATTTTCAATTATTATCAATTATTTTCAATTATTTTCAATTATTTTCTATTATTTTCAATTATTTATCAATTATTTTCAATTATTTTCAATTATTTTCAATTATTTTCAATTATTTTCAATTATTTTCAATTATTTATCAATTATTTTCAATTATTTTCAATTATTTTCAATTATTTTCATTAATTTTCAATTATTTTCAATTATTTTCAATTATTTTCAATTATTTTCAATTATTTTCAATTATTTTCAATTATTTTAAATTATTTTCAATTATTTTCAATTATTTATCAATTATTTTCAATTATTTTCAATTATTTTCCATTATTTTCAATTATTTTCAATTATTTTCAATTATTTTAAATTATTTTCAATTATTTTAAATTATTTTCAATTATTTATCAGTTATTTCCAATTATTTGCAATTATTATCCAATTATTTTCAATTATTTTAAATTATTTTATATTATTTTCAATTATTTTCAATTATTTTCAATTATTTTCAATTATTTTCAATTATTTTCAATTATTTTCAATTATTTATCAATTATTTTCAATTATTTTCAATTATTTTCAATTATTTTGAATTATTTTAAATTATTTTCAATTATTTATCAATTATTTATCAATTATTTTCAATTATTTTCAATTATTTTCAATTATTTATCAATTATTTCCAATTATTTGCAATTATTTTCCAATTATTTCCAATTATTTTCAATTATTTTCAATTATTTTCAATTATTTATCAATTATTTTAAATTATTTTCATTTATTTTCAATTATTTTAAATTATTTTCAATTATTTATCAATTATTTTCAATTATTTTCAATTATTTTCAATTATTTTCAATTATTTTCAATTATTTCCAATTATTTTCAATTATTTTCAATTATTTATCAATTATTTTCAATTATTTTCAATTATTTTCAATTATTTTCAATTATTTATCAATTATTTTCAATTATTTCAATTATTTTCAATTATTTTCAATGATTTGTAATTATTTTCAATTATTTTCAATTATTTATCAATTATTTTCAATTATTTTCAATTATTTTCAATTATTTCCAATTATTTTCAATTATTTTCAATTATTTATCAATTATTTTCAATTATTTTCAATTATTTTCAATTATTTCCAATTATTTTCAATTATTTTCAATTATTTATCAATTATTTTCAATTATTTAAATTATTTTCAATTATTTTCAATTATTTTCAATTATTTTCAATTATTTTCAATTATTTTCAATTATTTATCAATTATTTTAAATTATTTTCAATTATTTTCAATTATTTTCAACTATTTTAAATTAGTTTCAATTATTTTCAATTATTTATGAATTATTATCAATTATTTTCAACTATTTATCAATTATTTCCAATTATTTGCAATTATTTTCCAATTATTTCCAATTATTTTCAATTATTTTCAATTATTTTCAATTATTTTTCAATTATTTTCAATCATTTTCAATTATTTATCAATTATGTATGAATTATTTTCAATTATTTATCAATTATTTTCAATTATTTGTCAATTATTTTAAATTATTTTGAATTATTTTCAATTATTTTCAATTATTTTCAATTATTTTCAATGATTTTTAATTATTTTCTATTATTTTCAATTATTTTCAATTATTTATCAATTATTTTCAATTATTTCAATTATTTTCAATTATTTTCAATTATTTTCAATTATTTTCAACTATTTATCAATTATTTTGTATTATTTTCAATTATTTTCAATTATTTTCAATTATTTTCAATTATTTTCAATTATTTTCAATTATTTATCAATTATTTTCAATTATTTTCAATTATTTTCAATTATTTTCATTAATTTTTAATAATTTTCAATTATTTATCAATTATTTTCAATTATTTTCAATTATTTTCAATTATTTTAAATTATTTTCAATTATTTTAAATTATTTTCAATTATTTTAAATTATTTTCAATTATTTATCAGTTATTTCCAATTATTTGCAATTATTATCCAATTATTTTCAATTATTTTAAATTATTTTCAATTATTTTCAATTATTTTCAATTATTTGTAATTATTTCCAATTATTTTCAATTATTTTCAATTATTTTCAATTATTTATCAATTATTTTAAATTATTTTCATTTATTTTCAATTATTTTAAATTATTTTCAATTATTTATCAATTATTTTCAATTATTTTCAATTATTTTCAATTATTTTCAATTATTTTCAATTATTTCCAATTATTTTCAATTATTTTCAATTATTTATCAATTATTTTCAATTATTTTCAATTATTTTCAATTATTTTTCAATTATTTTCAATCATTTTCAATTATTTATCAATTATGTATGAATTATTTTCAATTATTTATCAATTATTTTCAATTATTTGTCAATTATTTTAAATTATTTTCAATTATTTTCAATTATTTTCAATTATTTTCAATTATTTTCAATGATTTTTAATTATTTTCTATTATTTTCAATTATTTTCAATTATTTATCAATTATTTTCAATTATTTCAATTATTTTCAATTATTTTCAATTATTTTCAATTATTTTGAATTATTTTCAATTATTTATCAATTATTTTCAATTATTTTCAATTATTTTGAATTATTTTGAATTATTTTAATTAATTTTCAATTATTTTCAATTATTATCAATTATTATCAATTATTATCAATTATTTTCAATTATTTTCAATTATTTTCAATTATATTCAGATATTTCCAATTATTTTCAATTTTTTCAATTCTTTTCAATTCTTTTCAATTATTTATCAATTATTTTCAATTATTTTCAATTATTTTCAATTATTTTCAATTATTTTCAATTATTTTCAATTATTTTCAATTATTTTCAATTATTTATCAATTAGTATTAATTATTTTCAATTATTTTCAATTATTTTCAATTATTTTCAATTATTTTCAATTATTTTCAATTATTTTCAATTATTTTCAATTATTTTCAATTATTTTCAATTATTTTCAATTATTTTCAATTATTTATCAATTATTTTCCATTATTTTCAATTATTTTCAATTATTTTCAATTATTTTCATTAATTTTCAATTATTTTCAATATTTTGTCAATTATTTTCAATTATTTTCAATTATTTTCAATTATTTTAAATTATTTTAAATTATTTTCAATTATTTTCAATTATTTATCAATTATTTATCAATTATTTATCAATTATTTTAAATTATTTTAAATTATTTTCAATTATTTATCAATTATTTTGAATTATTTTCAATTATTTTCAATTATTTATCAATTATTATCAATTATTTTCAATTATTTATCAATTATTTGCAATTATTTTCCAATTATTTCCAATTATTTTCAATTATTTTCAATTATTTTCAATTATTTATCAATTATTTTAAATTATTTTCATTTATTTTCAATTATTTTCAATTATTTTAAATTATTTTCAATTATTTTCAATTATTTATCAATTATTTTCAATTATTTACAATTATTTTCAATTATTTTCAATTATTTTCAATTATTTTCAATTATTTATCAATTATTTTAAAATAGTTTAAATTATTTTAAATTATTTATCAATTATTTTCAATTATTTACAATTATTTACAATTATTTTCAATTATTTTTAATTATTTATCAATTATTTTCAATTATGTTCAATTATTTTCAATTATTTTCAATTATTTTCAATTAATTTCAATTATTTTCAATTATTTATAAATTATTTTCAATCATTTATAAACCATTTATCAATCATTTATCAATCATTTATCAATGATTTTTAATTATTTTCAATTATTTTCAATTATTTATCAATTATTTTCAATTATTTTCAATTATTTTCAATTATTTCCAATTATTTTCAATTATTTTCAATTATTTATCAATTATTTTCAATTATTTTCAATTATTTATCAATTATTTTCAATTATTTTCAATTATTTTCAATTATTTTCAATTTTTTCAATTCTTTTCAATTCTTTTCAATTATTTATGAATTATTTTCAATTATTTTCCATTATTTTAAATTATTTTCAATTATTTACTATTATTTTCAATTATTTTCAACTATTTATCAATTATTTTGAATTATTTTCAATTATTTTCAATTATTTTCAATTATTTTCAATTATTTATCAATTATTTTCAATTATTTTCAATTATTTTCAATTATTTTCATTAATTTTTAATAATTTTCAATTATTTTCAATTATTTTCAATTATTTTCAATTATTTTCAATTATTTTCAATTATTTTCAATTATTTTCAATTATTTTCAATTATTTTCAATTATTTTCAATTATTTTCAATTATTTTCAATTATTTTCAATTATTTCCAATTATTTTCAATTATTTTCAATTATTTATCAATTATTTTCAATTATTTTCAATTATTTATCAATTATTTTCAATTATTTTAAATTATTTTCAATTATTTTCAATTATTTTCAATTATTTTCAATTATTTATCAATTATTTTCAATTATTTTCAATTATTTTCCATTATTTTCAATTATTTTCAATTATTTTCAATTATTTTCAATTATTTTCAATTATTTTCAATTATTTATCAATTATTTTAAAATATTTTCAATTATTTTCAATTATTTATCAATTATTTTCAATTATTTACAATTATTTTCAATTATTTTCAATTATTTTCAATTATTTTCAATTATTTTCAATTATTTATCAATTATTTTAAAATAGTTTAAATTATTTTAAATTATTTATCAATTATTTTCAATTATTTACAATTATTTACAATTGTTTTCAATTATTTTTAATTATTTATCAATTATCTTCAATTATGTTAAATTATTTTCAATTATTTTCAATTAATTTCAATTATTTTCTATTATTTATAAATTATTTTCAATCATTTATAAACCATTTATCAATCATTTATCAATGATTTTTAATTATTTTCAATTATTTTCAATTATTTATCAATTATTTTCAATTATTTTCAATTATTTTCAATTATTTTCAATTATTTCCAATTATTTTCAATTATTTTCAATTATTTATCAATTATTTTCAATTATTTTCAATTATTTATCAATTATTTTCAATTATTTTCAATTATTTTCAATTATTTATCAATTATTTTCAATTATTTAAATTATTTTCAATTATTTTCAATTATTTTCAATTATTTTCAATTATTTTCAATTATTTTCAATTATTTTCAATTATTTATCAATTATTTTAAAATATTTTCAATTATTTTCAATTATTTATCAATTATTTTCAATTATTTACAATTATTTTCAATTATTTTCAATTATTTTCAATTATTTTCAATTATTTATCAATTATTTTAAAATAGTTTAAATTATTTTAAATTATTTATCAATTATTTTCAATTATTTACAATTATTTACAATTATTTTCAATTATTTTTAATTATTTATCAATTATTTTCAATTATGTTCAATTATTTTCAATTATTTTCAATTATTTTCAATTAATTTCAATTATTTTCAATTATTTATAAATTATTTTCAATCATTTATAAACCATTTATCAATCATTTATCAATCATTTATCAATGATTTTTAATTATTTTCAATTATTTTCAATTATTTATCAATTATTTTCAATTATTTTCAATTATTTCCAATTATTTTCAATTATTTTCAATTATTTATCAATTATTTTCAATTATTTTCAATTATTTATCAATTATTTTCAATTATTTTCAATTATTTTCAATTATTTTCAATTATTTTCAATTTTTTCAATTCTTTTCAATTCTTTTCAATTATTTATCAATTATTTTCAATTATTTTCCATTATTTTAAATTATTTTCAATTATTTACTATTATTTTCAATTATTTTCAACTATTTATCAATTATTTTGAATTATTTTCAATTATTTTCAATTATTTTCAATTATTTTCAATTATTTATCAATTATTTTCAATTATTTTCAATTATTTTCAATTATTTTCATTAATTTTTAATAATTTTCAATTATTTATCAATTATTTTCAATTATTTTCAATTATTTTCAATTATTTTCAATTATTTTCAATTATTTTCAATTATTTTCAATTATTTTCAATTATTTTCAATTATTTTCAATTATTTTCAATTATTTTCAATTATTTTCAATTATTTTAAATTATTTTCAATTATTTTCAATTATTTTCAATTATTTTCAATTATTTTAAATTATTTTCAATTATTTTCAATTATTTATCAATTATTTTCAATTATTTTCAATTATTTTCAATTATTTTCAATTATTTTCAATTATTTTCATTAATTTTCAATTATTTTCAATTATTATCAATTATTTTAAATTATTTTCAATTATTTTCAATTATTTTCAGATATTTCCAATTATTTTCAATTTTTTCAATTCTTTTCAATTCTTTTCAATTATTTATCAATTATTTTCAATTATTTTCCATTATTTTCAATTATTTTCAATTATTTTCAATTATTTTCAACTATTTATCAATTATTTTGAATTATTTTCAATTATTTTCAATTATTTTCAATTATTTTCAATTATTTTCAATTATTTATCAATTATTTTCAATTATTTTCAATTATTTTCAATTATTTTCATTAATTTTTAATAATTTTCAATTATTTATCAATTATTTTCAATTATTTTCAATTATTTTCAATTATTTTCAATTATTTTCCATTATTTTCAATTATTTTCAATTATTTTCAATTATTTTCAATTATTTTCAATTATTTTAAATTATTTTCAATTATTTTAAATTATTTTCAATTATTTATCAGTTATTTCCAATTATTTGCAATTATTATCCAATTATTTTCAATTATTTTAAATTATTTTAAATTATTTTCAATTATTTTCAATTATTTTCAATTATTTGTAATTACTTTCAATTATTTTCAATTATTTTCAATTATTTTCAATTATTTATCAATTATTTTCAATTATTTTAAATTATTTTAAATTATTTTCAATTATTTTCAATTATTTTCAATTATTTATCAATTATTTTCAATTATTTAAATTATTTTCAATTATTTTCAATGATTTGTAATTATTTTCAATTATTTTCAATTATTTATCAATTATTTTCAATTATTTTCAATTATTTTCAATTATTTTCAATTATTTCCAATTATTTTCAATTATTTTCATTTATTTATCAATTATTTTCAATTATTTTCAATTATTTATCAATTATTTTCAATTATTTTCAATTATTTTCAATTATTTTCAATTATTTATCAATTATTTTCAATTATTTAAATTATTTTAAATTATTTTCAATTATTTTCAATTATTTTCAATTATTTTCAATTATTTTCAATTATTTTCAATTATTTATCAATTATTTTAAATTATTTTCAATTATTTTCAATTATTTTCAACTATTTTAAATTAGTTTAAATTATTTTCAATTATTTATGAATTATTATCAATTATTTTCAACTATTTATCAATTATTTCCAATTATTTGCAATTATTTTCCAATTATTTCCAATTATTTTCAATTATTTTCAATTATTTTCAATTATTTTTCAATTATTTTCAATCATTTTCAATTATTTATCAATTATGTATGAATTATTTTCAATTATTTATCAATTATTTTCAATTATTTGTCAATTATTTTAAATTATTTTGAATTATTATCAATTATTTTCAATTATTTTCAATTATTTTCAATGATTTTTAATTATTTTCTATTATTTTCAATTATTTTCAATTATTTATCAATTATTTTCAATTATTTCAATTATTTTCAATTATTTTCAATTATTTTCAATTATTTTAAATTATTTTCATTTATTTTCAATTATTTTAAATTATTTTCAATTATTTATCAATTATTTTCAATTATTTTCAATTATTTTCAATTATTTTCAATTATTTTCAATTATTTTCAATTATTTCCAATTATTTTCAATTATTTTCAATTATTTATCAATTATTTTCAATTATTTTCAATTATTTTCAATTATTTTTCAATTATTTTCAATCATTTTCAATTATTTATCAATTATGTATGAATTATTTTCAATTATTTATCAATTATTTTCAATTATTTGTCAATTATTTTAAATTATTTTGAATTATTTTCAATTATTTTCAATTATTTTCATTTATTTTCAATTATTTTCAATGATTTTTAATTATTTTCTATTATTTTCAATTATTTTCAATTATTTATCAATTATTTTCAATTATTTCAATTATTTTCAATTATTTTCAATTATTTTCAATTATTTTGAATTATTTTCAATTATTTATCAATTATTTTCAATTATTTTCAATTATTTTGAATTATTTTGAATTATTTTAATTAATTTTCAATTATTTTCAATTATTTTCAATTATTATCAATTATTATCAATTATTTTCAATTATTTTCAATTATTTTCAATTATATTCAGATATTTCCAATTATTTTCAATTTTTTCAATTCTTTTCAATTCTTTTCAATTATTTATCAATTATTTTCAATTATTTTCAATTATTTTCAATTATTTTCAATTATTTTCAATTATTTTCAATTATTTTCAATTATTTTCAATTATTTATCAATTAGTATGAATTATTTTCAATTATTTTCAATTATTTTCAATTATTTTCAATTATTTTCAATTATTTTCAATTATTTTCAATTATTTCCAATTATTTCCAATTATTTTCAATTATTTTCAATTATTTTCAATTATTTTCAATTATTTTCAATTATTTTTCAATTATTTTCAATTATTTTCCATTATTTTCAATTATTTTCAATTATTTTCAATTATTTTCAATTATTTTCAATTATTTTCAATTATTTTCAATTATTTATCAATTATTTTAAAATATTTTCAATTATTTTCAATTATTTATCAATTATTTTCAATTATTTACAATTATTTTCAATTATTTTCAATTATTTATCAATTATTTTCAATTATGTTCAATTATTTTCAATTATTTTCAATTAATTTAAATTATTTTCAATTATTTATCAAATATCATCTATAAACCAAATCATTTATAAACCATTTATCAATCATTCATCAATTATTTTTAATTATTTTCAATTATTTTCAATTATTTTCAATTATTTCAATTATTTTCAATTATTTTCAATGATTTTTAATTATTTTCAATTATTTTCAATTATTTATCAATTATTTTCAATTATTTTCAATTATTTTCAATTATTTTCAATTATTTATCAATTATTTTAAATTATTTTCATTTAGTTTCAATTATTTTCAATTATTATCAATTATTTTCAATTATTTTCAATTATTTTCTATTATTTTCAATTATTTATCAATTATTTTCAATTATTTTCAATTATTTTCAATTATTTTCAATTATTTTCAATTATTTTCAATTATTTATCAATTATTTTCAATTATTTTCAATTATTTTCAATTATTTTCATTAATTTTCAATTATTTTCAATTATTTTCAATTATTTTCAATTATTTTCAATTATTTTCAATTATTTTCAATTATTTTAAATTATTTTCAATTATTTTCAATTATTTATCAATTATTTTCAATTATTTTCAATTATTTTCCATTATTTTCAATTATTTTCAATTATTTTCAATTATTTTAAATTATTTTCAATTATTTTAAATTATTTTCAATTATTTATCAGTTATTTCCAATTATTTGCAATTATTATCCAATTATTTTCAATTATTTTAAATTATTTTATATTATTTTCAATTATTTTCAATTATTTTCAATTATTTTCAATTATTTTCAATTATTTTCAATTATTTTCAATTATTTATCAATTATTTTCAATTATTTTCAATTATTTTCAATTATTTTGAATTATTTTAAATTATTTTCAATTATTTATCAATTATTTATCAATTATTTTCAATTATTTTCAATTATTTTCAATTATTTATCAATTATTTCCAATTATTTGCAATTATTTTCCAATTATTTCCAATTATTTTCAATTATTTTCAATTATTTTCAATTATTTATCAATTATTTTAAATTATTTTCATTTATTTTCAATTATTTTAAATTATTTTCAATTATTTATCAATTATTTTCAATTATTTTCAATTATTTTCAATTATTTTCAATTATTTTCAATTATTTCCAATTATTTTCAATTATTTTCAATTATTTATCAATTATTTTCAATTATTTTCAATTATTTTCAATTATTTTCAATTATTTATCAATTATTTTCAATTATTTCAATTATTTTCAATTATTTTCAATGATTTGTAATTATTTTCAATTATTTTCAATTATTTATCAATTATTTTCAATTATTTTCAATTATTTTCAATTATTTCCAATTATTTTCAATTATTTTCAATTATTTATCAATTATTTTCAATTATTTTCAATTATTTTCAATTATTTCCAATTATTTTCAATTATTTTCAATTATTTATCAATTATTTTCAATTATTTAAATTATTTTCAATTATTTTCAATTATTTTCAATTATTTTCAATTATTTTCAATTATTTTCAATTATTTATCAATTATTTTAAATTATTTTCAATTATTTTCAATTATTTTCAACTATTTTAAATTAGTTTCAATTATTTTCAATTATTTATGAATTATTATCAATTATTTTCAACTATTTATCAATTATTTCCAATTATTTGCAATTATTTTCCAATTATTTCCAATTATTTTCAATTATTTTCAATTATTTTCAATTATTTTTCAATTATTTTCAATCATTTTCAATTATTTATCAATTATGTATGAATTATTTTCAATTATTTATCAATTATTTTCAATTATTTGTCAATTATTTTAAATTATTTTGAATTATTTTCAATTATTTTCAATTATTTTCAATTATTTTCAATGATTTTTAATTATTTTCTATTATTTTCAATTATTTTCAATTATTTATCAATTATTTTCAATTATTTCAATTATTTTCAATTATTTTCAATTATTTTCAATTATTTTCAACTATTTATCAATTATTTTGTATTATTTTCAATTATTTTCAATTATTTTCAATTATTTTCAATTATTTTCAATTATTTTCAATTATTTATCAATTATTTTCAATTATTTTCAATTATTTTCAATTATTTTCATTAATTTTTAATAATTTTCAATTATTTATCAATTATTTTCAATTATTTTCAATTATTTTCAATTATTTTAAATTATTTTCAATTATTTTAAATTATTTTCAATTATTTTAAATTATTTTCAATTATTTATCAGTTATTTCCAATTATTTGCAATTATTATCCAATTATTTTCAATTATTTTAAATTATTTTCAATTATTTTCAATTATTTTCAATTATTTGTAATTATTTCCAATTATTTTCAATTATTTTCAATTATTTTCAATTATTTATCAATTATTTTAAATTATTTTCATTTATTTTCAATTATTTTAAATTATTTTCAATTATTTATCAATTATTTTCAATTATTTTCAATTATTTTCAATTATTTTCAATTATTTTCAATTATTTCCAATTATTTTCAATTATTTTCAATTATTTATCAATTATTTTCAATTATTTTCAATTATTTTCAATTATTTTTCAATTATTTTCAATCATTTTCAATTATTTATCAATTATGTATGAATTATTTTCAATTATTTATCAATTATTTTCAATTATTTGTCAATTATTTTAAATTATTTTCAATTATTTTCAATTATTTTCAATTATTTTCAATTATTTTCAATGATTTTTAATTATTTTCTATTATTTTCAATTATTTTCAATTATTTATCAATTATTTTCAATTATTTCAATTATTTTCAATTATTTTCAATTATTTTCAATTATTTTGAATTATTTTCAATTATTTATCAATTATTTTCAATTATTTTCAATTATTTTGAATTATTTTGAATTATTTTAATTAATTTTCAATTATTTTCAATTATTATCAATTATTATCAATTATTATCAATTATTTTCAATTATTTTCAATTATTTTCAATTATATTCAGATATTTCCAATTATTTTCAATTTTTTCAATTCTTTTCAATTCTTTTCAATTATTTATCAATTATTTTCAATTATTTTCAATTATTTTCAATTATTTTCAATTATTTTCAATTATTTTCAATTATTTTCAATTATTTTCAATTATTTATCAATTAGTATTAATTATTTTCAATTATTTTCAATTATTTTCAATTATTTTCAATTATTTTCAATTATTTTCAATTATTTTCAATTATTTTCAATTATTTTCAATTATTTTCAATTATTTTCAATTATTTTCAATTATTTATCAATTATTTTCCATTATTTTCAATTATTTTCAATTATTTTCAATTATTTTCATTAATTTTCAATTATTTTCAATATTTTGTCAATTATTTTCAATTATTTTCAATTATTTTCAATTATTTTAAATTATTTTAAATTATTTTCAATTATTTTCAATTATTTATCAATTATTTATCAATTATTTATCAATTATTTTAAATTATTTTAAATTATTTTCAATTATTTATCAATTATTTTGAATTATTTTCAATTATTTTCAATTATTTATCAATTATTATCAATTATTTTCAATTATTTATCAATTATTTGCAATTATTTTCCAATTATTTCCAATTATTTTCAATTATTTTCAATTATTTTCAATTATTTATCAATTATTTTAAATTATTTTCATTTATTTTCAATTATTTTCAATTATTTTAAATTATTTTCAATTATTTTCAATTATTTATCAATTATTTTCAATTATTTACAATTATTTTCAATTATTTTCAATTATTTTCAATTATTTTCAATTATTTATCAATTATTTTAAAATAGTTTAAATTATTTTAAATTATTTATCAATTATTTTCAATTATTTACAATTATTTACAATTATTTTCAATTATTTTTAATTATTTATCAATTATTTTCAATTATGTTCAATTATTTTCAATTATTTTCAATTATTTTCAATTAATTTCAATTATTTTCAATTATTTATAAATTATTTTCAATCATTTATAAACCATTTATCAATCATTTATCAATCATTTATCAATGATTTTTAATTATTTTCAATTATTTTCAATTATTTATCAATTATTTTCAATTATTTTCAATTATTTTCAATTATTTCCAATTATTTTCAATTATTTTCAATTATTTATCAATTATTTTCAATTATTTTCAATTATTTATCAATTATTTTCAATTATTTTCAATTATTTTCAATTATTTTCAATTTTTTCAATTCTTTTCAATTCTTTTCAATTATTTATGAATTATTTTCAATTATTTTCCATTATTTTAAATTATTTTCAATTATTTACTATTATTTTCAATTATTTTCAACTATTTATCAATTATTTTGAATTATTTTCAATTATTTTCAATTATTTTCAATTATTTTCAATTATTTATCAATTATTTTCAATTATTTTCAATTATTTTCAATTATTTTCATTAATTTTTAATAATTTTCAATTATTTTCAATTATTTTCAATTATTTTCAATTATTTTCAATTATTTTCAATTATTTTCAATTATTTTCAATTATTTTCAATTATTTTCAATTATTTTCAATTATTTTCAATTATTTTCAATTATTTTCAATTATTTCCAATTATTTTCAATTATTTTCAATTATTTATCAATTATTTTCAATTATTTTCAATTATTTATCAATTATTTTCAATTATTTTAAATTATTTTCAATTATTTTCAATTATTTTCAATTATTTTCAATTATTTATCAATTATTTTCAATTATTTTCAATTATTTTCCATTATTTTCAATTATTTTCAATTATTTTCAATTATTTTCAATTATTTTCAATTATTTTCAATTATTTATCAATTATTTTAAAATATTTTCAATTATTTTCAATTATTTATCAATTATTTTCAATTATTTACAATTATTTTCAATTATTTTCAATTATTTTCAATTATTTTCAATTATTTTCAATTATTTATCAATTATTTTAAAATAGTTTAAATTATTTTAAATTATTTATCAATTATTTTCAATTATTTACAATTATTTACAATTGTTTTCAATTATTTTTAATTATTTATCAATTATCTTCAATTATGTTAAATTATTTTCAATTATTTTCAATTAATTTCAATTATTTTCTATTATTTATAAATTATTTTCAATCATTTATAAACCATTTATCAATCATTTATCAATGATTTTTAATTATTTTCAATTATTTTCAATTATTTATCAATTATTTTCAATTATTTTCAATTATTTTCAATTATTTTCAATTATTTCCAATTATTTTCAATTATTTTCAATTATTTATCAATTATTTTCAATTATTTTCAATTATTTATCAATTATTTTCAATTATTTTCAATTATTTTCAATTATTTATCAATTATTTTCAATTATTTAAATTATTTTCAATTATTTTCAATTATTTTCAATTATTTTCAATTATTTTCAATTATTTTCAATTATTTTCAATTATTTATCAATTATTTTAAAATATTTTCAATTATTTTCAATTATTTATCAATTATTTTCAATTATTTACAATTATTTTCAATTATTTTCAATTATTTTCAATTATTTTCAATTATTTATCAATTATTTTAAAATAGTTTAAATTATTTTAAATTATTTATCAATTATTTTCAATTATTTACAATTATTTACAATTATTTTCAATTATTTTTAATTATTTATCAATTATTTTCAATTATGTTCAATTATTTTCAATTATTTTCAATTATTTTCAATTAATTTCAATTATTTTCAATTATTTATAAATTATTTTCAATCATTTATAAACCATTTATCAATCATTTATCAATCATTTATCAATGATTTTTAATTATTTTCAATTATTTTCAATTATTTATCAATTATTTTCAATTATTTTCAATTATTTCCAATTATTTTCAATTATTTTCAATTATTTATCAATTATTTTCAATTATTTTCAATTATTTATCAATTATTTTCAATTATTTTCAATTATTTTCAATTATTTTCAATTATTTTCAATTTTTTCAATTCTTTTCAATTCTTTTCAATTATTTATCAATTATTTTCAATTATTTTCCATTATTTTAAATTATTTTCAATTATTTACTATTATTTTCAATTATTTTCAACTATTTATCAATTATTTTGAATTATTTTCAATTATTTTCAATTATTTTCAATTATTTTCAATTATTTATCAATTATTTTCAATTATTTTCAATTATTTTCAATTATTTTCATTAATTTTTAATAATTTTCAATTATTTATCAATTATTTTCAATTATTTTCAATTATTTTCAATTATTTTCAATTATTTTCAATTATTTTCAATTATTTTCAATTATTTTCAATTATTTTCAATTATTTTCAATTATTTTCAATTATTTTCAATTATTTTCAATTATTTTAAATTATTTTCAATTATTTTCAATTATTTTAAATTATTTTCAATTAATTTAAATTATTTTCAATTATTTATCAATTATTTCCAATTATTTGCAATTATTATCCAATTATTTTCAATTATTTTCAATTATTTTCAATTATTTTCAATTATTTTCAATTATTTGTAATTATTTTCAATTATTTTCAATTATTTTCAATTATTTTCAATTATTTTGTCACGTCCCGGGTGGAGGTCTATGGGGACAATGACACTGTGGGCTTAATGGAGTTGGAGGCGAGGATCTTAAATCCTGCACACTCGGAGTAGAGGGATTGGAGGCGAGGATCTTGAATCCTGCACACTCGGAGTAGAGGGATTGGAGGCGAGGATCTTGAATCCTGCACACTTGGAGTAGAGGGATTGGAGGCGAGGATCTTGAATCCTGCACACTCGGAGTAGAGGGATTGGAGGCGAGGATCTTGAATCCTACACACTCGGAGTAGAGGGATTGGAGGCGAGGATCTTGAATCCTGCACACTCGGAGTAGAGGGATTGGAGGCGAGGATCTTGAATCCTGCACACTCGGTGTAGAGGGATTGGAGGCGAGGATCTTGAATCCTGCACACTCGGTGTAGAGGGATTGGAGGCGAGGATCTTGAATCCTGCACACTCGGTGTAGAGGGATTGGAGGCGAGGATCTTGAATCCTGCACACTCGGCGACCAGGGAGGTTTAAAGGCGAAATTATACTGGGGGAACACCCGTTAGAACACTTGTTGGTTTTTGTTTCTATTTGGTAATTGGATTTACCGATGCATCCATATAAGAAATCACCTGGCTATACGCGGCCCATACAAAAGAACGTTAGTAAACACTATAAGAACACTTGAGTTCGCGAACCGAGTTCAGCTGTTGCTGCAGTCCGTTATAGCTTGGAATCTCCGCGGCCACAGGGTAAACACAATAATATGAAGCGAGGTTTAAAGCAAAGCGGTTTATTTAGCTTTAAGCACGTATATATGCACCGCGATGGCGCTTTATGCAGTAACAAGAATAATAATATAAAATGATGAACATGAATACATGCGAACACACGAAAGAAAGCAATTTGAAATACAATAAGAGTTAATGCAAGTAAATGATATATGAAACGCAATGGGCGTTAAGAAAGTACAATAATACGAGCGATAAGCTTTAGTAAAAAAGAAATACGAAATGCAATAAGAGTTAATACTAGTAAATGATATATGAAACGCAATAGGCGTTTTGTTATAAGGTAGTAAATGGTATGAAGGTGATACACAATGTAATTTTAGTAATGTTAATCGCTTACAGTAGTTGTCGTAGATCGTAGAGTGTGACACAGTTTAAACTTTCCGAATACTTTTTGATGATACACGTTATCGACCACTGGTGTCAGTCGAAGAGAGTTAATACTAGTAAATGATATATGGAACGCAATACGTTATTGACCACTGGTGTCAGTCGAAGAAGTTTAGAAGAGAGTTCACGGCCTCTTGGGCCCGGGTATTTATACGGTTTTCGGAAGATCGTTACGGGCGAAGGAGATGCGCGGTATGCACCGTGGCACGCGCCGCGGTATCATTTCCGGGTTTCTTTGCCGCATGAAATAAGTGTCCACAATTGGAACGCGCGGACAATAGAGTAAGACATCTGGGGGTTTTTCATTGGCACGAACTATTAGCCGCAAGGACTTCCGGGGTTTTTCAGTTGCTTGGGCTTTTGACAAGAGAGCATTTATCTGATTTGATGGATTTTGGGAGTTTTAGTTGGAAATAGGTGAGCGCGGTCTCGAATCAGGAGTGATTTGGGAGACAGACATTGTTATAAAACCGGCTCGAAAAATAGTGGGACGTTACAATTTATCAATTATTTTCCATTATTTTCAATTATTTTAAATTATTTTAAATTATTTTAAATTATTTTCAATTATTTATCAATTATTTATCAATTATTTATCAATTATTTTCAATTATTTTCAATTATTTTCAATTATTTTCAATTATTTATCAATTATTTTGAATTATTTTGAATTATTTTCAATTATTTTTCAATTATTTTCAATTATTTTCAATTATTTTCAATTATTTATCAATTATTATCAATTATTTTCAATTATTTATCAATTATTTCCAATTATTTGCAATTATTTTCCAATTATTTTCAATTATTTTCAATTATTTTCAATTATTTTCAATTATTTATCAATTATTTTAAATTATTTTCATTTATTTTCAATTATTTTCAATTATTTTAAATTATTTTCAATTATTTATCAATTATTTTCAATTATTTTCAATTATTTTCAATTATTTTCAATTATTTCCAATTATTTTCAATTATTTTCAATTATTTATCAATTATTTTCAATTATTTTCAATTATTTTAAATTATTTTCAATTATTTTCAATTATTTCAATTATTTTCAATTATTTTCAATGATTTGTAATTATTTTCAATTATTTTCAATTATTTATCAATTATTTTCAATTATTTTCAATTATTTCCAATTATTTGCAATTATTTTCCAATTATTTCCAATTATTTTCAATTATTTATCAATTATTTTAAATTATTTTCATTTATTTTCAATTATTTTCAATTATTTTAAATTATTTTCAATTATTTTCAATTATTTTCAATTATTTATCAATTATTTTCAATTATTTTCAATTATTTTCCATTATTTTCAATTATTTTCATTTATTTTCAATTATTTTCAATTATTTTCAATTATTTTCAATTATTTTCAATTATTTTCAATTATTTATCAATTATTTAAAAATATTTTCAATTATTTTCAATTATTTATCAATTATTTTCAATTATTTACAATTATTTTCAATTATTTACAATTATTTATCAATTATTTTCAATTATGTTCAATTATTTTCAATTATTTTCAATTATTTTCAATTAATTTAAATTATTTTCAATTATTTATCAAATATCATCTATAAACCAAATCATTTATAAACCATTTATCAGTCATTCATCAATGATTTTTAATTATTTTCAATTATTTTCAATTATTTATCAATTATTTTCAATTATTTTCAATTATTTTCAATTATTTTCAATTATTTTCAATTATTTCCAATTATTTTCAATTATTTTCAATTATTTATCAATTATTTTCAATTATTTTCAATTATTTTCAATTATTTATCAATTATTTTCAATTATTTAAATTATTTAAAATTATTTTAAAATATTTTCAATTATTTTCAATTATTTTCAATTATTTATCAATTATTATAAATTATTTTCAATTATTTATCAATTATTTCAAATTATTTGCAATTATTTTCCAATTATTTCCAATTATTTTCAATTATTTTCAATTATTTTAATTATTTATCAATTATTTTCAATTATTTTCATTTATTTTCAATTATTTTCAATTATTTTAAATTATTTACAATTATTTATCAATTATTTTCAATTATTTTCAATTATTTTCAATTATTTTCAATTATTTCCAATTATTTTCAATTATTTTCAATTATTTATCAATTATTTTCAATTATTTTCAATTATTTTCAATTATTTTCGATTATTTATCAATTATTTTCAATTATTTCAATTATTTTCAATTATTTTCAATTATTTATCAATTATTTTCAATTATTTAAATTATTTTCAATTATTTTCAATTATTTTCAATTATTTAAATTATTTTCAATTATTTTCAATTATTTAGAATTATTTTCAATTATTTTCAATTATTTTCAATTATTTATCAATTATTTTAAATTATTTTCGATTATTTTCAATTTTCAATTATTTTCAATTATTTATCAATTATTTCCAATTATTTGCAATTATTATCCAATTATTTTCAATTATTTTCAATTATTTTCAATTATTTTCAATTATTTATCAATTATTTTAAATTATTTTCATTTATTTTCAATTATTTTCAATTATTTTAAATTATTTTCAATTATTTATCAATTATTTTCAATTATTTTCAATTATTTTCAATTATTTTCAATTATTTTCAATTATTTTCAATTATTTCCAATTATTTTCAATTATTTTCAATTATTTTTCAATTATTTTCAATTATTTATCAATTATTTCCAATTATTTGCAATTATTTTCCAATTATTTCCAATTATTTTCAATTATTTTCAATTATTTTCAATTATTTATCAATTATTTTAAATTATTTTCAATTATTTTAAATTATTTTCATTTATTTTCTATTATTTTCAATTATTTTCAATTATTTATCAATTATTTTCAATTATTTACAATTATTTTCCATTATTTTCAATTATTTTCAATTATTTTCAATTATTTTCAATTATTTTCAATTATTTTCAATTATTTATCAATTATTTTAAAATATTTTCAATTATTTTCAATTATTTATCAATTATTTTCAATTATTTACAATTATTTTCAATTATTTTCAATTATTTTCAATTATTTTCAATTATTTTCAATTATTTATCAATTATTTTAAAATAGTTTAAATTATTTTAAATTATTTATCAATTATTTTCAATTATTTACAATTATTTACAATTATTTTCAATTATTTTTAATTATTTATCAATTATTTTCAATTATGTTCAATTATTTTCAATTATTTTCAATTAATTTCAATTATTTTCTATTATTTATAAATTATTTTCAATCATTTATAAACCATTTATCAATCATTTATCAATGATTTTTAATTATTTTCAATTATTTTCAATTATTTATCAATTATTTTCAATTATTTTCAATTATTTTCAATTATTTTCAATTATTTTCAATTATTTCCAATTATTTTCAATTATTTTCAATTATTTATCAATTATTTTCAATTATTTTCAATTATTTATCAATTATTTTCAATTATTTTCAATTATTTTCAATTATTTATCAATTATTTTCAATTATTTAAATTATTTTCAATTATTTTCAATTATTTTCAATTATTTTCAATTATTTTCAATTATTTTCAATTATTTTCAATTATTTATCAATTATTTTAAAATATTTTCAATTATTTTCAATTATTTATCAATTATTTTCAATTATTTACAATTATTTTCAATTATTTTCAATTATTTTCAATTATTTTCAATTATTTATCAATTATTTTAAAATAGTTTAAATTATTTTATATTATTTATCAATTATTTTCAATTATTTACAATTATTTACAATTATTTTCAATTATTTTTAATTATTTATCAATTATTTTCAATTATGTTCAATTATTTTCAATTATTTTCAATTATTTTCAATTAATTTAAATTATTTTCAATTATTTATAAATTATTTTCAATCATTTATAAACCATTTATCAATCATTTATCAATCATTTATCAATGATTTTTAATTATTTTCAATTATTTTCAATTATTTATCAATTATTTTCAATTATTTTCAATTATTTTCAATTATTTTCAATTATTTCCAATTATTTTCAATTATTTTCAATTATTTATCAATTATTTTCAATTATTTTCAATTATTTATCAATTATTTTCAATTATTTTCAATTATTTTCAATTATTTTCAATTATTTTCAATTTTTTCAATTCTTTTCAATTCTTTTCAATTATTTATCAATTATTTTCAATTATTTTCCATTATTTTCAATTATTTTCAATTATTTACTATTATTTTGAATTATTTTCAACTATTTATCAATTATTTTGAATTATTTTCAATTATTTTCAATTATTTTCAATTATTTTCAATTATTTATCAATTATTTTCAATTATTTTCAATTATTTTCAATTATTTTCATTAATTTTTAATAATTTTCAATTATTTATCAATTATTTTCAATTATTTTCAATTATTTTCAATTATTTTCAATTATTTTCAATTATTTTCAATTATTTTCAATTATTTTCAATTATTTTCAATTATTTTTAATTATTTTAAATTATTTTCAATTATTTTCAATTATTTTCACTTATTTTCAATTTTCAATTATTTTCAATTATTTATCAATTATTTCCAATTATTTGCAATTATTATCCAATTATTTTCAATTATTTTCAATTATTTTCAATTATTTTCAATTATTTATCAATTATTTTAAATTATTTTCATTTATTTTCAATTATTTTCAATTATTTTCAATTATTTTAAATTATTTTCAATTATTTATCAATTATTTTCAATTATTTTCAATTATTTTCAATTATTTCCAATTATTTTCAATTATTTTCAATTATTTTTCAATTATTTTCAATTATTTATCAATTATTTCCAATTATTTGCAATTATTTTCCAATTATTTCCAATTATTTTCAATTATTTTCAATTATTTTCAATTATTTATCAATTATTTTAAATTATTTTCAATTATTTTCAATTATTTTAAATTATTTTCAATTATTTTCAATTATTTTCAATTATTTATCAATTATTTTCAATTATTTTCAATTATTTTCCATTATTTTCAATTATTTTCAATTATTTTCAATTATTTTCAATTATTTTCAATTATTTTCAATTATTTATCAATTATTTTAAAATATTTTCAATTATTTTCAATTATTTATCAATTATTTTCAATTATTTACAATTATTTTCAATTATTTTCAATTATTTTCAATTATTTTCAATTATTTTCAATTATTTATCAATTATTTTAAAATAGTTTAAATTATTTTAAATTATTTATCAATTATTTTCAATTATTTACAATTATTTACAATTATTTTCAATTATTTTTAATTATTTATCAATTATTTTCAATTATGTTCAATTATTTTCAATTATTTTCAATTAATTTCAATTATTTTCTATTATTTATAAATTATTTTCAATCATTTATAAACCATTTATCAATCATTTATCAATGATTTTTAATTATTTTCAATTATTTTCAATTATTTATCAATTATTTTCAATTATTTTCAATTATTTTCAATTATTTTCAATTATTTCCAATTATTTTCAATTATTTTCAATTATTTATCAATTATTTTCAATTATTTTCAATTATTTATCAATTATTTTCAATTATTTTCAATTATTTTCAATTATTTATCAATTATTTTCAATTATTTAAATTATTTTCAATTATTTTCAATTATTTTCAATTATTTTCAATTATTTTCAATTATTTTCAATTATTTTCAATTATTTATCAATTATTTTAAAATATTTTCAATTATTTTCAATTATTTATCAATTATTTTCAATTATTTACAATTATTTTCAATTATTTTCAATTATTTTCAATTATTTTCAATTATTTATCAATTATTTTAAAATAGTTTAAATTATTTTAAATTATTTATCAATTATTTTCAATTATTTACAATTATTTACAATTATTTTCAATTATTTTTAATTATTTATCAATTATTTTCAATTATGTTCAATTATTTTCAATTATTTTCAATTATTTTCAATTAATTTCAATTATTTTCAATTATTTATAAATTATTTTCAATCATTTATAAACCATTTATCAATCATTTATCAATCATTTATCAATGATTTTTAATTATTTTCAATTATTTTCAATTATTTATCAATTATTTTCAATTATTTTCAATTATTTTCAATTATTTCCAATTATTTTCAATTATTTTCAATTATTTATCAATTATTTTCAATTATTTTCAATTATTTATCAATTATTTTCAATTATTTTCAATTATTTCCAATTATTTTCAATTATTTTCAATTATTTATCAATTATTTTCAATTATTTTCAATTATTTATCAATTATTTTCAATTATTTTCAATTATTTTCAATTATTTATCAATTATTTTCAATTATTTAAATTATTTTCAATTATTTTCAATTATTTTCAATTATTTTCAATTATTTTCAATTATTTTCAATTATTTTCAATTATTTATCAATTATTTTAAAATATTTTCAATTATTTTCAATTATTTATCAATTATTTTCAATTATTTACAATTATTTTCAATTATTTTCAATTATTTTCAATTATTTTCAATTATTTTCAATTATTTTCAATTATTTTCAATTATTTTCAATTATTTTCAATTATTTATCAATTAGTATGAATTATTTTCAATTATTTTCAATTATTTTCAATTATTTTCAATTATTTTCAATTATTTTCAATTATTTTCAATTATTTCCAATTATTTCCAATTATTTTCAATTATTTTCAATTATTTTCAATTATTTTCAATTATTTTCAATTATTTTTCAATTATTTTCAATTATTTTCCATTATTTTCAATTATTTTCAATTATTTTCAATTATTTTCAATTATTTTCAATTATTTTCAATTATTTTCAATTATTTATCAATTATTTTAAAATATTTTCAATTATTTTCAATTATTTATCAATTATTTTCAATTATTTACAATTATTTTCAATTATTTTCAATTATTTATCAATTATTTTCAATTATGTTCAATTATTTTCAATTATTTTCAATTAATTTAAATTATTTTCAATTATTTATCAAATATCATCTATAAACCAAATCATTTATAAACCATTTATCAATCATTCATCAATGATTTTTAATTATTTTCAATTATTTTCAATTATTTTCAATTATTTCAATTATTTTCAATTATTTTCAATGATTTTTAATTATTTTCAATTATTTTCAATTATTTATCAATTATTTTCAATTATTTTCAATTATTTTCAATTATTTTCAATTATTTATCAATTATTTTAAATTATTTTCATTTAGTTTCAATTATTTTCAATTATTATCAATTATTTTCAATTATTTTCAATTATTTTCTATTATTTTCAATTATTTATCAATTATTTTCAATTATTTTCAATTATTTTCAATTATTTTCAATTATTTTCAATTATTTTCAATTATTTATCAATTATTTTCAATTATTTTCAATTATTTTCAATTATTTTCATTAATTTTCAATTATTTTCAATTATTTTCAATTATTTTCAATTATTTTCAATTATTTTCAATTATTTTCAATTATTTTCAATTATTTTCAATTATTTTAAATTATTTTAAATTATTTTCAATTATTTATCAATTATTTTCAATTATTTTCATTTATTTTCAATTATTTTCAATTATTTTCATTAATTTTCAATTATTTTCAATTATTATCAATTATTTTAAATTATTTTAAATTATTTTCAATTATTTTCAGATATTTCCAATTATTTTCAATTTTTTCAATTCTTTTCAATTCTTTTCAATTATTTATCAATTATTTTCAATTATTTTCCATTATTTTCAATTATTTTCAATTATTTTCAATTATTTTCAACTATTTATCAATTATTTTGAATTATTTTCAATTATTTTCAATTATTTTCAATTATTTTCAATTATTTTCAATTATTTATCAATTATTTTCAATTATTTTCAATTATTTTCAATTATTTTCATTAATTTTTAATAATTTTCAATTATTTATCAATTATTTTCAATTATTTTCAATTATTTTCAATTATTTTCCATTATTTTCAATTATTTTCAATTATTTTCAATTATTTTAAATTATTTTCAATTATTTTAAATTATTTTCAATTATTTATCAGTTATTTCCAATTATTTGCAATTATTATCCAATTATTTTCAATTATTTTAAATTATTTTATATTATTTTCAATTATTTTCAATTATTTTCAATTATTTTCAATTATTTTCAATTATTTTCAATTATTTTCAATTATTTATCAATTATTTTCAACTATTTTCAATTATTTTCAATTATTTTGAATTATTTTAAATTATTTTCAATTATTTATCAATTATTTATCAATTATTTTCAATTATTTTCAATTATTTTCAATTATTTTCAATTATTTATCAATTATTTCCAATTATTTGCAATTATTTTCCAATTATTTCCAATTATTTTCAATTATTTTCAATTATTTTCAATTATTTATCAATTATTTTAAATTATTTTCATTTATTTTCAATTATTTTAAATTATTTTCAATTATTTATCAATTATTTTCAATTATTTTCAATTATTTTCAATTATTTTCAATTATTTTCAATTATTTCCAATTATTTTCAATTATTTTCAATTATTTATCAATTATTTTCAATTATTTTCAATTATTTTCAATTATTTTCAATTATTTATCAATTATTTTCAATTATTTCAATTATTTTCAATTATTTTCAATGATTTGTAATTATTTTCAATTATTTTCAATTATTTATCAATTATTTTCAATTATTTTCAATTATTTTCAATTATTTCCAATTATTTTCAATTATTTTCAATTATTTATCAATTATTTTCAATTATTTTCAATTATTTATCAATTATTTTCAATTATTTTCAATTATTTTCAATTATTTATCAATTATTTTCAATTATTTAAATTATTTTCAATTATTTTCAATTATTTTCAATTATTTTCAATTATTTATCAATTATTTTAAATTATTTTCAATTATTTTCAATTATTTTCAACTATTTTAAATTAGTTTCAATTATTTTCAATTATTTATGAATTATTATCAATTATTTTCAACTATTTATCAATTATTTCCAATTATTTGCAATTATTTTCCAATTATTTCCAATTATTTTCAATTATTTTCAATTATTTTCAATTATTTTTCAATTATTTTCAATCATTTTCAATTATTTATCAATTATGTATGAATTATTTTCAATTATTTATCAATTATTTTCAATTATTTGTCAATTATTTTAAATTATTTTGAATTATTTTCAATTATTTTCAATTATTTTCAATTATTTTCAATGATTTTTAATTATTTTCTATTATTTTCAATTATTTTCAATTATTTATCAATTATTTTCAATTATTTCAATTATTTTCAATTATTTTCAATTATTTTCAATTATTTTCAACTATTTATCAATTATTTTGTATTATTTTCAATTATTTTCAATTATTTTCAATTATTTTCAATTATTTTCAATTATTTTCAATTATTTATCAATTATTTTCAATTATTTTCAATTATTTTCAATTATTTTCATTAATTTTTAATAATTTTCAATTATTTATCAATTATTTTCAATTATTTTCAATTATTTTCAATTATTTTAAATTATTTTCAATTATTTTAAATTATTTTCAATTATTTTAAATTATTTTCAATTATTTATCAGTTATTTCCAATTATTTGCAATTATTATCCAATTATTTTCAATTATTTTAAATTATTTTCAATTATTTTCAATTATTTTCAATTATTTGTAATTATTTTCAATTATTTTCAATTATTTTCAAATATTTTCAATTATTTATCAATTATTTTCAATTATTTTCAATTATTTTGAATTATTTTAAATTATTTTCAATTATTTATCAATTATTTATCAAATATTTATCAATTATTTTCAATTATTTTAAATTATTTTAAATTATTTTCAATTATTTATCAATTATTTTGAATTATTTTCAATTATTTTCAATTATTTTTCAATTATTTTCAATTATTTTCAATTATTTTCAATTATTTATCAATTATTATCAATTATTTTCCAATTATTTCCAATTATTTTCAATTATTTTCAATTATTTTCAATTATTTATCAATTATTTTAAATTATTTTCATTTATTTTCAGTTATTTTAAATTATTTTCAATTATTTATCAATTATTTTCAATTATTTTCAATTATTTTCAATTATTTCCAATTATTTTCAATTATTTTCAATTATTTATCAATTATTTTCAATTATTTTCAATTATTTTCAATTATTTTTCAATTATTTTCAATCATTTTCAATTATTTATCAATTATGTATGAATTATTTTCAATTATTTATCAATTATTTTCAATTATTTGTCAATTATTTTAAATTATTTTCAATTATTTTCAATTATTTTCAATTATTTTCAATGATTTTTAATTATTTTCTATTATTTTCAATTATTTTCAATTATTTATCAATTATTTTCAATTATTTCAATTATTTTCAATTATTTTCAATTATTTTCAATTATTTTGAATTATTTTCAATTATTTATCAATTATTTTCAATTATTTTCAATTATTTTGAATTATTTTGAATTATTTTAATTAATTTTCAATTATTTTCAATTATTATCAATTATTATCAATTATTATCAATTATTTTCAATTATTTTCAATTATTTTCAATTATATTCAGATATTTCCAATTATTTTCAATTTTTTCAATTCTTTTCAATTCTTTTCAATTATTTATCAATTATTTTCAATTATTTTCAATTATTTTCAATTATTTTCAATTATTTTCAATTATTTTCAATTATTTATCAATTAGTATTAATTATTTTCAATTATTTTCAATTATTTTCAATTATTTTCAATTATTTTCAATTATTTTCAATTATTTTCAATTATTTTCAATTATTTTCAATTATTTTCAATTATTTTCAATTATTTTCAATTATTTATCAATTATTTTCCATTATTTTCAATTATTTTCAATTATTTTCAATTATTTTCATTAATTTTCAATTATTTTCAATATTTTGTCAATTATTTTCAATTATTTTCAATTATTTTAAATTATTTTAAATTATTTTCAATTATTTTCAATTATTTATCAATTATTTATCAATTATTTATCAATTATTTTAAATTATTTTAAATTATTTTCAATTATTTATCAATTATTTTGAATTATTTTCAATTATTTTCAATTATTTATCAATTATTATCAATTATTTTCAATTATTTATCAATTATTTGCAATTATTTTCCAATTATTTCCAATTATTTTCAATTATTTTCAATTATTTTCAATTATTTATCAATTATTTTAAATTATTTTCATTTATTTTCAATTATTTTCAATTATTTTCCATTATTTTCAATTATTTTCAATTATTTTCAATTATTTCCAATTATTTTCAATTATTTTCAATTATTTTCAATTATTTTCAATTATTTATCAATTATTTTCAATTATTTTCAATTATTTTCAATTATTTATCAATTATTTTCAATTATTTAAATTATTTTCAATTATTTTCAATTATTTTCAATTATTTTCAATTATTTTCAATTATTTTCAATTATTTTCAATTATTTATAAATTATTTTAAATTATTTTCAATTATTTTCAATTATTTTCAATTATTTTCAATTATTTTCAATTATTTTCAATTATTTTCAATTATTTAAATTATTTTAAATTATTTTCAATTATTTTCAATTATTTTCAATTATTTTCAATTATTTATCAATTATTTTCAATCATTTTCAATCATTTATGAATCATTTATCAATGATTTTTAATTATTTTCAATTATTTTCAATTATTTATCAATTATTATCAATTATTTTAAATTATTTTCAATTATTTATCAATTATTATCAATTATTTTCAATTATTTTCAATTATTTTCAATTATTGTCAATTATTTTCAATTATTTGTAATTATTTTCAATTATTTTCCATTATTTTCAATTATTTATGAATTATTTATCAATTATTTTAAATTATTTTCAATTATTTTCAAATATTTATCAATTATTTATTACTTGTTTATCAATTATTTTCAATTATTTTTCAATTATTTTAAATTTTTTTCAATTATTTTCAATTATTTATGAATTATTATCACTTATTTTCAATTATTTATCAATTATTTCCAATTATTTGCAATTATTTTCCAATTATTTCCAATTATTTTCAATTATTTTCAATTATTTTAAATTATTTTTCAATTATTTTCAATCATTTTCAATTATTTATCAATTATGTATGAATTATTTTCAATTATTTATAAATTATTTTCAATCATTTATAAACCATTTATCAATCATTTATCAATCATTTATCAATGATTTTTAATTATTTTCAATTATTTTCAATTATTTATCAATTATTTTCAATTATTTTCAATTATTTTCAATTATTTTCAATTATTTCCAATTATTTTCAATTATTTTCAATTATTTATCAATTATTTTCAATTATTTTCAATTATTTATCAATTATTTTCAATTATTTTCAATTATTTTCAATTATTTTCAATTTTTTCAATTCTTTTCAATTCTTTTCAATTATTTATCAATTATTTTCAATTATTTTCCATTATTTTCAATTATTTTCAATTATTTTCTATTATTTTCAATTATTTTCAACTATTTATCAATTATTTTGAATTATTTTCAATTATTTTCAATTATTTTCAATTATTTTCAATTATTTTCAATTTTTATCAATTATTTTCAATTATTTTCAATTATTTTCAATTATTTTCATTAATTTTTAATAATTTTCAATTATTTATCAATTATTTTCAATTATTTTCAATTATTTTCAATTATTTTCAATTATTTTCAATTATTTTCAATTATTTTCAATTATTTTCAATTATTTTAAATTATTTTCAATTATTTTCAATTATTTTCAATTATTTTCAATTATTTTAAATTATTTTCAATTATTTATCAATTATTTCCAGTTATTTGCAATTATTATCCAATTATTTTCAATTATTTTAAATTATTTTCCATTATTTTCAATTATTTTCAATTATTTGTAATTATTTTCAATTATTTTCAATTATTTTCAATTATTTTCAATTATTTTGTCACGTCCCGGGTGGAGGTCTATGGGGACAATGACACTGTGGGCTTAATGGAGTTGGAGGCGAGGATCTTAAATCCTGCACACTCGGGGTAGAGGGATTGGAGGCGAGGATCTTGAATCCTGCACACTCGGAGTAGAGGGATTGGAGGCGAGGATCTTGAATCTTGCACACTCGGAGTAGAGGGATTGGAGGCGAGGATCTTGAATCCTGCACACTCGGAGTAGAGGGATTGGAGGCGAGGATCTTGAATCCTACACACTCGGAGTAGAGGGATTGGAGGCGAGGATCTTGAATCCTGCACACTTGGAGTAGAGGGATTGGAGGCGAGGATCTTGAATCCTGCACACTCGGAGTAGAGGGATTGGAGGCGAGGATCTTGAATCCTACACACTCGGAGTAGAGGGATTGGAGGCGAGGATCTTGAATCCTGCACACTCGGAGTAGAGGGATTGGAGGCGAGGATCTTGAATCCTGCACACTCGGTGTAGAGGGATTGGAGGCGAGGATCTTGAATCCTGCACACTCGGTGTAGAGGGATTGGAGGCGAGGATCTTGAATCCTGCACACTCGGTGTAGAGGGATTGGAGGCGAGGATCTTGAATCCTGCACACTCGGCGACCAGGGAGGTTTAAAGGCGAAATTATACTGGGGGAACACCCGTTAGAACACTTGTTGGTTTTTGTTTCTATTTGGTAATTGGATTTACCGATGCATCCATATAAGAAATCACCTGGCTATACGCGGCCCATACAAAAGAACGTTAGTAAACACTATAAGAACACTTGAGTTCGCGAACCGAGATCAGCTGTTGCTGCAGTCCGTTATAGCTTGGAATCTCCGCGGCCACAGGGTAAACACAATAATATGAAGCGAGGTTTAAAGCAAAGCGGTTTATTTAGCTTTAAGCACGTATATATGCACCGCGATGGCGCTTTATGCAGTAACAAGAATAATAATATAAAATGATGAACATGAATACATGCGAACACACGAAAGGAAGCAATTTGAAATACAATAAGAGTTAATGCAAGTAAATGATATATGAAACGCAATGGGCGTTAAGAAAGTACAATAATACGAGCGATAAGCTTTAGTAAGGAAGAAATACGAAATGCAATAAGAGTTAATACTAGTAAATGATATATGAAACGCAATAGGCGTTTTGTTATAAGGTAGTAAATGGTATGAAGGTGATACACAATGTAATTTTAGTAATGTTAATCGCTTACAGTAGTTGTCGTAGATCGTAGAGTGTGACACAGTTTAAACTTTCCGAATACTTTTTGATGATACACGTTATCGACCACTGGTGTCAGTCGAAGAGAGTTAATACTAGTAAATGATATATGGAACGCAATACGTTATTGACCACTGGTGTCAGTCGAAGAAGTTTAGAAGAGAGTTCACGGCCTCTTGGGCCCGGGTATTTATACGGTTTTCGGAAGATCGTTACGGGCGAAGGAGATGCGCGGTATGCACCGTGGCACGCGCCGCGGTATCATTTCCGGGTTTCTTTGCCGCATGAAATAAGTGTCCACAATTGGAACGCGCGGACAATAGAGTAAGACATCTGGGGGTTTTTCATTGGCACGAACTATTAGCCGCAAGGACTTCCGGGGTTTTTCAGTTGCTTGGGCTTTTGACAAGAGAGCATTTATCTGATTTGATGGATTTTGGGAGTTTTAGTTGGAAATAGGTGAGCGCGGTCTCGAATCAGGAGTGATTTGGGAGACAGACATTGTTATAAAACCGGCTCGAAAAATAGTGGGACGTTACAATTTATCAATTATTTTCCATTATTTTCAATTATTTTAAATTATTTTAAATTATTTTAAATTATTTTCAATTATTTATCAATTATTTATCAATTATTTATCAATTATTTTCAATTATTTTCAATTATTTTCAATTATTTTCAATTATTTATCAATTATTTTGAATTATTTTGAATTATTTTCAATTATTTTTCAATTATTTTCAATTATTTTCAATTATTTTCAATTATTTATCAATTATTATCAATTATTTTCAATTATTTATCAATTATTTCCAATTATTTGCAATTATTTTCCAATTATTTTCAATTATTTTCAATTATTTTCAATTATTTTCAATTATTTATCAATTATTTTAAATTATTTTCATTTATTTTCAATTATTTTCAATTAATTTCAATTATTTTCAATTATTTATCAATTATTTTCAATTATTTTCAATTATTTTCAATTATTTTCAATTATTTCCAATTATTTTCAATTATTTTCAATTATTTATCAATTATTTTCAATTATTTTCAATTATTTTAAATTATTTTCAATTATTTTCAATTATTTCAATTATTTTCAATTATTTTCAATGATTTGTAATTATTTTCAATTATTTTCAATTATTTATCAATTATTTTCAATTATTTTCAATTATTTCCAATTATTTGCAATTATTTTCCAATTATTTCCAATTATTTTCAATTATTTATCAATTATTTTAAATTATTTTCATTTATTTTCAATTATTTTCAATTATTTTAAATTATTTTCAATTATTTTCAATTATTTTCAATTATTTATCAATTATTTTCAATTATTTTCAATTATTTTCCATTATTTTCAATTATTTTCATTTATTTTCAATTATTTTCAATTATTTTCAATTATTTTCAATTATTTTCAATTATTTTCAATTATTTATCAATTATTTAAAAATATTTTCAATTATTTTCAATTATTTATCAATTATTTTCAATTATTTACAATTATTTTCAATTATTTACAATTATTTATCAATTATTTTCAATTATGTTCAATTATTTTCAATTATTTTCAATTATTTTCAATTAATTTAAATTATTTTCAATTATTTATCAAATATCATCTTTAAACCAAATCATTTATAAACCATTTATCAGTCATTCATCAATGATTTTTAATTATTTTCAATTATTTTCAATTATTTATCAATTATTTTCAATTATTTTCAATTATTTTCAATTATTTTCAATTATTTTCAATTATTTCCAATTATTTTCAATTATTTTCAATTATTTATCAATTATTTTCAATAATTTTCAATTATTTTCAATTATTTATCAATTATTTTCAATTATTTAAATTATTTTAAATTATTTTAAAATATTTTCAATTATTTTCAATTATTTTCAATTATTTATCAATTATTATAAATTATTTTCAATTATTTATCAATTATTTCAAATTATTTGCAATTATTTTCCAATTATTTCCAATTATTTTCAATTATTTTCAATTATTTTAATTATTTATCAATTATTTTCAATTATTTTCATTTATTTTCAATTATTTTCAATTATTTTAAATTATTTACAATTATTTATCAATTATTTTCAATTATTTTCAATTATTTTCAATTATTTTCAATTATTTTCAATTATTTCCAATTATTTTCAATTATTTTCAATTATTTATCAATTATTTTCAATTATTTTCAATTATTTTCAATTATTTTCGATTATTTATCAATTATTTTCAATTATTTCAATTATTTTCAATTATTTTCAATTATTTATCAATTATTTTCAATTATTTAAATTATTTTCAATTATTTATCAATTATTTTCAATTATTTTCAATTATTTTCAATTATTTTCATTAATTTTTAATAATTTTCAATTATTTATCAATTATTTTCAATTATTTTCAATTATTTTCAATTATTTTAAATTATTTTCAATTATTTTAAATTATTTTCAATTATTTTAAATTATTTTCAATTATTTATCAGTTATTTCCAATTATTTGCAATTATTATCCAATTATTTTCAATTATTTTAAATTATTTTCAATTATTTTCAATTATTTTCAATTATTTGTAATTATTTTCAATTATTTTCAATTATTTTCAAATATTTTCAATTATTTATCAATTATTTTCAATTATTTTCAATTATTTTGAATTATTTTAAATTATTTTCAATTATTTATCAATTATTTATCAAATATTTATCAATTATTTTCAATTATTTTAAATTATTTTAAATTATTTTCAATTATTTATCAATTATTTTGAATTATTTTCAATTATTTTCAATTATTTTTCAATTATTTTCAATTATTTTCAATTATTTTCAATTATTTATCAATTATTATCAATTATTTTCCAATTATTTCCAATTATTTTCAATTATTTTCAATTATTTTCAATTATTTATCAATTATTTTAAATTATTTTCATTTATTTTCAGTTATTTTAAATTATTTTCAATTATTTATCAATTATTTTCAATTATTTTCAATTATTTTCAATTATTTCCAATTATTTTCAATTATTTTCAATTATTTATCAATTATTTTCAATTATTTTCAATTATTTTCAATTATTTTTCAATTATTTTCAATCATTTTCAATTATTTATCAATTATGTATGAATTATTTTCAATTATTTATCAATTATTTTCAATTATTTGTCAATTATTTTAAATTATTTTCAATTATTTTCAATTATTTTCAATTATTTTCAATGATTTTTAATTATTTTCTATTATTTTCAATTATTTTCAATTATTTATCAATTATTTTCAATTATTTCAATTATTTTCAATTATTTTCAATTATTTTCAATTATTTTGAATTATTTTCAATTATTTATCAATTATTTTCAATTATTTTCAATTATTTTGAATTATTTTGAATTATTTTAATTAATTTTCAATTATTTTCAATTATTATCAATTATTATCAATTATTATCAATTATTTTCAATTATTTTCAATTATTTTCAATTATATTCAGATATTTCCAATTATTTTCAATTTTTTCAATTCTTTTCAATTCTTTTCAATTATTTATCAATTATTTTCAATTATTTTCAATTATTTTCAATTATTTTCAATTATTTTCAATTATTTTCAATTATTTATCAATTAGTATTAATTATTTTCAATTATTTTCAATTATTTTCAATTATTTTCAATTATTTTCAATTATTTTCAATTATTTTCAATTATTTTCAATTATTTTCAATTATTTTCAATTATTTTCAATTATTTTCAATTATTTATCAATTATTTTCCATTATTTTCAATTATTTTCAATTATTTTCAATTATTTTCATTAATTTTCAATTATTTTCAATATTTTGTCAATTATTTTCAATTATTTTCAATTATTTTAAATTATTTTAAATTATTTTCAATTATTTTCAATTATTTATCAATTATTTATCAATTATTTATCAATTATTTTAAATTATTTTAAATTATTTTCAATTATTTATCAATTATTTTGAATTATTTTCAATTATTTTCAATTATTTATCAATTATTATCAATTATTTTCAATTATTTATCAATTATTTGCAATTATTTTCCAATTATTTCCAATTATTTTCAATTATTTTCAATTATTTTCAATTATTTATCAATTATTTTAAATTATTTTCATTTATTTTCAATTATTTTCAATTATTTTCCATTATTTTCAATTATTTTCAATTATTTTCAATTATTTCCAATTATTTTCAATTATTTTCAATTATTTTCAATTATTTTCAATTATTTATCAATTATTTTCAATTATTTTCAATTATTTTCAATTATTTATCAATTATTTTCAATTATTTAAATTATTTTCAATTATTTTCAATTATTTTCAATTATTTTCAATTATTTTCAATTATTTTCAATTATTTTCAATTATTTATAAATTATTTTAAATTATTTTCAATTATTTTCAATTATTTTCAATTATTTTCAATTATTTTCAATTATTTTCAATTATTTTCAATTATTTAAATTATTTTAAATTATTTTCAATTATTTTCAATTATTTTCAATTATTTTCAATTATTTATCAATTATTTTCAATCATTTTCAATCATTTATGAATCATTTATCAATGATTTTTAATTATTTTCAATTATTTTCAATTATTTATCAATTATTATCAATTATTTTAAATTATTTTCAATTATTTATCAATTATTATCAATTATTTTCAATTATTTTCAATTATTTTCAATTATTGTCAATTATTTTCAATTATTTGTAATTATTTTCAATTATTTTCCATTATTTTCAATTATTTATGAATTATTTATCAATTATTTTAAATTATTTTCAATTATTTTCAAATATTTATCAATTATTTATTACTTGTTTATCAATTATTTTCAATTATTTTTCAATTATTTTAAATTTTTTTCAATTATTTTCAATTATTTATGAATTATTATCACTTATTTTCAATTATTTATCAATTATTTCCAATTATTTGCAATTATTTTCCAATTATTTCCAATTATTTTCAATTATTTTCAATTATTTTAAATTATTTTTCAATTATTTTCAATCATTTTCAATTATTTATCAATTATGTATGAATTATTTTCAATTATTTATAAATTATTTTCAATCATTTATAAACCATTTATCAATCATTTATCAATCATTTATCAATGATTTTTAATTATTTTCAATTATTTTCAATTATTTATCAATTATTTTCAATTATTTTCAATTATTTTCAATTATTTTCAATTATTTCCAATTATTTTCAATTATTTTCAATTATTTATCAATTATTTTCAATTATTTTCAATTATTTATCAATTATTTTCAATTATTTTCAATTATTTTCAATTATTTTCAATTTTTTCAATTCTTTTCAATTCTTTTCAATTATTTATCAATTATTTTCAATTATTTTCCATTATTTTCAATTATTTTCAATTATTTTCTATTATTTTCAATTATTTTCAACTATTTATCAATTATTTTGAATTATTTTCAATTATTTTCAATTATTTTCAATTATTTTCAATTATTTTCAATTTTTATCAATTATTTTCAATTATTTTCAATTATTTTCAATTATTTTCATTAATTTTTAATAATTTTCAATTATTTATCAATTATTTTCAATTATTTTCAATTATTTTCAATTATTTTCAATTATTTTCAATTATTTTCAATTATTTTCAATTATTTTCAATTATTTTAAATTATTTTCAATTATTTTCAATTATTTTCAATTATTTTCAATTATTTTAAATTATTTTCAATTATTTATCAATTATTTCCAGTTATTTGCAATTATTATCCAATTATTTTCAATTATTTTAAATTATTTTCCATTATTTTCAATTATTTTCAATTATTTGTAATTATTTTCAATTATTTTCAATTATTTTCAATTATTTTCAATTATTTTGTCACGTCCCGGGTGGAGGTCTATGGGGACAATGACACTGTGGGCTTAATGGAGTTGGAGGCGAGGATCTTAAATCCTGCACACTCGGGGTAGAAGGATTGGAGGCGAGGATCTTGAATCCTGCACACTCGGAGTAGAGGGATTGGAGGCGAGGATCTTGAATCTTGCACACTCGGAGTAGAGGGATTGGAGGCGAGGATCTTGAATCCTGCACACTCGGAGTAGAGGGATTGGAGGCGAGGATCTTGAATCCTACACACTCGGAGTAGAGGGATTGGAGGCGAGGATCTTGAATCCTGCACACTTGGAGTAGAGGGATTGGAGGCGAGGATCTTGAATCCTGCACACTCGGAGTAGAGGGATTGGAGGCGAGGATCTTGAATCCTACACACTCGGAGTAGAGGGATTGGAGGCGAGGATCTTGAATCCTGCACACTCGGAGTAGAGGGATTGGAGGCGAGGATCTTGAATCCTGCACACTCGGTGTAGAGGGATTGGAGGCGAGGATCTTGAATCCTGCACACTCGGTGTAGAGGGATTGGAGGCGAGGATCTTGAATCCTGCACACTCGGTGTAGAGGGATTGGAGGCGAGGATCTTGAATCCTGCACACTCGGCGACCAGGGAGGTTTAAAGGCGAAATTATACTGGGGGAACACCCGTTAGAACACTTGTTGGTTTTTGTTTCTATTTGGTAATTGGATTTACCGATGCATCCATATAAGAAATCACCTGGCTATACGCGGCCCATACAAAAGAACGTTAGTAAACACTATAAGAACACTTGAGTTCGCGAACCGAGATCAGCTGTTGCTGCAGTCCGTTATAGCTTGGAATCTCCGCGGCCACAGGGTAAACACAATAATATGAAGCGAGGTTTAAAGCAAAGCGGTTTATTTAGCTTTAAGCACGTATATATGCACCGCGATGGCGCTTTATGCAGTAACAAGAATAATAATATAAAATGATGAACATGAATACATGCGAACACACGAAAGGAAGCAATTTGAAATACAATAAGAGTTAATGCAAGTAAATGATATATGAAACGCAATGGGCGTTAAGAAAGTACAATAATACGAGCGATAAGCTTTAGTAAGGAAGAAATACGAAATGCAATAAGAGTTAATACTAGTAAATGATATATGAAACGCAATAGGCGTTTTGTTATAAGGTAGTAAATGGTATGAAGGTGATACACAATGTAATTTTAGTAATGTTAATCGCTTACAGTAGTTGTCGTAGATCGTAGAGTGTGACACAGTTTAAACTTTCCGAATACTTTTTGATGATACACGTTATCGACCACTGGTGTCAGTCGAAGAGAGTTAATACTAGTAAATGATATATGGAACGCAATACGTTATTGACCACTGGTGTCAGTCGAAGAAGTTTAGAAGAGAGTTCACGGCCTCTTGGGCCCGGGTATTTATACGGTTTTCGGAAGATCGTTACGGGCGAAGGAGATGCGCGGTATGCACCGTGGCACGCGCCGCGGTATCATTTCCGGGTTTCTTTGCCGCATGAAATAAGTGTCCACAATTGGAACGCGCGGACAATAGAGTAAGACATCTGGGGGTTTTTCATTGGCACGAACTATTAGCCGCAAGGACTTCCGGGGTTTTTCAGTTGCTTGGGCTTTTGACAAGAGAGCATTTATCTGATTTGATGGATTTTGGGAGTTTTAGTTGGAAATAGGTGAGCGCGGTCTCGAATCAGGAGTGATTTGGGAGACAGACATTGTTATAAAACCGGCTCGAAAAATAGTGGGACGTTACAATTTATCAATTATTTTCCATTATTTTCAATTATTTTAAATTATTTTAAATTATTTTAAATTATTTTCAATTATTTATCAATTATTTATCAATTATTTATCAATTATTTTCAATTATTTTCAATTATTTTCAATTATTTTCAATTATTTATCAATTATTTTGAATTATTTTGAATTATTTTCAATTATTTTTCAATTATTTTCAATTATTTTCAATTATTTTCAATTATTTATCAATTATTATCAATTATTTTCAATTATTTATCAATTATTTCCAATTATTTGCAATTATTTTCCAATTATTTTCAATTATTTTCAATTATTTTCAATTATTTTCAATTATTTATCAATTATTTTAAATTATTTTCATTTATTTTCAATTATTTTCAATTAATTTCAATTATTTTCAATTATTTATCAATTATTTTCAATTATTTTCAATTATTTTCAATTATTTTCAATTATTTCCAATTATTTTCAATTATTTTCAATTATTTATCAATTATTTTCAATTATTTTCAATTATTTTAAATTATTTTCAATTATTTTCAATTATTTCAATTATTTTCAATTATTTTCAATGATTTGTAATTATTTTCAATTATTTTCAATTATTTATCAATTATTTTCAATTATTTTCAATTATTTCCAATTATTTGCAATTATTTTCCAATTATTTCCAATTATTTTCAATTATTTATCAATTATTTTAAATTATTTTCATTTATTTTCAATTATTTTCAATTATTTTAAATTATTTTCAATTATTTTCAATTATTTTCAATTATTTATCAATTATTTTCAATTATTTTCAATTATTTTCCATTATTTTCAATTATTTTCATTTATTTTCAATTATTTTCAATTATTTTCAATTATTTTCAATTATTTTCAATTATTTTCAATTATTTATCAATTATTTAAAAATATTTTCAATTATTTTCAATTATTTATCAATTATTTTCAATTATTTACAATTATTTTCAATTATTTACAATTATTTATCAATTATTTTCAATTATGTTCAATTATTTTCAATTATTTTCAATTATTTTCAATTAATTTAAATTATTTTCAATTATTTATCAAATATCATCTTTAAACCAAATCATTTATAAACCATTTATCAGTCATTCATCAATGATTTTTAATTATTTTCAATTATTTTCAATTATTTATCAATTATTTTCAATTATTTTCAATTATTTTCAATTATTTTCAATTATTTTCAATTATTTCCAATTATTTTCAATTATTTTCAATTATTTATCAATTATTTTCAATAATTTTCAATTATTTTCAATTATTTATCAATTATTTTCAATTATTTAAATTATTTTAAATTATTTTAAAATATTTTCAATTATTTTCAATTATTTTCAATTATTTATCAATTATTATAAATTATTTTCAATTATTTATCAATTATTTCAAATTATTTGCAATTATTTTCCAATTATTTCCAATTATTTTCAATTATTTTCAATTATTTTAATTATTTATCAATTATTTTCAATTATTTTCATTTATTTTCAATTATTTTCAATTATTTTAAATTATTTACAATTATTTATCAATTATTTTCAATTATTTTCAATTATTTTCAATTATTTTCAATTATTTTCAATTATTTCCAATTATTTTCAATTATTTTCAATTATTTATCAATTATTTTCAATTATTTTCAATTATTTTCAATTATTTTCGATTATTTATCAATTATTTTCAATTATTTCAATTATTTTCAATTATTTTCAATTATTTATCAATTATTTTCAATTATTTAAATTATTTTCAATTATTTTCAATTATTTTCAATTATTTAAATTATTTTCAATTATTTTCAATTATTTAGAATTATTTTCAATTATTTTCAATTATTTTCAATTATTTATCAATTATTTTAAATTATTTTCGATTATTTTCAATTTTCAATTATTTTCAATTATTTATCAATTATTTCCAATTATTTGCAATTATTATCCAATTATTTTCAATTATTTTCAATTATTTTCAATTATTTTCAATTATTTATCAATTATTTTAAATTATTTTCATTTATTTTCAATTATTTTCAATTATTTTAAATTATTTTCAATTATTTATCAATTATTTTCAATTATTTTCAATTATTTTCAATTATTTTCAATTATTTTCAATTATTTCCAATTATTTTCAATTATTTTCAATTATTTTTCAATTATTTTCAATTATTTATCAATTATTTCCAATTATTTGCAATTATTTTCCAATTATTTCCAATTATTTTAAATTATTTATCAATTATTTTCAATTATTTACAATTATTTACAATTATTTTCAATTATTTTTAATTATTTATCAATTATTTTCAATTATGTTCAATTATTTTCAATTATTTTCAATTAATTTCAATTATTTTCTATTATTTATAAATTATTTTCAATCATTTATAAACCATTTATCAATCATTTATCAATGATTTTTAATTATTTTCAATTATTTTCAATTATTTATCAATTATTTTCAATTATTTTCAATTATTTTCAATTATTTTCAATTATTTTCAATTATTTCCAATTATTTTCAATTATTTTCAATTATTTATCAATTATTTTCAATTATTTTCAATTATTTATCAATTATTTTCAATTATTTTCAATTATTTTCAATTATTTATCAATTATTTTCAATTATTTAAATTATTTTCAATTATTTTCAATTATTTTCAATTATTTTCAATTATTTTCAATTATTTTCAATTATTTATCAATTATTTTAAAATATTTTCAATTATTTTCAATTATTTATCAATTATTTTCAATTATTTTCAATTATTTTCAATTATTTTCAATTATTTTCAATTATTTATCAATTATTTTAAAATAGTTTAAATTATTTTAAATTATTTATCAATTATTTTCAATTATTTACAATTATTTACAATTATTTTCAATTATTTTTAATTATTTATCAATTATTTTCAATTATGTTCAATTATTTTCAATTATTTTCAATTATTTTCAATTAATTTAAATTATTTTCAATTATTTATAAATTATTTTCAATCATTTATAAACCATTTATCAATCATTTATCAATCATTTATCAATGATTTTTAATTATTTTCAATTATTTTCAATTATTTATCAATTATTTTCAATTATTTTCAATTATTTTCAATTATTTTCAATTATTTCCAATTATTTTCAATTATTTTCAATTATTTATCAATTATTTTCAATTATTTTCAATTATTTATCAATTATTTTCAATTATTTTCAATTATTTTCAATTATTTTCAATTTTTTCAATTCTTTTCAATTCTTTTCAATTATTTATCAATTATTTTCAATTATTTTCCATTATTTTCAATTATTTTCAATTATTTACTATTATTTTCAATTATTTTCAACTATTTATCAATTATTTTGAATTATTTTCAATTATTTTCAATTATTTTCAATTATTTTCAATTATTTATCAATTATTTTCAATTATTTTCAATTATTTTCAATTATTTTCATTAATTTTTAATAATTTTCAATTATTTATCAATTATTTTCAATTATTTTCAATTATTTTCAATTATTTTCAATTATTTTCAATTATTTTCAATTATTTTCAATTATTTTCAATTATTTTTAATTATTTTAAATTATTTTCAATTATTTTCAATTATTTTCACTTATTTTCAATTTTCAATTATTTTCAATTATTTATCAATTATTTCCAATTATTTGCAATTATTATCCAATTATTTTCAATTATTTTCAATTATTTTCAATTATTTTCAATTATTTATCAATTATTTTAAATTATTTTCATTTATTTTCAATTATTTTCAATTATTTTCAATTATTTTAAATTATTTTCAATTATTTATCAATTATTTTCAATTATTTTCAATTATTTTCAATTATTTTCAATTATTTCCAATTATTTTCAATTATTTTCAATTATTTTTCAATTATTTTCAATTATTTATCAATTATTTCCAATTATTTGCAATTATTTTCCAATTATTTCCAATTATTTTCAATTATTTTCAATTATTTTCAATTATTTATCAATTATTTTAAATTATTTTCAATTATTTTCAATTATTTTCAATTATTTTCAATTATTTTCAATTATTTTCAATTATTTTCAATTATTTATCAATTATTTTCAATTATTTTCAATTATTTTCCATTATTTTCAATTATTTTCAATTATTTTCAATTATTTTCAATTATTTTCAATTATTTTCAATTATTTTCAATTATTTATCAATTATTTTAAAATATTTTCAATTATTTTCAATTATTTATCAATTATTTTCAATTATTTACAATTATTTTCAATTATTTTCAATTATTTTCAATTATTTTCAATTATTTTCAATTATTTATCAATTATTTTAAAATAGTTTAAATTATTTTAAATTATTTATCAATTATTTACAATTATTTACAATTATTTTCAATTATTTTTAATTATTTATCAATTATTTTCAATTATGTTCAATTATTTTCAATTATTTTCAATTAATTTCAATTATTTTCTATTATTTATAAATTATTTTCAATCATTTATAAACCATTTATCAATCATTTATCAATGATTTTTAATTATTTTCAATTATTTTCAATTATTTATCAATTATTTTCAATTATTTTCAATTATTTTCAATTATTTTCAATTATTTCCAATTATTTTCAATTATTTTCAATTATTTATCAATTATTTTCAATTATTTTCAATTATTTATCAATTATTTTCAATTATTTTCAATTATTTTCAATTATTTATCAATTATTTTCAATTATTTAAATTATTTTCAATTATTTTCAATTATTTTCAATTATTTTCAATTATTTTCAATTATTTTCAATTATTTTCAATTATTTTCAATTATTTATCAATTATTTTAAAATATTTTCAATTATTTTCAATTATTTATCAATTATTTTCAATTATTTACAATTATTTTCAATTATTTTCAATTATTTTCAATTATTTTCAATTATTTATCAATTATTTTAAAATAGTTTAAATTATTTTAAATTATTTATCAATTATTTTCAATTATTTACAATTATTTACAATTATTTTCAATTATTTTTAATTATTTATCAATTATTTTCAATTATGTTCAATTATTTTCAATTATTTTCAATTATTTTCAATTAATTTCAATTATTTTCAATTATTTTCAATTATTTATCAATTATTTTAAAATAGTTTAAATTATTTTAAATTATTTATCAATTATTTTCAATTATTTACAATTATTTACAATTATTTATCAATTATTTTCAATTATTTTCAATTATTTATCAATTATTTTCAATTATTTTCAATTATTTTCAATTATTTCCAATTATTTTCAATTATTTTCAATTATTTATCAATTATTTTCAATTATTTTCAATTATTTATCAATTATTTTCAATTATTTTCAATTATTTCCAATTATTTTCAATTATTTTCAATTATTTATCAATTATTTTCAATTATTTTCAATTATTTATCAATTATTTTCAATTATTTTCAATTATTTTCAATTATTTATCAATTATTTTCAATTATTTAAATTATTTTCAATTATTTTCAATTATTTTCAATTATTTTCAATTATTTTCAATTATTTTCAATTATTTTCAATTATTTTCAATTATTTTCAATTATTTATCAATTATTTTAAAATATTTTCAATTATTTTCAATTATTTATCAATTATTTTCAATTATTTACAATTATTTTCAATTATTTTCAATTATTTTCAATTATTTTCAATTATTTATCAATTATTTTAAAATAGTTTAAATTATATTAAATTATTTATCAATTATTTTCAATTATTTACAATTATTTACAATTATTTTCAATTATTTTTAATTATTTATCAATTATTTTCAATTATGTTCAATTATTTTCAATTATTTTCAATTATTTTCAATTAATTTAAATTATTTTCAATTATTTATAAATTATTTTCAATCATTTATAAACCATTTATCAATCATTTATCAATCATTTATCAATGATTTTTAATTATTTTCAATTATTTTCAATTATTTATCAATTATTTTCAATTATTTTCAATTATTTTCAATTATTTTCAATTATTTCCAATTATTTTCAATTATTTTCAATTATTTATCAATTATTTTCAATTATTTTCAATTATTTATCAATTATTTTCAATTATTTTCAATTATTTTCAATTATTTTCAATTTTTTCAATTCTTTTCAATTCTTTTCAATTATTTATCAATTATTTTCAATTATTTTCCATTATTTTCAATTATTTTCAATTATTTACTATTATTTTCAATTATTTTCAACTATTTATCAATTATTTTGAATTATTTTCAATTATTTTCAATTATTTTCAATTATTTATCAATTATTTTCAATTATTTTCAATTATTTTCAATTATTTTCATTAATTTTTAATAATTTTCAATTATTTATCAATTATTTTCAATTATTTTCAATTATTTTCAATTATTTTCAATTATTTTCAATTATTTTCAATTATTTTCAATTATTTATCAATTATTTTAAATTATTTTCATTTATTTTCAATTATTTTCAATTATTTTAAATTATTTTTCAATTATTTTCAATTATTTATCAATTATTTCCAATTATTTGCAATTATTTTCCAATTATTTCCAATTATTTTCAATTATTTTCAATTATTTTCAATTATTTATCAATTATTTTAAATTATTTTCAATTATTTTAAATTATTTTCATTTATTTTCAATTATTTTCAATTATTTTCAATTATTTATCAATTATTTTCAATTATTTACAATTATTTTCCATTATTTTCAATTATTTTCAATTATTTTCAATTATTTTCAATTATTTTCAATGATTTGTAATTATTTTCAATTATTTTCAATTATTTATCAATTATTTTCAATTATTTTCAATTATTTCCAATTATTTGCAATTATTTTCCAATTATTTCCAATTATTTTCAATTATTTATCAATTATTTTAAATTATTTTCATTTATTTTCAATTATTTTCAATTATTTTAAATTATTTTCAATTATTTTCAATTATTTTCAATTATTTATCAATTATTTTCAATTATTTTCAATTATTTTCCATTATTTTCAATTATTTTCATTTATTTTCAATTATTTTCAATTATTTTCAATTATTTTCAATTATTTTCAATTATTTTCAATTATTTATCAATTATTTAAAAATATTTTCAATTATTTTCAATTATTTATCAATTATTTTCAATTATTTACAATTATTTTCAATTATTTACAATTATTTATCAATTATTTTCAATTATGTTCAATTATTTTCAATTATTTTCAATTATTTTCAATTAATTTAAATTATTTTCAATTATTTATCAAATATCATCTTTAAACCAAATCATTTATAAACCATTTATCAGTCATTCATCAATGATTTTTAATTATTTTCAATTATTTATCAATTATTTTCAATTATTTTCAATTATTTTCAATTATTTTCAATTATTTTCAATTATTTCCAATTATTTTCAATTATTTTCAATTATTTATCAATTATTTTCAATAATTTTCAATTATTTTCAATTATTTATCAATTATTTTCAATTATTTAAATTATTTTAAATTATTTTAAAATATTTTCAATTATTTTCAATTATTTTCAATTATTTATCAATTATTATAAATTATTTTCAATTATTTATCAATTATTTCAAATTATTTGCAATTATTTTCCAATTATTTCCAATTATTTTCAATTATTTTCAATTATTTTAATTATTTATCAATTATTTTCAATTATTTTCATTTATTTTCAATTATTTTCAATTATTTTAAATTATTTACAATTATTTATCAATTATTTTCAATTATTTTCAATTATTTTCAATTATTTTCAATTATTTTCAATTATTTCCAATTATTTTCAATTATTTTCAATTATTTATCAATTATTTTCAATTATTTTCAATTATTTTCAATTATTTTCGATTATTTATCAATTATTTTCAATTATTTCAATTATTTTCAATTATTTTCAATTATTTATCAATTATTTTCAATTATTTAAATTATTTTCAATTATTTTCAATTATTTTCAATTATTTAAATTATTTTCAATTATTTTCAATTATTTAGAATTATTTTCAATTATTTTCAATTATTTTCAATTATTTATCAATTATTTTAAATTATTTTCGATTATTTTCAATTTTCAATTATTTTCAATTATTTATCAATTATTTCCAATTATTTGCAATTATTATCCAATTATTTTCAATTATTTTCAATTATTTTCAATTATTTTCAATTATTTATCAATTATTTTAAATTATTTTCATTTATTTTCAATTATTTTCAATTATTTTAAATTATTTTCAATTATTTATCAATTATTTTCAATTATTTTCAATTATTTTCAATTATTTTCAATTATTTTCAATTATTTCCAATTATTTTCAATTATTTTCAATTATTTTTCAATTATTTTCAATTATTTATCAATTATTTCCAATTATTTGCAATTATTTTCCAATTATTTCCAATTATTTTCAATTATTTTCAATTATTTTCAATTATTTATCAATTATTTTAAATTATTTTCAATTATTTTAAATTATTTTCATTTATTTTCAATTATTTTCAATTATTTTCAATTATTTATCAATTATTTTCAATTATTTACAATTATTTTCCATTATTTTCAATTATTTTCAATTATTTTCAATTATTTTCAATTATTTTCAATTATTTTCAATTATTTATCAATTATTTTAAAATATTTTCAATTATTTTCAATTATTTATCAATTATTTTCAATTATTTACAATTATTTTCAATTATTTTCAATTATTTTAAATTATTTTCAATTATTTTCAATTATTTTCAATTATTTTCAATTATTTATCAATTATTTTAAAATAGTTTAAATTATTTTAAATTATTTATCAATTATTTTCAATTATTTACAATTATTTACAATTATTTTCAATTATTTTTAATTATTTATCAATTATTTTCAATTATGTTCAATTATTTTCAATTATTTTCAATTAATTTCAATTATTTTCTATTATTTATAAATTATTTTCAATCATTTATAAACCATTTATCAATCATTTATCAATGATTTTTAATTATTTTCAATTATTTTCAATTATTTATCAATTATTTTCAATTATTTTCAATTATTTTCAATTATTTTCAATTATTTTCAATTATTTCCAATTATTTTCAATTATTTTCAATTATTTATCAATTATTTTCAATTATTTTCAATTATTTATCAATTATTTTCAATTATTTTCAATTATTTTCAATTATTTATCAATTATTTTCAATTATTTAAATTATTTTCAATTATTTTCAATTATTTTCAATTATTTTCAATTATTTTCAATTATTTTCAATTATTTTCAATTATTTATCAATTATTTTAAAATATTTTCAATTATTTTCAATTATTTATCAATTATTTTCAATTATTTTCAATTATTTTCAATTATTTTCAATTATTTTCAATTATTTATCAATTATTTTAAAATAGTTTAAATTATTTTAAATTATTTATCAATTATTTTCAATTATTTACAATTATTTACAATTATTTTCAATTATTTTTAATTATTTATCAATTATTTTCAATTATGTTCAATTATTTTCAATTATTTTCAATTATTTTCAATTAATTTAAATTATTTTCAATTATTTATAAATTATTTTCAATCATTTATAAACCATTTATCAATCATTTATCAATCATTTATCAATGATTTTTAATTATTTTCAATTATTTTCAATTATTTATCAATTATTTTCAATTATTTTCAATTATTTTCAATTATTTTCAATTATTTCCAATTATTTTCAATTATTTTCAATTATTTATCAATTATTTTCAATTATTTTCAATTATTTATCAATTATTTTCAATTATTTTCAATTATTTTCAATTATTTTCAATTTTTTCAATTCTTTTCAATTCTTTTCAATTATTTATCAATTATTTTCAATTATTTTCCATTATTTTCAATTATTTTCAATTATTTACTATTATTTTCAATTATTTTCAACTATTTATCAATTATTTTGAATTATTTTCAATTATTTTCAATTATTTTCAATTATTTTCAATTATTTATCAATTATTTTCAATTATTTTCAATTATTTTCAATTATTTTCATTAATTTTTAATAATTTTCAATTATTTATCAATTATTTTCAATTATTTTCAATTATTTTCAATTATTTTCAATTATTTTCAATTATTTTCAATTATTTTCAATTATTTTCAATTATTTTTAATTATTTTAAATTATTTTCAATTATTTTCAATTATTTTCACTTATTTTCAATTTTCAATTATTTTCAATTATTTATCAATTATTTCCAATTATTTGCAATTATTATCCAATTATTTTCAATTATTTTCAATTATTTTCAATTATTTTCAATTATTTATCAATTATTTTAAATTATTTTCATTTATTTTCAATTATTTTCAATTATTTTCAATTATTTTAAATTATTTTCAATTATTTATCAATTATTTTCAATTATTTTCAATTATTTTCAATTATTTTCAATTATTTCCAATTATTTTCAATTATTTTCAATTATTTTTCAATTATTTTCAATTATTTATCAATTATTTCCAATTATTTGCAATTATTTTCCAATTATTTCCAATTATTTTCAATTATTTTCAATTATTTTCAATTATTTATCAATTATTTTAAATTATTTTCAATTATTTTCAATTATTTTCAATTATTTTCAATTATTTTCAATTATTTTCAATTATTTTCAATTATTTATCAATTATTTTCAATTATTTTCAATTATTTTCCATTATTTTCAATTATTTTCAATTATTTTCAATTATTTTCAATTATTTTCAATTATTTTCAATTATTTTCAATTATTTATCAATTATTTTAAAATATTTTCAATTATTTTCAATTATTTATCAATTATTTTCAATTATTTACAATTATTTTCAATTATTTTCAATTATTTTCAATTATTTTCAATTATTTTCAATTATTTATCAATTATTTTAAAATAGTTTAAATTATTTTAAATTATTTATCAATTATTTACAATTATTTACAATTATTTTCAATTATTTTTAATTATTTATCAATTATTTTCAATTATGTTCAATTATTTTCAATTATTTTCAATTAATTTCAATTATTTTCTATTATTTATAAATTATTTTCAATCATTTATAAACCATTTATCAATCATTTATCAATGATTTTTAATTATTTTCAATTATTTTCAATTATTTATCAATTATTTTCAATTATTTTCAATTATTTTCAATTATTTTCAATTATTTCCAATTATTTTCAATTATTTTCAATTATTTATCAATTATTTTCAATTATTTTCAATTATTTATCAATTATTTTCAATTATTTTCAATTATTTTCAATTATTTATCAATTATTTTCAATTATTTAAATTATTTTCAATTATTTTCAATTATTTTCAATTATTTTCAATTATTTTCAATTATTTTCAATTATTTTCAATTATTTTCAATTATTTATCAATTATTTTAAAATATTTTCAATTATTTTCAATTATTTATCAATTATTTTCAATTATTTACAATTATTTTCAATTATTTTCAATTATTTTCAATTATTTTCAATTATTTATCAATTATTTTAAAATAGTTTAAATTATTTTAAATTATTTATCAATTATTTTCAATTATTTACAATTATTTACAATTATTTTCAATTATTTTTAATTATTTATCAATTATTTTCAATTATGTTCAATTATTTTCAATTATTTTCAATTATTTTCAATTAATTTCAATTATTTTCAATTATTTTCAATTATTTATCAATTATTTTAAAATAGTTTAAATTATTTTAAATTATTTATCAATTATTTTCAATTATTTACAATTATTTACAATTATTTATCAATTATTTTCAATTATTTTCAATTATTTATCAATTATTTTCAATTATTTTCAATTATTTTCAATTATTTCCAATTATTTTCAATTATTTTCAATTATTTATCAATTATTTTCAATTATTTTCAATTATTTATCAATTATTTTCAATTATTTTCAATTATTTCCAATTATTTTCAATTATTTTCAATTATTTATCAATTATTTTCAATTATTTTCAATTATTTATCAATTATTTTCAATTATTTTCAATTATTTTCAATTATTTATCAATTATTTTCAATTATTTAAATTATTTTCAATTATTTTCAATTATTTTCAATTATTTTCAATTATTTTCAATTATTTTCAATTATTTTCAATTATTTTCAATTATTTTCAATTATTTATCAATTATTTTAAAATATTTTCAATTATTTTCAATTATTTATCAATTATTTTCAATTATTTACAATTATTTTCAATTATTTTCAATTATTTTCAATTATTTTCAATTATTTATCAATTATTTTAAAATAGTTTAAATTATATTAAATTATTTATCAATTATTTTCAATTATTTACAATTATTTACAATTATTTTCAATTATTTTTAATTATTTATCAATTATTTTCAATTATGTTCAATTATTTTCAATTATTTTCAATTATTTTCAATTAATTTAAATTATTTTCAATTATTTATAAATTATTTTCAATCATTTATAAACCATTTATCAATCATTTATCAATCATTTATCAATGATTTTTAATTATTTTCAATTATTTTCAATTATTTATCAATTATTTTCAATTATTTTCAATTATTTTCAATTATTTTCAATTATTTCCAATTATTTTCAATTATTTTCAATTATTTATCAATTATTTTCAATTATTTTCAATTATTTATCAATTATTTTCAATTATTTTCAATTATTTTCAATTATTTTCAATTTTTTCAATTCTTTTCAATTCTTTTCAATTATTTATCAATTATTTTCAATTATTTTCCATTATTTTCAATTATTTTCAATTATTTACTATTATTTTCAATTATTTTCAACTATTTATCAATTATTTTGAATTATTTTCAATTATTTTCAATTATTTTCAATTATTTATCAATTATTTTCAATTATTTTCAATTATTTTCAATTATTTTCATTAATTTTTAATAATTTTCAATTATTTATCAATTATTTTCAATTATTTTCAATTATTTTCAATTATTTTCAATTATTTTCAATTATTTTCAATTATTTTCAATTATTTATCAATTATTTTAAATTATTTTCATTTATTTTCAATTATTTTCAATTATTTTAAATTATTTTTCAATTATTTTCAATTATTTATCAATTATTTCCAATTATTTGCAATTATTTTCCAATTATTTCCAATTATTTTCAATTATTTTCAATTATTTTCAATTATTTATCAATTATTTTAAATTATTTTCAATTATTTTAAATTATTTTCATTTATTTTCAATTATTTTCAATTATTTTCAATTATTTATCAATTATTTTCAATTATTTACAATTATTTTCCATTATTTTCAATTATTTTCAATTATTTTCAATTATTTTCAATTATTTTCAATTATTTATCAATTATTTTAAAATATTTTCAATTATTTTCAATTATTTATCAATTATTTTCAATTATTTACAATTATTTTCAATTATTTTCAATTATTTTCAATTATTTTCAATTATTTTCAATTATTTATCAATTATTTTAAAATAGTTTAAATTATTTTAAATTATTTATCAATTATTTTCAATTATTTACAATTATTTACAATTATTTTCAATTATTTGCAATTATTATCCAATTATTTTCAATTATTTTCAATTATTTTCAATTATTTTCAATTATTTATCAATTATTTTAAATTATTTTCATTTATTTTCAATTATTTTCAATTATTTTAAATTATTTTCAATTATTTATCAATTATTTTCAATTATTTTCAATTATTTTCAATTATTTTCAATTATTTTCAATTATTTCCAATTATTTTCAATTATTTTCAATTATTTTTCAATTATTTTCAATTATTTATCAATTATTTCCAATTATTTGCAATTATTTTCCAATTATTTCCAATTATTTTCAATTATTTTCAATTATTTTCAATTATTTATCAATTATTTTAAATTATTTTCAATTATTTTAAATTATTTTCATTTATTTTAAATTATTTTCAATTATTTTAAATTATTTTCATTTATTTTCAATTATTTTCAATTATTTTCAATTATTTATCAATTATTTTCAATTATTTACAATTATTTTCCATTATTTTCAATTATTTTCAATTATTTTCAATTATTTTCAATTATTTTCAATTATTTTCAATTATTTATCAATTATTTTAAAATATTTTCAATTATTTTCAATTATTTATCAATTATTTTCAATTATTTACAATTATTTTCAATTATTTTCAATTATTTTCAATTATTTTCAATTATTTTCAATTATTTATCAATTATTTTAAAATAGTTTAAATTATTTTAAATTATTTATCAATTATTTTCAATTATTTACAATTATTTACAATTATTTTCAATTATTTTTAATTATTTATCAATTATTTTCAATTATGTTCAATTATTTTCAATTATTTTCAATTAATTTCAATTATTTTCTATTATTTATAAATTATTTTCAATCATTTATAAACCATTTATCAATCATTTATCAATGATTTTTAATTATTTTCAATTATTTTCAATTATTTATCAATTATTTTCAATTATTTTCAATTATTTTCAATTATTTTCAATTATTTTCAATTATTTCCAATTATTTTCAATTATTTTCAATTATTTATCAATTATTTTCAATTATTTTCAATTATTTATCAATTATTTTCAATTATTTTCAATTATTTTCAATTATTTATCAATTATTTTCAATTATTTAAATTATTTTCAATTATTTTCAATTATTTTCAATTATTTTCAATTATTTTCAATTATTTTCAATTATTTTCAATTATTTATCAATTATTTTAAAATATTTTCAATTATTTATCAATTATTTTCAATTATTTTCAATTATTTTCAATTATTTTCAATTATTTTCAATTATTTATCAATTATTTTAAAATAGTTTAAATTATTTTAAATTATTTATCAATTATTTTCAATTATTTACAATTATTTACAATTATTTTCAATTATTTTTAATTATTTATCAATTATTTTCAATTATGTTCAATTATTTTCAATTATTTTCAATTATTTTCAATTAATTTAAATTATTTTCAATTATTTATAAATTATTTTCAATCATTTATAAACCATTTATCAATCATTTATCAATCATTTACCAATGATTTTTAATTATTTTCAATTATTTTCAATTATTTATCAATTATTTTCAATTATTTTCAATTATTTTCAATTATTTTCAATTATTTCCAATTATTTTCAATTATTTTCAATTATTTATCAATTATTTTCAATTATTTTCAATTATTTATCAATTATTTTCAATTATTTTCAATTATTTTCAATTATTTTCAATTTTTTCAATTCTTTTCAATTCTTTTCAATTATTTATCAATTATTTTCAATTATTTTCCATTATTTTCAATTATTTTCAATTATTTACTATTATTTTCAATTATTTTCAACTATTTATCAATTATTTTGAATTATTTTCAATTATTTTCAATTATTTTCAATTATTTTCAATTATTTATCAATTATTTTCAATTATTTTCAATTATTTTCAATTATTTTCATTAATTTTTAATAATTTTCAATTATTTATCAATTATTTTCAATTATTTTCAATTATTTTCAATTATTTTCAATTATTTTCAATTATTTTCAATTATTTTCAATTATTTTCAATTATTTTTAATTATTTTAAATTATTTTCAATTATTTTCAATTATTTTCACTTATTTTCAATTTTCAATTATTTTCAATTATTTATCAATTATTTCCAATTATTTGCAATTATTATCCAATTATTTTCAATTATTTTCAATTATTTTCAATTATTTTCAATTATTTATCAATTATTTTAAATTATTTTCATTTATTTTCAATTATTTTCAATTATTTTCAATTATTTTAAATTATTTTCAATTATTTATCAATTATTTTCAATTATTTTCAATTATTTTCAATTATTTTCAATTATTTCCAATTATTTTCAATTATTTTCAATTATTTTTCAATTATTTTCAATTATTTATCAATTATTTCCAATTATTTGCAATTATTTTCCAATTATTTCCAATTATTTTCAATTATTTTCAATTATTTTCAATTATTTATCAATTATTTTAAATTATTTTCAATTATTTTCAATTATTTTAAATTATTTTCAATTATTTACAATTATTTTCAATTATTTTCAATTATTTATCAATTATTTTCAATTATTTTCAATTATTTTCCATTATTTTCAATTATTTTCAATTATTTTCAATTATTTTCAATTATTTTCAATTATTTTCAATTATTTATCAATTATTTTAAAATATTTTCAATTATTTTCAATTATTTATCAATTATTTTCAATTATTTACAATTATTTTCAATTATTTTCAATTATTTTCAATTATTTTCAATTATTTTCAATTATTTATCAATTATTTTAAAATAGTTTAAATTATTTTAAATTATTTATCAATTATTTTCAATTATTTACAATTATTTACAATTATTTTCAATTATTTTTAATTATTTATCAATTATTTTCAATTATGTTCAATTATTTTCAATTATATTCAATTAATTTCAATTATTTTCTATTATTTATAAATTATTTTCAATCATTTATAAACCATTTATCAATCATTTATCAATGATTTTTAATTATTTTCAATTATTTTCAATTATTTATCAATTATTTTCAATTATTTTCAATTATTTTCAATTATTTTCAATTATTTCCAATTATTTTCAATTATTTTCAATTATTTATCAATTATTTTCAATTATTTTCAATTATTTATCAATTATTTTCAATTATTTTCAATTATTTTCAATTATTTATCAATTATTTTCAATTATTTAAATTATTTTCAATTATTTTCAATTATTTTCAATTATTTTCAATTATTTTCAATTATTTTCAATTATTTTCAATTATTTATCAATTATTTTAAAATATTTTCAATTATTTTCAATTATTTATCAATTATTTTCAATTATTTACAATTATTTTCAATTATTTTCAATTATTTTCAATTATTTTCAATTATTTATCAATTATTTTAAAATAGTTTAAATTATTTTAAATTATTTATCAATTATTTTCAATTATTTACAATTATTTACAATTATTTTCAATTATTTTTAATTATTTATCAATTATTTTCAATTATGTTCAATTATTTTCAATTATTTTCAATTATTTTCAATTAATTTCAATTATTTTCAATTATTTATAAATTATTTTCAATCATTTATAAACCATTTATCAATCATTTATCAATCATTTATCAATGATTTTTAATTATTTTCAATTATTTTCAATTATTTATCAATTATTTTCAATTATTTTCAATTATTTTCAATTATTTCCAATTATTTTCAATTATTTTCAATTATTTATCAATTATTTTCAATTATTTTCAATTATTTATCAATTATTTTCAATTATTTTCAATTATTTCCAATTATTTTCAATTATTTTCAATTATTTATCAATTATTTTCAATTATTTTCAATTATTTATCAATTATTTTCAATTATTTTCAATTATTTTCAATTATTTATCAATTATTTTCAATTATTTAAATTATTTTCAATTATTTTCAATTATTTTCAATTATTTTCAATTATTTTCAATTATTTTCAATTATTTTCAATTATTTTCAATTATTTATCAATTATTTTAAAATATTTTCAATTATTTTCAATTATTTATCAATTATTTTCAATTATTTACAATTATTTTCAATTATTTTCAATTATTTTCAATTATTTTCAATTATTTATCAATTATTTTAAAATAGTTTAAATTATTTTAAATTATTTATCAATTATTTTCAATTATTTACAATTATTTACAATTATTTTCAATTATTTTTAATTATTTATCAATTATTTTCAATTATGTTCAATTATTTTCAATTATTTTCAATTATTTTCAATTAATTTAAATTATTTTCAATTATTTATAAATTATTTTCAATCATTTATAAACCATTTATCAATCATTTATCAATCATTTATCAATGATTTTTAATTATTTTCAATTATTTTCAATTATTTATCAATTATTTTCAATTATTTTCAATTATTTTCAATTATTTTCAATTATTTCCAATTATTTTCAATTATTTTCAATTATTTATCAATTATTTTCAATTATTTTCAATTATTTATCAATTATTTTCAATTATTTTCAATTATTTTCAATTATTTTCAATTTTTTCAATTCTTTTCAATTCTTTTCAATTATTTATCAATTATTTTCAATTATTTTCCATTATTTTCAATTATTTTCAATTATTTACTATTATTTTCAATTATTTTCAACTATTTATCAATTATTTTGAATTATTTTCAATTATTTTCAATTATTTTCAATTATTTTCAATTATTTATCAATTATTTTCAATTATTTTCAATTATTTTCAATTATTTTCATTAATTTTTAATAATTTTCAATTATTTATCAATTATTTTCAATTATTTTCAATTATTTTCAATTATTTTCAATTATTTTCAATTATTTTCAATTATTTTCAATTATTTTCAATTATTTTCAATTATTTTTAATTATTTTAAATTATTTTCAATTATTTTCAATTATTTTCAATTATTTACAATTATTTTCAATTATTTTCAATTATTTTCAATTATTTTCAATTATTTATCAATTATTTTAAAATAGTTTAAATTATTTTAAATTATTTATCAATTATTTTCAATTATTTACAATTATTTACAATTATTTTCAATTATTTTTAATTATTTATCAATTATTTTCAATTATGTTCAATTATTTTCAATTATTTTCAATTATTTTCAATTAATTTAAATTATTTTCAATTATTTATAAATTATTTTCAATCATTTATAAACCATTTATCAATCATTTATCAATCATTTATCAATGATTTTTAATTATTTTCAATTATTTTCAATTATTTATCAATTATTTTCAATTATTTTCAATTATTTTCAATTATTTTCAATTATTTCCAATTATTTTCAATTATTTTCAATTATTTATCAATTATTTTCAATTATTTTCAATTATTTATCAATTATTTTCAATTATTTTCAATTATTTATCAATTATTTCCAATTATTTGCAATTATTATCCAATTATTTTCAATTATTTTCAATTATTTTCAATTATTTTCAATTATTTATCAATTATTTTAAATTATTTTCATTTATTTTCAATTATTTTCAATTATTTTCAATTATTTTAAATTATTTTCAATTATTTATCAATTATTTTCAATTATTTTCAATTATTTCCAATTATTTTCAATTATTTTCAATTATTTTTCAATTATTTTCAATTATTTATCAATTATTTCCAATTATTTGCAATTATTTTCCAATTATTTCCAATTATTTTCAATTATTTTCAATTATTTTCAATTATTTATCAATTATTTTAAATTATTTTCAATTATTTTCAATTATTTTAAATTATTTTCAATTATTTACAATTATTTTCAATTATTTTCAATTATTTATCAATTATTTTCAATTATTTTCAATTATTTTCCATTATTTTCAATTATTTTCAATTATTTTCAATTATTTTCAATTATTTTCAATTATTTTCAATTATTTATCAATTATTTTAAAATATTTTCAATTATTTTCAATTATTTATCAATTATTTTCAATTATTTACAATTATTTTCAATTATTTTCAATTATTTTCAATTATTTTCAATTATTTTCAATTATTTATCAATTATTTTAAAATAGTTTAAATTATTTTAAATTATTTATCAATTATTTTCAATTATTTACAATTATTTACAATTATTTTCAATTATTTTTAATTATTTATCAATTATTTTCAATTATGTTAAATTATTTTCAATTATTTTCAATTAATTTCAATTATTTTCTATTATTTATAAATTATTTTCAATCATTTATAAACCATTTATCAATCATTTATCAATGATTTTTAATTATTTTCAATTATTTTCAATTATTTATCAATTATTTTCAATTATTTTCAATTATTTTAAAATATTTTCAATTATTTTCAATTATTTATCAATTATTTTCAATTATTTACAATTATTTTCAATTATTTTCAATTATTTTCAATTATTTTCAATTATTTATCAATTATTTTAAAATAGTTTAAATTATTTTAAATTATTTATCAATTATTTTCAATTATTTACAATTATTTACAATTATTTTCAATTATTTTTAATTATTTATCAATTATTTTCAATTATGTTCAATTATTTTCAATTATTTTCAATTATTTTCAATTAATTTCAATTATTTTCAATTATTTATAAATTATTTTCAATCATTTATAAACCATTTATCAATCATTTATCAATCATTTATCAATGATTTTTAATTATTTTCAATTATTTTCAATTATTTATCAATTATTTTCAATTATTTTCAATTATTTTCAATTATTTCCAATTATTTTCAATTATTCTCAATTATTTATCAATTATTTTCAATTATTTTCAATTATTTATCAATTATTTTCAATTATTTTCAATTATTTTCAATTTTTTCAATTCTTTTCAATTCTTTTCAATTATTTATGAATTATTTTCAATTATTTTCCATTATTTTAAATTATTTTCAATTATTTACTATTATTTTCAATTATTTTCAACTATTTATCAATTATTTTGAATTATTTTCAATTATTTTCAATTATTTTCAATTATTTTCAATTATTTATCAATTATTTTCAATTATTTTCAATTATTTTCAATTATTTTCATTAATTTTTAATAATTTTCAATTATTTTCAATTATTTTCAATTATTTTCAATTATTTTCAATTATTTTCAATTATTTTCAATTATTTTCAATTATTTTCAATTATTTTCAATTATTTTCAATTATTTTCAATTATTTTCAATTATTTCCAATTATTTTCAATTATTTTCAATTATTTATCAATTATTTTCAATTATTTTCAATTATTTATCAATTATTTTCAATTATTTTCAATTATTTTCAATTATTTTCAATTATTTTCAATTATTTATCAATTATTTTCAATTATTTTCAATTATTTTCCATTATTTTCAATTATGTTCAATTATTTTCAATTATTTTCAATTATTTTCAATTAATTTCAATTATTTTCAATTATTTATAAATTATTTTCAATCATTTATAAACCATTTATCAATCATTTATCAATCATTTATCAATGATTTTTAATTATTTTCAATTATTTTCAATTATTTATCAATTATTTTCAATTATTTTCAATTATTTTCAATTATTTCCAATTATTTTCAATTATTTTCAATTATTTATCAATTATTTTCAATTATTTTCAATTATTTATCAATTATTTTCAATTATTTTCAATTATTTTCAATTATTTTCAATTTTTTCAATTCTTTTCAATTCTTTTCAATTATTTATCAATTATTTTCAATTATTTTCCATTATTTTAAATTATTTTCAATTATTTACTATTATTTTCAATTATTTTCAACTATTTATCAATTATTTTGAATTATTTTCAATTATTTTCAATTATTTTCAATTATTTTCAATTATTTATCAATTATTTTCAATTATTTTCAATTATTTTCAATTATTTTCATTAATTTTTAATAATTTTCAATTATTTATCAATTATTTTCAATTATTTTCAATTATTTTCAATTATTTTCAATTATTTTCAATTATTTTCAATTATTTTCAATTATTTTCAATTATTTCCAATTATTTTCAATTATTTTCAATTATTTATCAATTATTTTCAATTATTTTCAATTATTTATCAATTATTTTCAATTATTTTAAATTATTTTCAATTATTTTCAATTATTTTCAATTATTTTCAATTATTTATCAATTATTTTCAATTATTTTCAATTATTTTCCATTATTTTCAATTATTTTCAATTATTTTCAATTATTTTCAATTATTTTCAATTATTTTCAATTATTTATCAATTATTTTAAAATATTTTCAATTATTTTCAATTATTTATCAATTATTTTCAATTATTTACAATTATTTTCAATTATTTTCAATTATTTTCAATTATTTTCAATTATTTTCAATTATTTATCAATTATTTTAAAATAGTTTAAATTATTTTAAATTATTTATCAATTATTTTCAATTATTTACAATTATTTACAATTATTTTCAATTATTTTTAATTATTTATCAATTATTTTCAATTATGTTAAATTATTTTCAATTATTTTCAATTATTTTCAATTATTTTCAATTATTTATCAATTATTATCAATTATTTTCAATTATTTATCAATTATTTCCAATTATTTGCAATTATTTTCCAATTATTTTCAATTATTTTCAATTATTTTCAATTATTTTCAATTATTTATCAATTATTTTAAATTATTTTCATTTATTTTCAATTATTTTCAATTATTTTAAATTATTTTCAATTATTTATCAATTATTTTCAATTATTTTCAATTATTTTCAATTATTTTCAATTATTTCCAATTATTTTCAATTATTTTCAATTATTTATCAATTATTTTCAATTATTTTCAATTATTTTCAATTATTATAAATTATTTTCAATTATTTATCAATTATTTTCAATTATTTCAATTATTTTCAATTATTTTCAATGATTTGTAATTATTTTCAATTATTTTCAATTATTTATCAATTATTTTCAATTATTTTCAATTATTTTCAATTATTTTCAATTATTTTCAATTATTTCCAATTATTTTCAATTATTTTCAGTTATTTATCAATTATTTTCAATTATTTTCAATTATTTATCAATTATTTTCAATTATTTGTCAATTATTTTCAATTATTTTAAATTATTTTCAATTATTTATCAATTATTTTGAATTATTTTCAATTATTTTCAATTATTTATCAATTATTATAAATTATTTTCAATTATTTATCAATTATTTGCAATTATTTTCCAATTATTTCCAATTATTTTCAATTATTTATCAATTATTTTAAATTATTTTCATTTATTTTCAATTATTTTCAATTATTTTCAATTATTTTCAATTATTTTCAATTATTTTCAATTATTTTCAATTATTTATCAATTATTTTCAATTATTTTCAATTATTTTCCATTATTTTCAATTATTTTCATTTATTTTCAATTATTTTCAATTATTTTCAATTATTTTCAATTATTTATCAATTATTTTAAAATATTTTCAATTATTTTCAATTATTTATCAATTATTTTCAATTATTTACAATTATTTTCAATTATTTTCAATTATTTATCAATTATTTTCAATTATGTTCAATTATTTTCAATTATTTTCAATTATTTTCAATTAATTTAAATTATTTTCAATTATTTATCAAATATCATCTATAAACCAAATCATTTATAAACCATTTATCAGTCATTCATCAATGATTTTTAATTATTTTCAATTATTTTCAATTATTTATCAATTATTTTCAATTATTTTCAATTATTTTCAATTATTTTCAATTATTTTCAATTATTTCCAATTATTTTCAATTATTTTCAATTATTTTCAATTATTTATCAATTATTTTCAATTATTTAAATTATTTTAAATTATTTTCAAATATTTTCAATTATTTTCAATTATTTATCAATTATTATAAATTATTTTCAATTATTTATCAATTATTTCAAATTATTTGCAATTATTTTCCAATTATTTCCAATTATTTTCAATTATTTTCAATTATTTTAATTATTTATCAATTATTTTCAATTATTTTCATTTATTTTCAATTATTTTCAATTATTTTAAATTATTTTCAATTATTTATCAATTATTTTCAATTATTTTCAATTATTTTCAATTATTTTCAATTATTTTCAATTATTTCCAATTATTTTCAATTATTTTCAATTATTTATCAATTATTTTCAATTATTTTCAATTATTTTCAATTATTTTCAATTATTTATCAATTATTTTCAATTATTTCAATTATTTTCAATTATTTTCAATTATTTATCAATTATTTTCAATTATTTAAATTATTTTCAATTATTTTCAATTATTTTCAATTATTTAAATTATTTTCAATTATTTTCAATTATTTTCAATTATTTTCAATTATTTTCAATTATTTTCAATTATTTATCAATTATTTTAAATTATTTTCAATTATTTTCAATTATTTTCAATTATTTTAAATTATTTTCAATTATTTATCAATTATTTCCAATTATTTGCAATTATTATCCAATTATTTTAAATTATTTTAAATTATTTTCAATTATTTTCAATTATTTTCAATTATTTGTAATTATTTTCAATTATTTTCAATTATTTTCAATTATTTTCAATTATTTTGTCACGTCCCGGGTGGAGGTCTATGGGGACAATGACACTGTGGGGTTAATGGAGTTGGAGGCGAGGATCTTAAATCCTGCACACTCGGGGTAGAGGGATTGGAGGCGAGGATCTTGAATCCTGCACACTCGGAGTAGAGGGATTGGAGGCGAGGATCTTGAATCCTGCACACTCGGAGTAGAGGGATTGGAGGCGAGGATCTTGAATCCTGCACACTCGGAGTAGAGGGATTGGATACGAGGATCTTGAATCCTACACACTCGGAGTAGAGGGATTGGAGGCGAGGATCTTGAATCCTGCACACTTGGAGTAGAGGGATTGGAGGCGAGGATCTTGAATCCTGCACACTCGGAGTAGAGGGATTGGAGGCGAGGATCTTGAATCCTACACACTCGGAGTAGAGGGATTGGAGGCGAGGATCTTGAATCCTGCACACTCGGAGTAGAGGGATTGGAGGCGAGGATCTTGAATCCTGCACACTCGGTGTAGAGGGATTGGAGGCGAGGATCTTGAATCCTGCACACTCGGTGTAGAGGGATTGGAGGCGAGGATCTTGAATCCTGCACACTCGGTGTAGAGGGATTGGAGGCGAGGATCTTGAATCCTGCACACTCGGCGACCAGGGAGGTTTAAAGGCGAAATTATACTGGGGGAACACCCGTTAGAACACTTGTTGGTTTTTGTTTCTATTTGGTAATTGGATTTACCGATGCATCCATATAAGAAATCACCTGGCTATACGCGGCCCATACAAAAGAACGTTAGTAAACACTATAAGAACACTTGAGTTCGCGAACCGAGTTCAGCTGTTGCTGCAGTCCGTTATAGCTTGGAATCTCCGCGGCCACAGGGTAAACACAATAATATGAAGCGAGGTTTAAAGCAAAGCGGTTTATTTAGCTTTAAGCACGTATATATGCACCGCGATGGCGCTTTATGCAGTAACAAGAATAATAATATAAAATGATGAACATGAATACATGCGAACACACGAAAGAAAGCAATTTGAAATACAATAAGAGTTAATGCAAGTAAATGATATATGAAACGCAATGGGCGTTAAGAAAGTACAATAATACGAGCGATAAGCTTTAGTAAAAAAGAAATACGAAATGCAATAAGAGTTAATACTAGTAAATGATATATGAAACGCAATAGGCGTTTTGTTATAAGGTAGTAAATGGTATGAAGGTGATACACAATGTAATTTTAGTAATGTTAATCGCTTACAGTAGTTGTCGTAGATCGTAGAGTGTGACACAGTTTAAACTTTCCGAATACTTTTTGATGATACACGTTATCGACCACTGGTGTCAGTCGAAGAGAGTTAATACTAGTAAATGATATATGGAACGCAATACGTTATTGACCACTGGTGTCAGTCGAAGAAGTTTAGAAGAGAGTTCACGGCCTCTTGGGCCCGGGTATTTATACGGTTTTCGGAAGATCGTTACGGGCGAAGGAGATGCGCGGTATGCACCGTGGCACGCGCCGCGGTATCATTTCCGGGTTTCTTTGCCGCATGAAATAAGTGTCCACAATTGGAACGCGCGGACAATAGAGTAAGACATCTGGGGGTTTTTCATTGGCACGAACTATTAGCCGCAAGGACTTCCGGGGTTTTTCAGTTGCTTGGGCTTTTGACAAGAGAGCATTTATCTGATTTGATGGATTTTGGGAGTTTTAGTTGGAAATAGGTGAGCGCGGTCTCGAATCAGGAGTGATTTGGGAGACAGACATTGTTATAAAACCGGCTCGAAAAATAGTGGGACGTTACAATTTATCAATTATTTTCCATTATTTTCAATTATTTTAAATTATTTTAAATTATTTTAAATTATTTTCAATTATTTATCAATTATTTATCAATTATTTATCAATTATTTTCAATTATTTTCAATTATTTTCAATTATTTTCAATTATTTTCAATTATTTTCAATTATTTTCAATTATTTTCAATTATTTCCAATTATTTTCAATTATTTTCAATTATTTATCAATTATTTTCAATTATTTTCAATTATTTATCAATTATTTTCAATTATTTTCAATTATTTTCAATTATTTTCAATTTTTTCAATTCTTTTCAATTCTTTTCAATTATTTATCAATTATTTTCAATTATTTTCCATTATTTTCAATTATTTTCAATTATTTACTATTATTTTCAATTATTTTCAACTATTTATCAATTATTTTGAATTATTTTCAATTATTTTCAATTATTTTCAATTATTTTCAATTATTTATCAATTATTTTCAATTATTTTCAATTATTTTCAATTATTTTCATTAATTTTTAATAATTTTCAATTATTTATCAATTATTTTCAATTATTTTCAATTATTTTCAATTATTTTCAATTATTTTCAATTATTTTCAATTATTTTAAATTATTTTCAATTATTTTTAATTATTTTAAATTATTTTCAATTATTTTCAATTATTTTCACTTATTTTCAATTTTCAATTATTTTCAATTATTTATCAATTATTTCCAATTATTTGCAATTATTATCCAATTATTTTCAATTATTTTCAATTATTTTCAATTATTTTCAATTATTTATCAATTATTTTAAATTATTTTCATTTATTTTCAATTATTTTCAATTATTTTCAATTATTTTAAATTATTTTCAATTATTTATCAATTATTTTCAATTATTTTCAATTATTTTCAATTATTTTCAATTGTTTCCAATTATTTTCAATTATTTTCAATTATTTTTCAATTATTTTCAATTATTTATCAATTATTTCCAATTATTTGCAATTATTTTCCAATTATTTCCAATTATTTTCAATTATTTTCAATTATTTTCAATTATTTATCAATTATTTTAGATTATTTTCAATTATTTTCAATTATTTTAAATTATTTTCAATTATTTTCAATTATTTTCAATTATTTTCAATTATTTATCAATTATTTTCAATTATTTTCAATTATTTTCCATTATTTTCAATTATTTTCAATTATTTTCAATTATTTTCAATTATTTTCAATTATTTATCAATTATTTTAAAATATTTTCAATTATTTCCAATTATTTTCAATTATTTTCAATTATTTATCAATTATTTTCAATTATTTTCAATTATTTTCAATTATTTATCAATTATTTTCAATTATTTTCAATTATTTCCAATTATTTTCAATTATTTTCAATTATTTATCAATTATTTTCAATTATTTTCAATTATTTATCAATTATTTTCAATTATTTTCAATTATTTTCAATTATTTTCAATTATTTATCAATTATTTTCAATTATTTAAATTATTTTCAATTATTTTCAATTATTTTCAATTATTTTCAATTATTTTCAATTATTTTCAATTATTTTCAATTATTTATCAATTATTTTAAAATATTTTCAATTATTTTCAATTATTTATCAATTATTTTCAATTATTTACAATTATTTTCAATTATTTTCAATTATTTTCAATTATTTATCAATTATTTTAAAATAGTTTAAATTATTTTAAATTATTTATCAATTATTTTCAATTATTTACAATTATTTACAATTATTTTCAATTATTTTTAATTATTTATCAATTATTTTCAATTATGTTCAATTATTTTCAATTATTTTCAATTATTTTCAATTAATTTAAATTATTTTCAATTATTTATAAATTATTTTCAATCATTTATAAACCATTTATCAATCATTTATCAATCATTTATCAATGATTTTTAATTATTTTCAATTATTTTCAATTATTTATCAATTATTTTCAATTATTTTCAATTATTTTCAATTATTTTCAATTATTTCCAATTATTTTCAATTATTTTCAATTATTTATCAATTATTTTCAATTATTTTCAATTATTTATCAATTATTTTCAATTATTTTCAATTATTTTCAATTATTTTCAATTTTTTCAATTCTTTTCAATTCTTTTCAATTATTTATCAATTATTTTCAATTATTTTCCATTATTTTCAATTATTTTCAATTATTTACTATTATTTTCAATTATTTTCAACTATTTATCAATTATTTTGAATTATTTTCAATTATTTTCAATTATTTTCAATTATTTTCAATTATTTATCAATTATTTTCAATTATTTTCAATTATTTTCAATTATTTTCATTAATTTTTAATAATTTTCAATTATTTATCAATTATTTTCAATTATTTTCAATTATTTTCAATTATTTTCAATTATTTTCAATTATTTTCAATTATTTTCAATTATTTTCAATTATTTTTAATTATTTTAAATTATTTTCAATTATTTTCAATTATTTTCACTTATTTTCAATTTTCAATTATTTTCAATTATTTATCAATTATTTCCAATTATTTGCAATTATTATCCAATTATTTTCAATTATTTTCAATTATTTTCAATTATTTTCAATTATTTATCAATTATTTTAAATTATTTTCATTTATTTTCAATTATTTTCAATTATTTTCAATTATTTTAAATTATTTTCAATTATTTATCAATTATTTTCAATTATTTTCAATTATTTTCAATTATTTTCAATTATTTCCAATTATTTTCAATTATTTTCAATTATTTTTCAATTATTTTCAATGATTTATCAATTATTTCCAATTATTTGCAATTATTTTCCAATTATTTCCAATTATTCTCAATTATTTTCAATTATTTTCAATTATTTATCAATTATTTTAAATTATTTTCAATTATTTATCAATTATTTTCAATTATTTTCAATTATTTTCAATTATTTTCAATTATTTTCAATTATTTTCAATTATTTTCAATTATTTTCAATTATTTTTAATTATTTTAAATTATTTTCAATTATTTTCAATTATTTTCACTTATTTTCAATTTTCAATTATTTTCAATTATTTATCAATTATTTCCAATTATTTGCAATTATTATCCAATTATTTTCAATTATTTTCAATTATTTTCAATTATTTTCAATTATTTATCAATTATTTTAAATTATTTTCATTTATTTTCAATTATTTTCAATTATTTTCAATTATTTTAAATTATTTTCAATTATTTATCAATTATTTTCAATTATTTTCAATTATTTTCAATTATTTTCAATTATTTCCAATTATTTTCAATTATTTTCAATTATTTTTCAATTATTTTCAATGATTTATCAATTATTTCCAATTATTTGCAATTATTTTCCAATTATTTCCAATTATTCTCAATTATTTTCAATTATTTTCAATTATTTATCAATTATTTTAAATTATTTTCAATTATTTTCAATTATTTTAAATTATTTTCAATTATTTTCAATTATTTTCAATTATTTTCAATTATTTATCAATTATTTTCAATTATTTTCAATTATTTTCCATTATTTTCAATTATTTTCAATTATTTTCAATTATTTTCAATTATTTTCAATTATTTTCAATTATTTATCAATTATTTTAAAATATTTTCAATTATTTTCAATTATTTATCAATTATTTTCAATTATTTACAATTATTTTCAATTATTTTCAATTATTTTCAATTATTTTCAATTATTTTCAATTATTTATCAATTATTTTAAAATAGTTTAAATTATTTTAAATTATTTATCAATTATTTTCAATTATTTACAATTATTTACAATTATTTTCAATTATTTTTAATTATTTATCAATTATTTTCAATTATGTTAAATTATTTTCAATTATTTTCAATTAATTTCAATTATTTTCTATTATTTATAAATTATTTTCAATCATTTATAAACCATTTATCAATCATTTATCAATGATTTTTAATTATTTTCAATTATTTATCAATTATTTTCAATTATTTTCAATTATTTTCAATTATTTTCAATTATTTCCAATTATTTTCAATTATTTTCAATTATTTATCAATTATTTTCAATTATTTTCAATTATTTATCAATTATTTTCAATTATTTTCAATTATTTTCAATTATTTATCAATTATTTTCAATTATTTAAATTATTTTCAATTATTTTCAATTATTTTCAATTATTTTCAATTATTTTCAATTATTTTCAATTATTTATCAATTATTTTAAAATATTTTCAATTATTTTCAATTATTTATCAATTATTTTCAATTATTTACAATTATTTTCAATTATTTTCAATTATTTTCAATTATTTTCAATTATTTATCAATTATTTTAAAATAGTTTAAATTATTTTAAATTATTTATCAATTATTTTCAATTATTTACAATTATTTACAATTATTTTCAATTATTTTTAATTATTTATCAATTATTTTCAATTATGTTCAATTATTTATCAATTATTTTCAATTATTTTCAATTATTTTCAATTATTTTCAATTATTTTCAATTATTTTCAATTATTTTCAATTATTTTCAATTATTTTTAATTATTTTAAATTATTTTCAATTATTTTCAATTATTTTCACTTATTTTCAATTTTCAATTATTTTCAATTATTTATCAATTATTTCCAATTATTTGCAATTATTATCCAATTATTTTCAATTATTTTCAATTATTTTCAATTATTTTCAATTATTTATCAATTATTTTAAATTATTTTCATTTATTTTCAATTATTTTCAATTATTTTCAATTATTTTAAATTATTTTCAATTATTTATCAATTATTTTCAATTATTTTCAATTATTTTCAATTATTTTCAATTATTTCCAATTATTTTCAATTATTTTCAATTATTTTTCAATTATTTTCAATTATTTATCAATTATTTCCAATTATTTGCAATTATTTTCCAATTATTTCCAATTATTTTCAATTATTTTCAATTATTTTCAATTATTTATCAATTATTTTAAATTATTTTCAATTATTTTCAATTATTTTAAATTATTTTCAATTATTTTCAATTATTTTCAATTATTTTCAATTATTTATCAATTATTTTCAATTATTTTCAATTATTTTCCATTATTTTCAATTATTTTCAATTATTTTCAATTATTTTCAATTATTTTCAATTATTTTCAATTATTTATCAATTATTTTAAAATATTTTCAATTATTTTCAATTATTTTCAATTATTTTTCAATTATTTTCAATTATTTATCAATTATTTCCAATTATTTGCAATTATTTTCCAATTATTTCCAATTATTCTCAATTATTTTCAATTATTTTCAATTATTTATCAATTATTTTAAATTATTTTCAATTATTTTCAATTATTTTAAATTATTTTCAATTATTTTCAATTATTTTCAATTATTTTCAATTATTTATCAATTATTTTCAATTATTTTCAATTATTTTCCATTATTTTCAATTATTTTCAATTATTTTCAATTATTTTCAATTATTTTCAATTATTTTCAATTATTTATCAATTATTTTAAAATATTTTCAATTATTTTCAATTATTTATCAATTATTTTCAATTATTTACAATTATTTTCAATTATTTTCAATTATTTTCAATTATTTTCAATTATTTTCAATTATTTATCAATTATTTTAAAATAGTTTAAATTATTTTAAATTATTTATCAATTATTTTCAATTATTTACAATTATTTACAATTATTTTCAATTATTTTTAATTATTTATCAATTATTTTCAATTATGTTAAATTATTTTCAATTATTTTCAATTAATTTCAATTATTTTCTATTATTTATAAATTATTTTCAATCATTTATAAACCATTTATCAATCATTTATCAATGATTTTTAATTATTTTCAATTATTTTCAATTATTTATCAATTATTTTCAATTATTTTCAATTATTTTCAATTATTTTCAATTATTTCCAATTATTTTCAATTATTTTCAATTATTTATCAATTATTTTCAATTATTTTCAATTATTTATCAATTATTTTCAATTATTTTCAATTATTTTCAATTATTTATCAATTATTTTCAATTATTTAAATTATTTTCAATTATTTTCAATTATTTTCAATTATTTTCAATTATTTTCAATTATTTTCAATTATTTTCAATTATTTATCAATTATTTTAAAATATTTTCAATTATTTTCAATTATTTATCAATTATTTTCAATTATTTACAATTATTTTCAATTATTTTCAATTATTTTCAATTATTTTCAATTATTTTCAATTATTTATCAATTATTTTAAAATAGTTTAAATTATTTTAAATTATTTATCAATTATTTTCAATTATTTACAATTATTTACAATTATTTTCAATTATTTTTAATTATTTATCAATTATTTTCAATTATGTTCAATTATTTATCAATTATTTTCAATTATTTTCAATTATTTTCAATTATTTTCAATTATTTTCAATTATTTTCAATTATTTTCAATTATTTTCAATTATTTTTAATTATTTTAAATTATTTTCAATTATTTTCAATTATTTTCACTTATTTTCAATTTTCAATTATTTTCAATTATTTATCAATTATTTCCAATTATTTGCAATTATTATCCAATTATTTTCAATTATTTTCAATTATTTTCAATTATTTTCAATTATTTATCAATTATTTTAAATTATTTTCATTTATTTTCAATTATTTTCAATTATTTTAAATTATTTTCAATTATTTATCAATTATTTTCAATTATTTTAAATTATTTTCAATTATTTTCAATTATTTCCAATTATTTTCAATTATTTTCAATTATTTTTCAATTATTTTCAATTATTTATCAATTATTTCCAATTATTTGCAATTATTTTCCAATTATTTCCAATTATTTTCAATTATTTTCAATTATTTTCAATTATTTATCAATTATTTTAAATTATTTTCAATTATTTTCAATTATTTTAAATTATTTTCAATTATTTTCAATTATTTTCAATTATTTTCAATTATTTATCAATTATTTTCAATTATTTTCAATTATTTTCCATTATTTTCAATTATTTTCAATTATTTTCAATTATTTTCAATTATTTTCAATTATTTTCAATTATTTATCAATTATTTTAAAATATTTTCAATTATTTTCAATTATTTATCAATTATTTTCAATTATTTACAATTATTTTCAATTATTTTCAATTATTTTCAATTATTTTCAATTATTTTCAATTATTTATCAATTATTTTAAAATAGTTTAAATTATTTTAAATTATTTATCAATTATTTTCAATTATTTACAATTATTTACAATTATTTTCAATTATTTTTAATTATTTATCAATTATTTTCAATTATGTTAAATTATTTTCAATTATTTTCAATTAATTTCAATTATTTTCTATTATTTATAAATTATTTTCAATCATTTATAAACCATTTATCAATCATTTATCAATGATTTTTAATTATTTTCAATTATTTTCAATTATTTATCAATTATTTTCAATTATTTTCAATTATTTTCAATTATTTTCAATTATTTCCAATTATTTTCAATTATTTTCAATTATTTATCAATTATTTTCAATTATTTTCAATTATTTATCAATTATTTTCAATTATTTTCAATTATTTTCAATTATTTATCAATTATTTTCAATTATTTAAATTATTTTCAATTATTTTCAATTATTTTCAATTATTTTCAATTATTTTCAATTATTTTCAATTATTTTCAATTATTTATCAATTATTTTAAAATATTTTCAATTATTTTCAATTATTTATCAATTATTTTCAATTATTTACAATTATTTTCAATTATTTTCAATTATTTTCAATTATTTTCAATTATTTATCAATTATTTTAAAATAGTTTAAATTATTTTAAATTATTTATCAATTATTTTCAATTATTTACAATTATTTACAATTATTTTCAATTATTTTTAATTATTTATCAATTATTTTCAATTATGTTCAATTATTTTCAATTATTTTCAATTATTTTCAATTAATTTCAATTATTTTCAATTATTTATAAATTATTTTCAATCATTTATAAACCATTTATCAATCATTTATCAATCATTTATCAATGATTTTTAATTATTTTCAATTATTTTCAATTATTTATCAATTATTTTCAATTATTTTCAATTATTTTCAATTATTTCCAATTATTTTCAATTATTTTCAATTATTTATCAATTATTTTCAATTATTTTCAATTATTTATCAATTATTTTCAATTATTTTCAATTATTTTCAATTATTTTCAATTTTTTCAATTCTTTTCAATTCTTTTCAATTATTTATCAATTATTTTCAATTATTTTCCATTATTTTAAATTATTTTCAATTATTTACTATTATTTTCAATTATTTTCAACTATTTATCAATTATTTTGAATTATTTTCAATTATTTTCAATTATTTTCAATTATTTTCAATTATTTATCAATTATTTTCAATTATTTTCAATTATTTTCAATTATTTTCATTAATTTTTAATAATTTTCAATTATTTATCAATTATTTTCAATTATTTTCAATTATTTTCAATTATTTTCAATTATTTTCAATTATTTTCAATTATTTTCAATTATTTTCAATTATTTTCAATTATTTTCAATTATTTCCAATTATTTTCAATTATTTTCAATTATTTATCAATTATTTTCAATTATTTTCAATTATTTATCAATTATTTTCAATTATTTTAAATTATTTTCAATTATTTTCAATTATTTTCAATTATTTTCAATTATTTATCAATTATTTTCAATTATTTTCAATTATTTTCCATTATTTTCAATTATTTTCAATTATTTTCAATTATTTTCAATTATTTTCAATTATTTTCAATTATTTATCAATTATTTTAAAATATTTTCAATTATTTTCAATTATTTATCAATTATTTTCAATTATTTACAATTATTTTCAATTATTTTCAATTATTTTCAATTATTTTCAATTATTTTCAATTATTTATCAATTATTTTAAAATAGTTTAAATTATTTTAAATTATTTATCAATTATTTTCAATTATTTACAATTATTTACAATTATTTTCAATTATTTTTAATTATTTATCAATTATTTTCAATTATGTTAAATTATTTTCAATTATTTTCAATTATTTTCAATTATTTTCAATTATTTATCAATTATTATCAATTATTTTCAATTATTTATCAATTATTTCCAATTATTTGCAATTATTTTCCAATTATTTTCAATTATTTTCAATTATTTTCAATTATTTTCAATTATTTATCAATTATTTTAAATTATTTTCATTTATTTTCAATTATTTTCAATTATTTTAAATTATTTTCAATTATTTATCAATTATTTTCAATTATTTTCAATTATTTTCAATTATTTTCAATTATTTCCAATTATTTTCAATTATTTTCAATTATTTATCAATTATTTTCAATTATTTTCAATTATTTTCAATTATTATAAATTATTTTCAATTATTTATCAATTATTTTCAATTATTTCAATTATTTTCAATTATTTTCAATGATTTGTAATTATTTTCAATTATTTTCAATTATTTATCAATTATTTTCAATTATTTTCAATTATTTTCAATTATTTTCAATTATTTTCAATTATTTCCAATTATTTTCAATTATTTTCAGTTATTTATCAATTATTTTCAATTATTTTCAATTATTTATCAATTATTTTCAATTATTTGTCAATTATTTTCAATTATTTTAAATTATTTTCAATTATTTATCAATTATTTTGAATTATTTTCAATTATTTTCAATTATTTATCAATTATTATAAATTATTTTCAATTATTTATCAATTATTTGCAATTATTTTCCAATTATTTCCAATTATTTTCAATTATTTATCAATTATTTTAAATTATTTTCATTTATTTTCAATTATTTTCAATTATTTTCAATTATTTTCAATTATTTTCAATTATTTTCAATTATTTTCAATTATTTATCAATTATTTTCAATTATTTTCAATTATTTTCCATTATTTTCAATTATTTTCATTTATTTTCAATTATTTTCAATTATTTTCAATTATTTTCAATTATTTATCAATTATTTTAAAATATTTTCAATTATTTTCAATTATTTATCAATTATTTTCAATTATTTACAATTATTTTCAATTATTTTCAATTATTTATCAATTATTTTCAATTATGTTCAATTATTTTCAATTATTTTCAATTATTTTCAATTAATTTAAATTATTTTCAATTATTTATCAAATATCATCTATAAACCAAATCATTTATAAACCATTTATCAGTCATTCATCAATGATTTTTAATTATTTTCAATTATTTTCAATTATTTATCAATTATTTTCAATTATTTTCAATTATTTTCAATTATTTTCAATTATTTTCAATTATTTCCAATTATTTTCAATTATTTTCAATTATTTTCAATTATTTATCAATTATTTTCAATTATTTAAATTATTTTAAATTATTTTCAAATATTTTCAATTATTTTCAATTATTTATCAATTATTATAAATTATTTTCAATTATTTATCAATTATTTCAAATTATTTGCAATTATTTTCCAATTATTTCCAATTATTTTCAATTATTTTCAATTATTTTAATTATTTATCAATTATTTTCAATTATTTTCATTTATTTTCAATTATTTTCAATTATTTTAAATTATTTTCAATTATTTATCAATTATTTTCAATTATTTTCAATTATTTTCAATTATTTTCAATTATTTTCAATTATTTCCAATTATTTTCAATTATTTTCAATTATTTATCAATTATTTTCAATTATTTTCAATTATTTTCAATTATTTTCAATTATTTATCAATTATTTTCAATTATTTCAATTATTTTCAATTATTTTCAATTATTTATCAATTATTTTCAATTATTTAAATTATTTTCAATTATTTTCAATTATTTTCAATTATTTAAATTATTTTCAATTATTTTCAATTATTTTCAATTATTTTCAATTATTTTCAATTATTTTCAATTATTTATCAATTATTTTAAATTATTTTCAATTATTTTCAATTATTTTCAATTATTTTAAATTATTTTCAATTATTTATCAATTATTTCCAATTATTTGCAATTATTATCCAATTATTTTAAATTATTTTAAATTATTTTCAATTATTTTCAATTATTTTCAATTATTTGTAATTATTTTCAATTATTTTCAATTATTTTCAATTATTTTCAATTATTTTGTCACGTCCCGGGTGGAGGTCTATGGGGACAATGACACTGTGGGGTTAATGGAGTTGGAGGCGAGGATCTTAAATCCTGCACACTCGGGGTAGAGGGATTGGAGGCGAGGATCTTGAATCCTGCACACTCGGAGTAGAGGGATTGGAGGCGAGGATCTTGAATCCTGCACACTCGGAGTAGAGGGATTGGAGGCGAGGATCTTGAATCCTGCACACTCGGAGTAGAGGGATTGGATACGAGGATCTTGAATCCTACACACTCGGAGTAGAGGGATTGGAGGCGAGGATCTTGAATCCTGCACACTTGGAGTAGAGGGATTGGAGGCGAGGATCTTGAATCCTGCACACTCGGAGTAGAGGGATTGGAGGCGAGGATCTTGAATCCTACACACTCGGAGTAGAGGGATTGGAGGCGAGGATCTTGAATCCTGCACACTCGGAGTAGAGGGATTGGAGGCGAGGATCTTGAATCCTGCACACTCGGTGTAGAGGGATTGGAGGCGAGGATCTTGAATCCTGCACACTCGGTGTAGAGGGATTGGAGGCGAGGATCTTGAATCCTGCACACTCGGTGTAGAGGGATTGGAGGCGAGGATCTTGAATCCTGCACACTCGGCGACCAGGGAGGTTTAAAGGCGAAATTATACTGGGGGAACACCCGTTAGAACACTTGTTGGTTTTTGTTTCTATTTGGTAATTGGATTTACCGATGCATCCATATAAGAAATCACCTGGCTATACGCGGCCCATACAAAAGAACGTTAGTAAACACTATAAGAACACTTGAGTTCGCGAACCGAGTTCAGCTGTTGCTGCAGTCCGTTATAGCTTGGAATCTCCGCGGCCACAGGGTAAACACAATAATATGAAGCGAGGTTTAAAGCAAAGCGGTTTATTTAGCTTTAAGCACGTATATATGCACCGCGATGGCGCTTTATGCAGTAACAAGAATAATAATATAAAATGATGAACATGAATACATGCGAACACACGAAAGAAAGCAATTTGAAATACAATAAGAGTTAATGCAAGTAAATGATATATGAAACGCAATGGGCGTTAAGAAAGTACAATAATACGAGCGATAAGCTTTAGTAAAAAAGAAATACGAAATGCAATAAGAGTTAATACTAGTAAATGATATATGAAACGCAATAGGCGTTTTGTTATAAGGTAGTAAATGGTATGAAGGTGATACACAATGTAATTTTAGTAATGTTAATCGCTTACAGTAGTTGTCGTAGATCGTAGAGTGTGACACAGTTTAAACTTTCCGAATACTTTTTGATGATACACGTTATCGACCACTGGTGTCAGTCGAAGAGAGTTAATACTAGTAAATGATATATGGAACGCAATACGTTATTGACCACTGGTGTCAGTCGAAGAAGTTTAGAAGAGAGTTCACGGCCTCTTGGGCCCGGGTATTTATACGGTTTTCGGAAGATCGTTACGGGCGAAGGAGATGCGCGGTATGCACCGTGGCACGCGCCGCGGTATCATTTCCGGGTTTCTTTGCCGCATGAAATAAGTGTCCACAATTGGAACGCGCGGACAATAGAGTAAGACATCTGGGGGTTTTTCATTGGCACGAACTATTAGCCGCAAGGACTTCCGGGGTTTTTCAGTTGCTTGGGCTTTTGACAAGAGAGCATTTATCTGATTTGATGGATTTTGGGAGTTTTAGTTGGAAATAGGTGAGCGCGGTCTCGAATCAGGAGTGATTTGGGAGACAGACATTGTTATAAAACCGGCTCGAAAAATAGTGGGACGTTACAATTTATCAATTATTTTCCATTATTTTCAATTATTTTAAATTATTTTAAATTATTTTAAATTATTTTCAATTATTTATCAATTATTTATCAATTATTTATCAATTATTTTCAATTATTTTCAATTATTTTCAATTATTTTCAATTATTTATCAATTATTTTGAATTATTTTGAATTATTTTCAATTATTTTTCAATTATTTTCAATTATTTTCAATTATTTTCAATTATTTATCAATTATTATCAATTATTTTCAATTATTTATCAATTATTTCCAATTATTTGCAATTATTTTCCAATTATTTTCAATTATTTTCAATTATTTTCAATTATTTTCAATTATTTATCAATTATTTTAAATTATTTTCATTTATTTTCAATTATTTTCAATTATTTTAAATTATTTTCAATTATTTATCAATTATTTTCAATTATTTTAATTATTTTCAATTATTTTCAATTATTTCCAATTATTTTCAATTATTTTCAATTATTTATCAATTATTTTCAATTATTTTCAATTATTTTAAATTATTTTCAATTATTTTCAATTATTTCAATTATTTTCAATTATTTTCAATGATTTGTAATTATTTTCAATTATTTTCAATTATTTATCAATTATTTTCAATTATTTTCAATTATTTCCAATTATTTGCAATTATTTTCCAATTATTTCCAATTATTTTCAATTATTTATCAATTATTTTCAATTATTTATCAATTATTTTAAATTATTTTCATTTATTTTCAATTATTTTCAATTATTTTAAATTATTTTCAATTATTTTCAATTATTTTCAATTATTTATCAATTATTTTCAATTATTTTCAATTATTTTCCATTATTTTCAATTATTTTCATTTATTTTCAATTATTTTCAATTATTTTCAATTATTTTCAATTATTTTCAATTATTTTCAATTATTTATCAATTATTTAAAAATATTTTCAATTATTTTCAATTATTTATCAATTATTTTCAATTATTTACAATTATTTTCAATTATTTACAATTATTTATCAATTATTTTCAATTATGTTCAATTATTTTCAATTATTTTCAATTATTTTCAATTAATTTAAATTATTTTCAATTATTTATCAAATATCATCTATAAACCAAATCATTTATAAACCATTTATCAGTCATTCATCAATGATTTTTAATTATTTTCAATTATTTTCAATTATTTATCAATTATTTTCAATTATTTTCAATTATTTTCAATTATTTTCAATTATTTTCAATTATTTCCAATTATTTTCAATTATTTTCAATTATTTATCAATTATTTTCAATTATTTTCAATTATTTTCAATTATTTATCAATTATTTTCAATTATTTAAATTATTTAAAATTATTTTAAAATATTTTCAATTATTTTCAATTATTTTCAATTATTTATCAATTATTATAAATTATTTTCAATTATTTATCAATTATTTCAAATTATTTGCAATTATTTTCCAATTATTTCCAATTATTTTCAATTATTTTCAATTATTTTAATTATTTATCAATTATTTTCAATTATTTTCATTTATTTTCAATTATTTTCAATTATTTTAAATTATTTACAATTATTTATCAATTATTTTCAATTATTTTCAATTATTTTCAATTATTTTCAATTATTTCCAATTATTTTCAATTATTTTCAATTATTTATCAATTATTTTCAATTATTTTCAATTATTTTCAATTATTTTCGATTATTTATCAATTATTTTCAATTATTTCAATTATTTTCAATTATTTTCAATTATTTATCAATTATTTTCAATTATTTAAATTATTTTCAATTATTTTCAATTATTTTCAATTATTTAAATTATTTTCAATTATTTTCAATTATTTAGAATTATTTTCAATTATTTTCAATTATTTTCAATTATTTATCAATTATTTTAAATTATTTTCGATTATTTTCAATTTTCAATTATTTTCAATTATTTATCAATTATTTCCAATTATTTGCAATTATTATCCAATTATTTTCAATTATTTTCAATTATTTTCAATTATTTTCAATTATTTATCAATTATTTTAAATTATTTTCATTTATTTTCAATTATTTTCAATTATTTTAAATTATTTTCAATTATTTATCAATTATTTTCAATTATTTTCAATTATTTTTAATTATTTTCAATTATTTTCAATTATTTTCAATTATTTCCAATTATTTTCAATTATTTTCAATTATTTTTCAATTATTTTCAATTATTTATCAATTATTTCCAATTATTTGCAATTATTTTCCAATTATTTCCAATTATTTTCAATTATTTTCAATTATTTTCAATTATTTATCAATTATTTTAAATTATTTTCAATTATTTTAAATTATTTTCATTTATTTTCTATTATTTTCAATTATTTTCAATTATTTATCAATTATTTTCAATTATTTACAATTATTTTCCATTATTTTCAATTATTTTCAATTATTTTCAATTATTTTCAATTATTTTCAATTATTTATCAATTATTTTAAAATATTTTCAATTATTTTCAATTATTTATCAATTATTTTCAATTATTTACAATTATTTTCAATTATTTTCAATTATTTTCAATTATTTTCAATTATTTTCAATTATTTATCAATTATTTTAAAATAGTTTAAATTATTTTAAATTATTTATCAATTATTTTCAATTATTTACAATTATTTACAATTATTTTCAATTATTTTTAATTATTTATCAATTATTTTCAATTATGTTCAATTATTTTCAATTATTTTCAATTAATTTCAATTATTTTCTATTATTTATAAATTATTTTCAATCATTTATAAACCATTTATCAATCATTTATCAATGATTTTTAATTATTTTCAATTATTTTCAATTATTTATCAATTATTTTCAATTATTTTCAATTATTTTCAATTATTTTCAATTATTTTCAATTATTTTCAATTATTTCCAATTATTTTCAATTATTTTCAATTATTTATCAATTATTTTCAATTATTTATCAATTATTTTCAATTATTTTCAATTATTTTAAATTATTTTCAATTATTTATCAATTATTTTCAATTATTTCAATTATTTTCAATTATTTTCAATGATTTGTAATTATTTTCAATTATTTTCAATTATTTATCAATTATTTTCAATTATTTTCAATTATTTTCAATTATTTTCAATTATTTCCAATTATTTTCAATTATTTTCAATTATTTATCAATTATTTTCAATTATTTTCAATTATTTATCAATTATTTTCAATTATTTTCAATTATTTTCAATTATTTTCAATTATTTATCAATTATTTTCATTTATTTTCAATTATTTTCATTTATTTTCAATTATTTTCAATTATTTTCAATTATTTTCAATTATTTTCAATTATTTATCAATTATTTTCAATTATTATCAATTATTTTCAATTATTTTCAATTATTTTCAATTATTTATCAATTATTTTCAATCATTTTCAATCATTTATCAATCATTTATGAATCATTTATCAATGATTTTTAATTATTTTCAATTGTTTTCAATTATTTATCAATTATTTTCAATTATTTTCAATTATTTTCAATTATTTATCAATTATTATCAATTATTTTCAATTGTTTTCAATTATTTTCAATTATTGTCAATTATTTTCATTTATTTGTAATTATTTTCAATTATTTTCCATTATTTTCAATTATTTATGAATTATTTATCAATTATTTATCAATTATTTTCAATTATTTTCCATTATTTTCAATTATTTATGAATTATTTATCAATTATTTATCAATTATTTTAAATTATTTTCAATTATTTTCAATTATTTATGAATTATTATCAATTATTTTCAATTATTTATCAATTATTTCCAATTATTTGCAATTATTTTCCAATTATTTCCAATTATTTTCAATTATTTTCAATTATTTTCAATTATTTTTCAATTATTTTCTATCATTTTCAATTATTTATCAATTATGTATGAATTATTTTCAATTATTTATCAATTATTTTCAATTATTTGTCAATTATTTTAAATTATTTTGAATTATTTTAAATTATTTTCAATTATTTTCAATTATTTTCAATGATTTTTAATTATTTTCTATTATTTTCAATTATTTTCAATTATTTATCAATTATTTTCAATTACTTCAATTATTTTCAATTATTTTCAATTATTTTCAATTATTTATCAATTATTTTCAATTATTTAAATTATTTTCAATTATTTTCAATTATTTTCAATTATTTAAATTTTTTTCAATTATTTTCAATTATTTTCAATTATTTTCAATTATTTTCAATTAGTTTCAATTATTTTCAATTATTTATCAATTATTTTAAATTATTTTCAATTATTTTCAATTATTTTCAATTATTTTCAATTATTTTCAATTATTTTCAATTATTTTCAATTATTTATCAATTATTTTCAATTATTTTCAATTATTTTCAATTATTCTCATTAATTTTCAATTATTTTCAATTATTTTCAATTATTATCAATTATTTTCAATTATTTTCAATTATTTTCAATTATTTTCAGATATTTCCAATTATTTTCAATTTTTTCAATTCTTTTCAATTCTTTACAATTATTTATCAATTATTTTCAATTATTTTCCATTATTTTCAATTATTTTCAATTATTTTCAATTAATTTCAACTATTTATCAATTATTTTGAATTATTTTCAATTATTTTCAATTATTTTCAATTATTTTCAATTATTTTCAATTATTTATCAATTATTTTCAATTATTTTCAATTATTTTCAATTATTTTCATTAATTTTTAATAATTTTCAATTATTTATCAATTATTTTCAATTATTTTCAATTATTTTCAATTATTTTCAATTATATTAAATTATTTTAAATTATTTTCAATTATTTTCAATTATTTTCAATTATTATAAATTATTTTCAATTATTTTAAATTATTTTCAATTATTTATCAATTATTTCCAATTATTTGCAATTATTATCCAATTATTTTCAATTATTTTAAATTATTTTCAATTATTTTCAATTATTTTCAATTATTTGTAATTATTTTCAATTATTTTCAATTATTTTCAATTATTTTCAATTATTTATCAATTATTTTCAATTATTTTAAATTATTTTAAATTATTTTAAATTATTTATCAATTATTTATCAATTATTTATCAATTATTTTCAATTATTTTCAATTATTTTCAATTATTTTCAATTATTTTCCATTATTTTCAATTATTTTCAATTATTTTCAATTATTTTCAATTATTTTCAATTATTCATCAATTATTTTCAATTATTTTCAATTATTTTCAATTATTTTCAATTATTTTCAATTATTTTCATTAATTTTCATTAATTTTCAATTATTTTCAATTATTTTCCATTATTATCAATTATTTTCAATTATTTTCAATTATTTTCAATTATTTTCAGATATTTCCAATTATTTTCAATTTTTTCAATTCTTTTCAATTATTTTCAATTATTTCCAATTATTTTCAATTATTTTCAATTATTTATCAATTATTTTCAATTATTTTCAATTATTTATCAATTATTTTCAATTATTTTCAATTATTTTCAATTATTTTCAATTATTTTCAATTATTTTCAATTATTTTCAATTATTTATCAGTTATTTTCAATTATTTTCAATTATTTTCATTAATTTTTAATAATTTTCAATTATTTATCAATTATTTTCAATTATTTTCAATTATTTTCAATTAATTTCAATTATTTTCAATTATTTTCAATTATTTTGAATTATTTTCAATTATTTTCAATTATTTTAAATTATTTTAAATTATTTTCAATTATTTATCAATTATTTCCAATTATTTCCAATTATTATCCAATTATTTTCAAATATTTTAAATTATTTTCAATTATTTTCAATTATTTTCAATTATTTGTAATTATTTTCAATTATTTTCAATTATTTTCAATTATTTTCAATTATTTATCAATTATTTTCAATTATTTTCAATTATTTTAAATTATTTTAAATTATTTATCAATTACTTATCAATTATTTATCAATTATTTATCAATTATTTTCAATTATTTTCAATTATTTTCAATTATTTTCCATTATTTTCAATTATTTTCAATTATTTTCAATTATTTATCAATTATTTTCAATTATTTTCAATTATTTATCAATTATTTCCAATTATTTGCAATTATTTTCCAATTATTTCCAATTATTTTCAATTATTTTCAATAATTTTCAATTATTTTCAATAATTTTCAATTATTTTTCAATTATTTTCTATCATTTTCAATTATTTATCAATTACGTATGAATTATTTTCAATTATTTATCAATTATTTTCAATTATTTGTCAATTATTTTTAATTATTTTTAATTATTTTCAATTATTTTCAATTATTTTCAATTATTTTCAATGATTTTTAATTATTTTCTATTATTTTCAATTATTTTCAATTATTTATTAATTATTTTCAATTATTTCAATTATTTTCAATTATTTTCAATTATTTTGAATTATTTTCAATTATTTATCAATTATTTTCAATTATTTTCAATTATTTTCAATTATTTTGAATTATTTTCATTAATTTTCAATTATTTTCAATTATTTTCAATTATTATCAATTATTTTCAATTATTTTCAATTATTTTCAATTATTTTCAGATATTTCCAATTATTTTCAATTTTTTCAATTCTTTTCAATTCTTTTCAATTATTTATCAATTATTTTCAATTATTTTCATTTATTTTCAATTATTTTCAATTATTTTAAATTATTTTCAATTATTTTCAATTATTTTCAATTATTTTCAATTATTTTCAATTATTTTCAATTATTTATCAATTATTTTCAATTATTTTCAATTATTTTCAATTATTTTCATTAATTTTCAATTATTTTCAATTATTTATCAATTATTTACAATTATTTTAAATTATTTTCAATTATTTTAAATTATTTTAAATTATTTTCAATTATTTTCAATTATTTATCAATTATTTTCAATTATTTTCAATTATTTTCAATTATTTTCAATTATTTCCAATTATTTCCAATTATTTTCAATTATTTTCAATTATTTATCAATTATTTTCAATTATTTTCAATTATTTATCAATTATTTTCAATTATTTTCAATTATTTTCAATTATTTATCAATTATTTTCAATTATTTAAATTATTTTCAATTATTTTCAATTATTTTCAATTATTTAAATTATTTTCAATTATTTTCAATTATTTTCAATTATTTTCAATTATTTTCAATTATTTTCAATTATTTATCAATTATTTTAAATTATTTTCAATTATTTTCAATTATTTTCAATTATTTTCAATTATTTTCAATTATTTTCAATTATTTTCAATTATTTTCAATTATTTATCAATTATTTTCAATTATTTTCAATTATTTTCAATTATTTTCAATTATTTTCATTAATTTTCAATTATTTTCAATTATTTTCAATTATTATCAATTATTTTCAATTATTTTCAATTATTTTCAATTATTTTCAGATATTTCCAATTATTTTCAATTTTTTCAATTCTTTTCAATTCTTTTCAATTATTTTCAATTATTTTAAATTATTTTAAATTATTTTCAACTATTTATCAATTATTTTGAATTATTTTCAATTATTTTCAATTATTTTCAATTATTTTCAATTATTTTCAATTATTTATCAATTATTTTCAATTATTTTCAATTATTTTCAATTATTTTCATTAATTTTTAATAATTTTCAATTATTTATCAATTATTTTCAATTATTTTCAATTATTTTCAATTATTTTCAATTATTTTCAATTATTTTCAATTATTTTCAATTATTACAAATTATTTTCAATTATTTTAAATTATTTTCAATTATTTATCAATTATTTCCAATTATTTGCAATTATTATCCAATTATTTTCAATTATTTCCATTAATTTTCAATTATTTTCAATTATTTTCAATTATTATCAATTATTTTCAATTATTTTCAATTATTTTCAATTATTTTCAATTATTTATCAATTATTTTCAATTATTTTCAATTATTTTCAATTATTTTCATTAATTTTTAATAATTTTCAATTATTTATCAATTATTTTCAATTATTTTCAATTATTTTCAATTATTTTCAATTATTTTCAATTATTTTCAATTATTTTCAATTATCATAAATTATTTTCAATTATTTTAAATTATTTTCAATTATTTATGAATTATTTCCAATTATTTGCAATTATTATCCAATTATTTTCAATTATTTTGAATTATTTTCAATTATTTTCAATTATTTTCAATTATTTGTAATTATTTTCAATTATTTTCAATTATTTTCAATTATTTTCAATTATTTATCAATTATTTTCAATTATTTTCTATTATTTTAAATTATTTTAAATTATTTTAAATTATTTTAAATTATTTTAAATTATTTATCAATTATTTATCAATTATTTTAAATTATTTTCAATTATTTTAAATTATTTTCAATTATTTTCAATTATTTTCAATTATTTTCAATTATTTTCCATTATTTTCAATTATTTTCAATTATTTTCAATTATTTTCAATTATTTTCAATTATTTTCAATTATTTATCAATTATTTTCAATTATTTTCAATTATTTTCAATTATTTTCAATTATTTTCAATTATTTTCAATTATTTTCAATTATTATCAATTATTTTCAATTATTTTCAATTATTTTCAATTATTTTCAGATATTTCCAATTATTTTCAATTTTTTCAATTCTTTTCAATTCTTTTCAATTATTTATCAATTATTTTCAATTATTTTCCATTATTTTCAATTATTTTCAATTATTTTCAATTATTTTCAACTATTTATCAATTATTTTGAATTATTTTCAATTATTTTCAATTATTTTCAATTATTTATCAATTATTTTCAATTATTTTCAATTATTTTCAATTATTTTAAATTATTTTCAATTATTTATCAATTATTTCCAATTATTTGCAATTATTATCCAATTATTTTCAATTATTTAAAATTATTTTCAATTATTTTCAATTATTTTAAATTATTTTAAATTATTTTCAATTATTTATCAATTATATATCAATTATTTATCAATTATTTTCAATTATTTTCAATTATTTTAAATTATTTTCAATTATTTATCAATTATTTTGAATTATTTTCAATTATCTTCAATTATTTTTCAATTATTTTCAATTATTTTCAATTATTTTCAATTATTTATCAATTATTATCAATTATTTTCAATTATTTATCAATTATTTCCAATTATTTGCAATTATTTTCCAATTATTTCCAATTATTTTCAATTATTTTCAATTATTTTCAATTATTTATCAATTATTTTAAATTATTTTCATTTATTTTCAATTATTTTCAATTATTTTAAATTATTTTCAATTATTTATCAATTATTTTCAATTATTTTCAATTATTTTCAATTATTTTCCATTATTTTCAATTATTTTCAATTATTTTCAATTATTTATCAATTATTTTCAATTATTTTCAATTATTTATCAATTATTTCCAATTATTTGCAATTATTTTCCAATTATTTCCAATTATTTTCAATTATTTTCAATAATTTTCAATTATTTTCAATAATTTTCAATTATTTTTCAATTATTTTCTATCATTTTCAATTATTTATCAATTATGTATGAATTATTTTCAATTATTTATCAATTATTTTCAATTATTTGTCAATTATTTTTAATTATTTTTAATTATTTTCAATTATTTTCAATTATTTTCAATTATTTTCAATGATTTTTAATTATTTTCTATAATTTTCAATTATTTTCAATTATTTATCAATTATTTTCAATTATTTCAATTATTTTCAATTATTTTCAATTATTTTGAATTATTTTCAATTATTTATCAATTATTTTCAATTATTTTCAATTATTTTCATTAATTTTCAATTATTTTCAATTATTTTCAATTATTATCAATTATTTTCAATTATTTTCAATTATTTTCAATTATTTTCAGATATTTCCAATTATTTTCAATTTTTTCAATTCTTTTCAATTCTTTTCAATTATTTATCAATTATTTTCAATTATTTTCATTTATTTTCAATTATTTTCAATTATTTTAAATTATTTTCAATTATTTTCAATTATTTTCAATTATTTTCAATTATTTTCAATTATTTTCAATTATTTATCAATTATTTTCAATTATTTTCAATTATTTTCAATTATTTTCATTAATTTTCAATTATTTTCAATTATTTATCAATTATTTACAATTATTTTAAATTATTTTCAATTATTTTAAATTATTTTAAATTATTTTCAATTATTTTCAATTATTTATCAATTATTTTCAATTATTTTCAATTATTTTCAATTATTTTCAATTATTTCCAATTATTTCCAATTATTTTCAATTATTTTCAATTATTTATCAATTATTTTCAATTATTTTCAATTATTTTCAATTATTTATCAATTATTTTCAATTATTTTCAATTATTTTCAATTATTTATCAATTATTTTCAATTATTTAAATTATTTTCAATTATTTTCAATTATTTTCAATTATTTAAATTATTTTCAATTATTTTCAATTATTTTCAATTATTTTCAATTATTTTCAATTATTTTCAATTATTTATCAATTATTTTAAATTATTTTCAATTATTTTCAATTATTTTCAATTATTTTCAATTATTTTCAATTATTTTCAATTATTTTCAATTATTTATCAATTATTTTCAATTATTTTCAATTATTTTCAATTATTTTCAATTATTTTCATTAATTTTCAATTATTTTCAATTATTTTCAATTATTATCAATTATTTTCAATTATTTTCAATTATTTTCAATTATTTTCAGATATTTCCAATTATTTTCAATTTTTTCAATTCTTTTCAATTCTTTTCAATTATTTTCAATTATTTTAAATTATTTTAAATTATTTTCAACTATTTATCAATTATTTTGAATTATTTTCAATTATTTTCAATTATTTTCAATTATTTTCAATTATTTTCAATTATTTATCAATTATTTTCAATTATTTTCAATTATTTTCAATTATTTTCATTAATTTTTAATAATTTTCTATTATTTATCAATTATTTTCAATTATTTTCAATTATTTTCAATTATTTTCAATTATTTTCAATTATTTTCAATTATTTTCAATTATTTTCAATTATTACAAATTATTTTCAATTATTTTAAATTATTTTCAATTATTTATCAATTATTTCCAATTATTTGCAATTATTATCCAATTATTTTCAATTATTTCCATTAATTTTCAATTATTTTCAATTATTTTCAATTATTATCAATTATTTTCAATTATTTTCAATTATTTTCAATTATTTTCAATTATTTATCAATTATTTTCAATTATTTTCAATTATTTTCAATTATTTTCATTAATTTTTAATAATTTTCAATTATTTATCAATTATTTTCAATTATTTTCAATTATTTTCAATTATTTTCAATTATTTTCAATTATTTTCAATTATTTTCAATTATTTTCAATTATCATAAATTATTTTCAATTATTTTAAATTATTTTCAATTATTTATGAATTATTTCCAATTATTTGCAATTATTATCCAATTATTTTCAATTATTTTGAATTATTTTCAATTATTTTCAATTATTTTCAATTATTTGTAATTATTTTCAATTATTTTCAATTATTTTCAATTATTTTCAATTATTTATCAATTATTTTCAATTATTTTCTATTATTTTAAATTATTTTAAATTATTTTAAATTATTTTAAATTATTTTAAATTATTTATCAATTATTTATCAATTATTTTCAATTATTTTCAATTATTTTCAATTATTTTCAATTATTTTCAATTATTTTCCATTATTTTCAATTATTTTCAATTATTTTCAATTATTTTCAATTATTTTCAATTATTTTCAATTATTTATCAATTATTTTCAATTATTTTCAATTATTTTCAATTATTTTCAATTATTTTCAATTATTTTCAATTATTTTCAATTATTTTCAATTATTATCAATTATTTTCAATTATTTTCAATTATTTTCAATTATTTTCAGATATTTCCAATTATTTTCAATTTTTTCAATTCTTTTCAATTCTTTTCAATTATTTATCAATTATTTTCAATTATTTTCCATTATTTTCAATTATTTTCAATTATTTTCAATTATTTTCAACTATTTATCAATTATTTTGAATTATTTTCAATTATTTTCAATTATTTATCAATTATTTTCAATTATTTTCAATTATTTTCAATTATTTTAAATTATTTTCAATTATTTATCAATTATTTCCAATTATTTGCAATTATTATCCAATTATTTTCAATTATTTAAAATTATTTTCAATTATTTTCAATTATTTTAAATTATTTTAAATTATTTTCAATTATTTATCAATTATATATCAATTATTTATCAATTATTTTCAATTATTTTCAATTATTTTAAATTATTTTCAATTATTTATCAATTATTTTGAATTATTTTCAATTATCTTCAATTATTTTTCAATTATTTTCAATTATTTTCAATTATTTTCAATTATTTATCAATTATTATCAATTATTTTCAATTATTTATCAATTATTTCCAATTATTTGCAATTATTTTCCAATTATTTCCAATTATTTTCAATTATTTTCAATTATTTTCAATTATTTATCAATTATTTTAAATTATTTTCATTTATTTTCAATTATTTTCAATTATTTTAAATTATTTTCAATTATTTATCAATTATTTTCAATTATTTTCAATTATTTTCAATTATTTTCAATTATTTTCAATTATTACCAATTATTTTCAATTATTTTCAATTATTTATCAATTATTTTCAATTATTTTCAATTATTTTCAATTATTTTCAATTATTTATCAATTATTTTCAATTATTTCAATTATTTTCAATTATTTTCAATGATTTGTAAGTATTTTCAATTATTTTCAATTATTTATCAATTATTTTCAATTATTTTCAATTATTTTCAATTATTTTCAATTATTTCCAATTATTTTCAATTATTTTCAATTATTTATCAATTATTTTCAATTATTTTCAATTATTTATCAATTATTTTCAATTATTTTCAATTATTTTCAATTTTTTCAATTCTTTTCAATTCTTTTCAATTATTTATCAATTATTTTCAATTATTTTCAATTATTTTCAATTATTTTAAATTATTTTAAATTATTTTAAATTATTTTCAATTATTTTCAATTATTTTCAATTATTTTAAATTATTTTCAATTATTTTAAATTATTTTCAATTATTTATCTATTATTTTGAATTATTTTCAATTATTTTCAATTATTTTTCAATTATTTTCAATTATTTTCAATTATTTTCAATTATTTATCAATTATTATCAATTATTTTCAATTATTTATCAATTATTTCCAATTATTTGCAATTATTTTCCAATTATTTCCAATTATTTTCAATTATTTTCAATTATTTTCCATTATTTATCAATTATTTTAAATTATTTTGAATTATTTTCAATTATTTTCAATTATTTTCAATTATTTTCAATGATTTTTAATTATTTTCTATTATTTTCAATTATTTTCAATTATTTATCAATTATTTTCAATTACTTCAATTATTTTCAATTATTTTCAATTATTTTCAATTATTTTCAATTATTTAAATTATTTTCAATTATTTTCAATTATTTTCAATTATTTAAATTATTTTCAATTATTTTCAATTATTTTCAATTATTTTCAATTATTTTCAATTAGTTTCAATTATTTTCAATTATTTATCAATTATTTTAAATTATTTTCAATTATTTTCAATTATTTTCAATTATTTTCAATTATTTTCAATTATTTTCAATTATTTTCAATTATTTATCAATTATTTTCAATTATTTTCAATTATTTTCAATTATTTTCAATTATTCTCATTAATTTTCAATTATTTTCAATTATTTTCAATTATTATCAATTATTTTCAATTATTTTCAATTATTTTCAATTATTTTCAGATATTTCCAATTATTTTCAATTTTTTCAATTCTTTTCAATTCTTTACAATTATTTATCAATTATTTTCAATTATTTTCCATTATTTTCAATTATTTTCAATTATTTTCAATTATTTTCAACTATTTATCAATTATTTTGAATTATTTTCAATTATTTTCAATTATTTTCAATTATTTATCAATTATTTTCAATTATTTTCAATTATTTTCAATTATTTTCATTAATTTTTAATAATTTTCAATTATTTATCAATTATTTTCAATTATTTTCAATTATTTTCAATTATTTTCAATTATTTTAAATTATTTTCAATTATTTTCAATTATTTTCAATTATTATAAATTATTTTCAATTATTTTAAATTATTTTCAATTATTTATCAATTATTTCCAATTATTTGCAATTATTATCCAATTATTTTCAATTATTTTAAATTATTTTCAATTATTTTCAATTATTTTCAATTATTTGTAATTATTTTCAATTATTTTCAATTATTTTCAATTATTTATCAATTATTTTCAATTATTTTAAATTATTTTAAATTATTTTAAATTATTTATCAATTATTTATCAATTATTTATCAATTATTTTCAATTATTTTCAATTATTTTCAATTATTTTCAATTATTTTCCATTATTTTCCATTATTTTCAATTATTTTCAATTATTTTCAATTATTTTCAATTATTTTCAATTATTTATCAATTATTTTCAATTATTTTCAATTATTTTCAATTATTTTCAATTATTTTCATTAATTTTCAATTATTTTCAATTATTTTCCATTATTATCAATTATTTTCAATTATTTTCAATTATTTTCAATTATTTTCAGATATTTCCAATTATTTTCAATTTTTTCAATTCTTTTCAATTATTTTCAATTATTTCCAATTATTTTCAATTATTTTCAATTATTTATCAATTATTTTCAATTATTTTCAATTATTTATAAATTATTTTCAATTATTTTCAATTATTTTCAATTATTTTCAATTATTTTCAATTATTTTCAATTATTTATCAGTTATTTTCAATTATTTTCAATTATTTTCATTAATTTTTAATAATTTTCAATTATTTATCAATTATTTTCAATTATTTTCAATTATTTTCAATTAATTTCAATTATTTTCAATTATTTTCAATTATTTTCAATTATTTTCAATTATTTTCAATTATTTTAAATTATTTTAAATTATTTTCAATTATTTATCAATTATTTCCAATTATTTCCAATTATTATCCAATTATTTTCAATTATTTTAAATTATTTTCAATTATTTTCAATTATTTTCAATTATTTGTAATTATTTTCAATTATTTTCAATTATTTATCAATTATTTTCAATTATTTTCAATTATTTTCAATTATTTTAAATTATTTTAAATTATTTATCAATTATTTATCAATTATTTATCAATTATTTATCAATTATTTATCAATTATTTTCAATTATTTTCAATTATTTTCAATTATTTTCCATTATTTTCAATTATTTTCAATTATTTTCAATTATTTATCAATTATTTTCAATTATTTTCAATTATTTATCAATTATTTCCAATTATTTGCAATTATTTTCCAATTATTTCCAATTATTTTCAATTATTTTCAATAATTTTCAATTATTTTCAATAATTTTCAATTATTTTTCAATTATTTTCTATCATTTTCAATTATTTATCAATTATGTATGAATTATTTTCAATTATTTATCAATTATTTTCAATTATTTGTCAATTATTTTTAATTATTTTTAATTATTTTCAAGTATTTTCAATTATTTTCAATTATTTTCAATGATTTTTAATTATTTTCTATTATTTTCAATTATTTTCAATTATTTATCAATTATTTTCAATTATTTCAATTATTTTCAATTATTTTCAATTATTTTGAATTATTTTCAATTATTTATCAATTATTTTCAATTATTTTCAATTATTTTCAATTATTTTGAATTATTTTCATTAATTTTCAATTATTTTCAATTATTTTCAATTATTATCAATTATTTTCAATTATTTTCAATTATTTTCAATTATTTTCAGATATTTCCAATTATTTTCAATTTTTTCAATTCTTTTCAATTCTTTTCAATTATTTATCAATTATTTTCAATTATTTTCAATTATTTTCAATTATTTTCAATGATTTTTAATTATTTTCTATTATTTTCAATTATTTTCAATTATTTATCAATTATTTTCAATTACTTCAATTATTTTCAATTATTTTCAATTATTTTCAATTATTTATCAATTATTTACAATCATTTTCAATTATTTTGAATTATTTTCATTAATATTCAATTATTTTCAATTATTTTCAATTATTATCAATTATTATCAATTATTTTCAATTATTTTCAATTATTTTCAATTATTTTCAGATATTTCCAATTATTTTCAATTATTTCCAATTATTTGCAATTATTTTCCAATTATTTCCAATTATTTTCAATTATTTTCAATTATTTTAATTATTTATCAATTATTTTCATTTATTTTCAATTATTTTCAATTATTTTAAATTATTTTCAATTATTTTCAATTATTTTAAATCATTTTCAATTATTTTCAATTATTTTCAATTATTTATCAATTATTTTCAATTATTTTCAATTATTTTCAATTATTTTCATTAATTTTCAATTATTTTCAATTATTTATCAATTATTTACAATTATTTTAAATTATTTTCAATTATTCTAAATTATTTTAAATTATTTTCAATTATTTTCAATTATTTTCAATTATTTTCAATTATTTCCAATTATTTTCAATTATTTTCAATTATTTATCAATTATTTTCAATTATTTTCAATTATTTTCAATTATTTTCAATTATTTTCAATTATTTATCAATTATTTTCAATTATTTAAATTATTTTCAATTATTTTCAATTATTTTCAATTATTTAAATTATTTTCAATTATTTTCAATTATTTTCAATTATTTTCAATTATTTTCAATTATTTTCAATTATTTATCAATTATTTTAAATTATTTTAAATTATTTTCAATTATTTTCAATTATTTTCAATTATTTTCAATTATTTTCAATTATTTTCAATTATTTTCAATTATTTATCAATTATTTTCAATTATTTTCAATTATTTTCAATTATTTTCAATTATTTTCATTAATTTTCAATTATGTTCAATTATTTTCAATTATTATCAATTATTTTCAATTATTTTCTATTATTTTAAATTATTTTAAATTATTTTAAATTATTTTAAATTATTTTAAATTATTTATCAATTATTTATCAATTATTTTAAATTATTTTCAATTATTTTCAATTATTTTCAATTATTTTCAATTATTTTCCATTATTTTCAATTATTTTCAATTATTTTCAATTATTTTCAATGATTTGTAAGTATTTTCAATTATTTTCAATTATTTATCAATTATTTTCAATTATTTTCAATTATTTTCAATTATTTTCAATTATTTCCAATTATTTTCAATTATTTTCAATTATTTATCAATTATTTTCAATTATTTTCAATTATTTATCAATTATTTTCAATTATTTTCAATTATTTTCAATTTTTTCAATTCTTTTCAATTCTTTTCAATTATTTATCAATTATTTTCAATTATTTTCAATTATTTTCAATTATTTTAAATTATTTTAAATTATTTTAAATTATTTTCAATTATTTTCAATTATTTTCAATTATTTTAAATTATTTTCAATTATTTTAAATTATTTTCAATTATTTATCAATTATTTTGAATTATTTTCAATTATTTTCAATTATTTTTCAATTATTTTCAATTATTTTCAATTATTTTCAATTATTTATCAATTATTATCAATTATTTTCAATTATTTATCAATTATTTCCAATTATTTGCAATTATTTTCCAATTATTTCCAATTATTTTCAATTATTTTCAATTATTTTCCATTATTTATCAATTATTTTAAATTATTTTGAATTATTTTCAATTATTTTCAATTATTTTCAATTATTTTCAATGATTTTTAATTATTTTCTATTATTTTCAATTATTTTCAATTATTTATCAATTATTTTCAATTACTTCAATTATTTTCAATTATTTTCAATTATTTTCAATTATTTTCAATTATTTAAATTATTTTCAATTATTTTCAATTATTTTCAATTATTTAAATTATTTTCAATTATTTTCAATTATTTTCAATTATTTTCAATTATTTTCAATTAGTTTCAATTATTTTCAATTATTTATCAATTATTTTAAATTATTTTCAATTATTTTCAATTATTTTCAATTATTTTCAATTATTTTCAATTATTTTCAATTATTTTCAATTATTTTCAATTATTTATCAATTATTTTCAATTATTTTCAATTATTTTCAATTATTTTCAATTATTCTCATTAATTTTCAATTATTTTCAATTATTTTCAATTATTATCAATTATTTTCAATTATTTTCAATTATTTTCAATTATTTTCAGATATTTCCAATTATTTTCAATTTTTTCAATTCTTTTCAATTCTTTACAATTATTTATCAATTATTTTCAATTATTTTCCATTATTTTCAATTATTTTCAATTATTTTCAATTATTTTCAACTATTTATCAATTATTTTGAATTATTTTCAATTATTTTCAATTATTTTCAATTATTTTCAATTATTTTCAATTATTTATCAATTATTTTCAATTATTTTCAATTATTTTCAATTATTTTCATTAATTTTTAATAATTTTCAATTATTTATCAATTATTTTCAATTATTTTCAATTATTTTCAATTATTTTCAATTATTTTAAATTATTTTCAATTATTTTCAATTATTTTCAATTATTATAAATTATTTTCAATTATTTTAAATTATTTTCAATTATTTATCAATTATTTCCAATTATTTGCAATTATTATCCAATTATTTTCAATTATTTTAAATTATTTTCAATTATTTTCAATTATTTTCAATTATTTATCAATTATTTTCAATTATTTTCAATTATTTTCAATTATTTTCAATTATTCTCATTAATTTTCAATTATTTTCAATTATTTTCAATTATTTTCAATTATTTTCATTAATTTTTAATAATTTTTAATTATTTATCAATTATTTTCAATTATTTTCAATTATTTTCAATTATTGTCAATTATTTTCAATTATTTTCAATTATTTTCAATTATTATAAATTATTTTCAATTATTTTAAATTATTTTCAATTATTTATCAATTATTTCCAATTATTTGCTATTATTATCCAATTATTTTCAATTATTTCCATTAATTTTCAATTATTTTCAATTATTATCAATTATTTTCAATTATTTTCAATTATTTTCAATTATTTTCAATTATTTTCAATTATTTATCAATTATTTTCAATTATTTTCAATTATTTTCAATTATTTTCATTAATTTTTAATAATTTTCAATTATTTATCAATTATTTTCAATTATTTTCAATTATTTTCAATTATTTTCAATTATTTTCAATTATTTTCAATTATTTTCAATTATTTTCAATTATTTTCAATTATTTTCAATTATTTTCAATTATCATAAATTATTTTCAATTATTTTCAATTATTTATGAATTATTTCCAATTATTTGCAATTATTATCCAATTATTTTCAATTATTTTGAATTATTTTCAATTATTTTCAATTATTTTCAATTATTTGTAATTATTTTCAATTATTTTCAATTATTTTCAATTATTTTCAATTATTTATCAATTATTTTCAATTATTTTAAATTATTTTAAATTATTTTAAATTATTTTAAATTATTTTAAATTATTTTAAATTATTTATCAATTATTTATCAATTATTTTCAATTATTTTCAATTATTTTCAATTATTTTCAATTATTTTCCATTATTTTCAATTATTTTCAATTATTTTCAATTATTTTCAATTATTTTCAATTATTTTCAATTATTTATCAATTATTTTCAATTATTTTCAATTATTTTCAATTATTTTCAATTATTTTCAAATATTTTCAATTATTTTCAATTATTTTCAATTATTATCAATTATTTTCAATTATTTTCAATTATTTTCAATTATTTTCAGATATTTCCAATTATTTTCAATTTTTTCAATTCTTTTCAATTCTTTTCAATTATTTATCAATTATTTTCAATTATTTTCCATTATTTTCAATTATTTTCAATTATTTTCAATTATTTTCAACTATTTATCAATTATTTTGAATTATTTTAAATTATTTTCAATTATTTTCAATTATTTATCAATTATTTTCAATTATTTTCAATTATTTTCAATTATTTTCAATTATTTTCAATTATTTATCAATTATTTCCAATTATTTGCAATTATTATCCAATTATTTTCAATTATTTAAAATTATTTTCAATTATTTTCAATTATTTTAAATTATTTTAAATTATTTTCAATTATTTATCAATTATATATCAATTATTTATCAATTATTTTCAATTATTTTCAATTATTTTAAATTATTTTCAATTATTTATCAATTATTTTGAATTATTTTCAATTATCTTCAATTATTTTTCAATTATTTTCAATTATTTTCAATTATTTTCAATTATTTATCAATTATTATCAATTATTTTCAATTATTTATCAATTATTTCCAATTATTTGCAATTATTTTCCAATTATTTCCAATTATTTTCAATTATTTTCAATTATTTTCAATTATTTATCAATTATTTTAAATTATTTTCATTTATTTTCAATTATTTTCAATTATTTTAAATTATTTTCAATTATTTATCAATTATTTTCAATTATTTTCAATTATTTTCAATTATTTTCAATTATTTTCAATTATTTCCAATTATTTTCAATTATTTTCAATTATTTTCAATTATTTATCAATTATTTTCAATTATTTTCAATTATTTTCAATTATTTTCAATTATTTATCAATTATTTTCAATTATTTCAATTATTTTCAATTATTTTCAATGATTTGTAATTATTTTCAATTATTTTCAATTATTTATCAATTATTTTCAATAATTTAAATTATTTTCAATTATTTTCAATTATTTCCAATTATTTTCAATTATTTTCAATTATTTATCAATTATTTTCAATTATTTTCAATTATTTATCAATTATTTTCAATTATTTTAAATTATTTTCAATTTTTTCAATTCTTTTCAATTCTTTTCAATTATTTATCAATTATTTTCAATTATTTTCAATTATTTTAAATTATTTTAAATTATTTTAAATTATTTTCAATTATTTATCAATTATATATCAATTATTTATCAATTATTTTCAATTATTTTCAATTATTTTAAATTATTTTCAATTATTTATCAATTATTTTGAATTATTTTCAATTATTTTCAATTATTTTTCAATTATTTTCAATTATTTTCAATTATTTTCAATTATTTATCAATTATTATCAATTATTTTCAATTATTTATCAATTATTTCCAATTATTTGCAATTATTTTCCAATTATTTCCAATTATTTTCAATTATTTTCAATTATTTTCCATTATTTATCAATTATTTTAAATTATTTTCATTTATTTTCAATTATTTTCAATTATTTTAAATTATTTTCAATTATTTATCAATTATTTATCAATTATTTTCAATTATTTTCAATTATTTTCAATTATTTTCCATTATTTTCAATTATTTTCAATTATTTTCAATTATTTATCAATTATTTTCAATTATTTTCAATTATTTATCAATTATTTCCAATTATTTGCAATTATTTTCCAATTATTTCCAATTATTTTCAATTATTTTCAATAATTTTCAATTATTTTCAATAATTTTCAATTATTTTTCAATTATTTTCTATCATTTTCAATTATTTATCAATTATGTATGAATTATTTTCAATTATTTATCAATTATTTTCAATTATTTGTCAATTATTATTAATTATTTTTAATTATTTTCAAGTATTTTCAATTATTTTCAATTATTTTCAATGATTTTTAATTATTTTCTATTATTTTCAATTATTTTCAATTATTTATCAATTATTTTCAATTATTTCAATTATTTTCAATTATTTTCAATTATTTTGAATTATTTTCAATTATTTATCAATTATTTTCAATTATTTTCAATTATTTTCAATTATTTTGAATTATTTTCATTAATTTTCAATTATTTTCAATTATTTTCAATTATTATCAATTATTTTCAATTATTTTCAATTATTTTCAATTATTTTCAGATATTTCCAATTATTTTCAATTTTTTCAATTCTTTTCAATTCTTTTCAATTATTTATCAATTATTTTCAATTATTTTCAATTATTTTCAATTATTTTCAATGATTTTTAATCATTTTCTATTATTTTCAATTATTTTCAATTATTTATCAATTATTTTCAATTACTTCAATTATTTTCAATTATTTTCAATTATTTTCAATTATTTATCAATTATTTTCAATCATTTTCAATTATTTTGAATTATTTTCATTAATATTCAATTATTTTCAATTATTTTCAATTATTATCAATTATTATCAATTATTTTCAATTATTTTCAATTATTTTCAATTATTTTCAGATATTTCCAATTATTTTCAATTATTTCCAATTATTTGCAATTATTTTCCAATTATTTCCAATTATTTTCAATTATTTTCAATTATTTTAATTATTTATCAATTATTTTCATTTATTTTCAATTATTTTCAATTATTTTAAATTATTTTCAATTATTTTCAATTATTTTAAATTATTTTCAATTATTTTCAATTATTTTCAATTATTTATCAATTATTTTCAATTATTTTCAATTATTTTCAATTATTTTCATTAATTTTCAATTATTTTCAATTATTTATCAATTATTTACAATTATTTTAAATTATTTTCAATTATTCTAAATTATTTTAAATTATTTTCAATTATTTTCAATTATTTATCAATTATTTTCAATTATTTTCAATTATTTTCAATTATTTTCAATTATTTCCAATTATTTTCAATTATTTTCAATTATTTATCAATTATTTTCAATTATTTTCAATTATTTATCAATTATTTTCAATTATTTTCAATTATTTTCAATTATTTATCAATTATTTTCAATTATTTAAATTATTTTCAATTATTTTCAATTATTTTCAATTATTTAAATTATTTTCAATTATTTTCAATTATTTTCAATTATTTTAAATTATTTTCAATTATTTATCAATTATTTTAAATTATTTTCAATTATTTTCAATTATTTTCAATTATTTTCAATTATTTTCAATTATTTTCAATTATTTTCAATTATTTATCAATTATTTTCAATTATTTTCAATTATTTTCAATTATTTTCAATTATTTTCAATTATTTTCATTAATTTTCAATTATTTTCAATTATTTTCAATTATTATCAATTATTTTCAATTATTTTCAATTATTTTCAATTATTTTCAGATATTTCCAATTATTTTCAATTTTTTCAATTCTTTTCAATTCTTTTCAATTATTTTCAATTATTTTAAATTATTTTAAATTATTTTCAACTATTTATCAATTATTTTGAATTATTTTCAATTATTTTCAATTATTTTCAATTATTTTCAATTATTTTCAATTATTTTCAATTATTTATCAATTATTTTCAATTATTTTCAATTATTTTCAATTATTTTCATTAATTTTTAATAATTTTTAATTATTTATCAATTATTTTCAATTATTTTCAATTATTTTCAATTATTTTCAATTATTTTCAATTATTTTCAATTATTTTCAATTATTTTCAATTATTTTCAATTATTATAAATTATTTTCAATTATTTTAAATTATTTTCAATTATTTATCAATTATTTCCAATTATTTGCTATTATTATCCAATTATTTTCAATTATTTCCATTAATTTTCAATTATTTTCAATTATTTTCAATTATTATCAATTATTTTCAATTATTTTCAATTATTTTCAATTATTTTCAATTATTTTCAATTATTTATCAATTATTTTCAATTATTTTCAATTATTTTCAATTATTTTCATTAATTTTTAATAATTTTCAATTATTTATCAATTATTTTCAATTATTTTCAATTATTTTCAATTATTTTCAATTATTTTCAATTATTTTCAATTATTTTCAATTATTTTCAATTATTTTCAATTATTTTCAATTATTTTCAATTATTTTCAATTATCATAAATTATTTTTAATTATTTTAAATTATTTTCAATTATTTATGAATTATTTCCAATTATTTGCAATTATTATCCAATTATTTTCAATTATTTTGAATTATTTTCAATTATTTTCAATTATTTTCAATTATTTGTAATTATTTTCAATTATTTTCAATTATTTTCAATTATTTTCAATTATTTATCAATTATTTTCAATTATTTTCAATTATTTTAAATTATTTTAAATTATTTTAAATTATTTTAAATTATTTTAAATTATTTATCAATTATTTATCAATTATTTTCAATTATTTTCAATTATTTTCAATTATTTTCAATTATTTTCCATTATTTTCAATTATTTTCAATTATTTTCAATTATTTTCAATTATTTTCAATTATTTTCAATTATTTATCAATTATTTTCAATTATTTTCAATTATTTTCAATTATTTTCAATTATTTTCAATTATTTTCAATTATTTTCAATTATTTTCAATTATTATCAATTATTTTCAATTATTTTCAATTATTTTCAATTATTTTCAGATATTTCCAATTATTTTCAATTTTTTCAATTCTTTTCAATTCTTTTCAATTATTTATCAATTATTTTCAATTATTTTCCATTATTTTCAATTATTTTCAATTATTTTCAATTATTTTCAACTATTTATCAATTATTTTGAATTATTTTAAATTATTTTCAATTATTTTCAATTATTTATCAATTATTTTCAATTATTTTCAATTATTTTCAATTATTTTAAATTATTTTCAATTATTTATCAATTATTTCCAATTATTTGCAATTATTATCCAATTATTTTCAATTATTTAAAATTATTTTCAATTATTTTCAATTATTTTAAATTATTTTAAATTATTTTCAATTATTTATCAATTATATATCAATTATTTATCAATTATTTTCAATTATTTTCAATTATTTTAAATTATTTTCAATTATTTATCAATTATTTTGAATTATTTTCAATTATCTTCAATTATTTTTCAATTATTTTCAATTATTTTCAATTATTTTCAATTATTTATCAATTATTATCAATTATTTTCAATTATTTATCAATTATTTCCAATTATTTGCAATTATTTTCCAATTATTTCCAATTATTTTCAATTATTTTCAATTATTTTCAATTATTTATCAATTATTTTAAATTATTTTCATTTATTTTAAATTATTTTCAATTATTTTAAATTATTTTCAATTATTTATCAATTATTTTCAATTATTTTCAATTATTTTCAATTATTTTCAATTATTTCCAATTATTTTCAATTATTTTCAATTATTTATCAATTATTTTCAATTATTTTCAATTATTTTCAATTATTTTCAATTATTTATCAATTATTTTCAATTATTTCAATTATTTTCAATTATTTTCAATGATTTGTAGTTATTTTCAATTATTTTCAATTATTTATCAATTATTTTCAATAATTTAAATTATTTTCAATTATTTTCAATTATTTCCAATTATTTTCAATTATTTTCAATTATTTATCAATTATTTTCAATTATTTTCAATTATTTATCAATTATTTTCAATTATTTTAAATTATTTTCAATTTTTTCAATTCTTTTCAATTCTTTTCAATTATTTATCAATTATTTTCAATTATTTTCAATTATTTTAAATTATTTTAAATTATTTTAAATTATTTTCAATTATTTATCAATTATATATCAATTATTTATCAATTATTTTCAATTATTTTCAATTATTTTAAATTATTTTCAATTATTTATCAATTATTTTGAATTATTTTCAATTATTTTCAATTATTTTTCAATTATTTTCAATTATTTTCAATTATTTTCAATTATTTATCAATTATTATCAATTATTTTCAATTATTTATCAATTATTTCCAATTATTTGCAATTATTTTCCAATTATTTCCAATTATTTTCAATTATTTTCAATTATTTTCCATTATTTATCAATTATTTTAAATTATTTTCATTTATTTTCAATTATTTTCAATTATTTTAAATTATTTTCAATTATTTATCAATTATTTTCAATTATTTTCAATTATTTTCAATTATTTTCAATTATTTCCAATTATTTTCAATTATTTTCAATTATTTATCAATTATTTTCAATTATTTTCAATTATTTTCAATTATTTTCAATTATTTATCAATTATTTTCAATTATTTCAATTATTTTCAATTATTTTCAATGATTTGTAATTATTTTCAATTATTTTCAATTAGTTATCAATTATTTTCAATTATTTTAAATTATTTTAAATTATTTTCAATTATTTATCAATTATATATCAATTATTTATCAATTATTTTCAATTATTTTCAATTATTTTAAATTATTTTCAATTATTTATCAATTATTTTGAATTATTTTCAATTATCTTCAATTATTTTTCAATTATTTTCAATTATTTTCAATTATTTTCAATTATTTATCAATTATTATCAATTATTTTCAATTATTTATCAATTATTTCCAATTATTTGCAATTATTTTCCAATTATTTCCAATTATTTTCAATTATTTTCAATTATTTTCAATTATTTATCAATTATTTTAAATTATTTTCATTTATTTTCAATTATTTTCAATTATTTTAAATTATTTTCAATTATTTATCAATTATTTTCAATTATTTTTAATTATTTTCAATTATTTTCAATTATTTTCAATTATTTCCAATTATTTTCAATTATTTTCAATTATTTATCAATTATTTTCAATTATTTTCAATTATTTTCAATTATTTTCAATTATTTATCAATTATTTTCAATTATTTCAATTATTTTCAATTATTTTCAATGATTTGTAATTATTTTCAATTATTTTCAATTATTTATCAATTATTTTCAATAATTTAAATTATTTTCAATTATTTTCAATTATTTCCAATTATTTTCAATTATTTTCAATTATTTATCAATTATTTTCAATTATTTTCAATTATTTATCAATTATTTTCAATTATTTTAAATTATTTTCAATTTTTTCAATTCTTTTCAATTCTTTTCAATTATTTATCAATTATTTTCAATTATTTTCAATTATTTTAAATTATTTTAAATTATTTTAAATTATTTTCAATTATTTATCAATTATATATCAATTATTTATCAATTATTTTCAATTATTTTCAATTATTTTAAATTATTTTCAATTATTTATCAATTATTTTGAATTATTTTCAATTATTTTCAATTATTTTTCAATTATTTTCAATTATTTTCAATTATTTTCAATTATTTATCAATTATTATCAATTATTTTCAATTATTTATCAATTATTTCCAATTATTTGCAATTATTTTCCAATTATTTCCAATTATTTTCAATTATTTTCAATTATTTTCCATTATTTATCAATTATTTTAAATTATTTTCATTTATTTTCAATTATTTTCAATTATTTTAAATTATTTTCAATTATTTATCAATTATTTATCAATTATTTTCAATTATTTTCAATTATTTTCAATTATTTTCCATTATTTTCAATTATTTTCAATTATTTTCAATTATTTATCAATTATTTTCAATTATTTTCAATTATTTATCAATTATTTCCAATTATTTGCAATTATTTTCCAATCATTTCCAATTATTTTCAATTATTTTCAATAATTTTCAATTATTTTCAATAATTTTCAATTATTTTTCAATTATTTTCTATCATTTTCAATTATTTATCAATTATGTATGAATTATTTTCAATTATTTATCAATTATTTTCAATTATTTGTCAATTATTTTTAATTATTTTTAATTATTTTCAAGTATTTTCAATTATTTTCAATTATTTTCAATGATTTTTAATTATTTTCTATTATTTTCAATTATTTTCAATTATTTATCAATTATTTTCAATTATTTCAATTATTTTCAATTATTTTCAATTATTTTCAATTATTTATCAATTATTTTCAATTATTTTCAATTATTTTCAATTATTTTGAATTATTTTCATTAATTTTCAATTATTTTCAATTATTTTCAATTATTATCAATTATTTTCAATTATTTTCAATTATTTTCAATTATTTTCAGATATTTCCAATTATTTTCAATTTTTTCAATTCTTTTCAATTCTTTTCAATTATTTATCAATTATTTTCAATTATTTTCAATTATTTTCAATTATTTTCAATGATTTTTAATTATTTTCTATTATTTTCAATTATTTTCAATTATTTATCAATTATTTTCAATTACTTCAATTATTTTCAATTATTTTCAATTATTTTCAATTATTTATCAATTATTTTCAATCATTTTCAATTATTTTGAATTATTTTCATTAATATTCAATTATTTTCAATTATTTTCAATTATTATCAATTATTATCAATTATTTTCAATTATTTTCAATTATTTTCAATTATTTTCAGATATTTCCAATTATTTTCAATTATTTCCAATTATTTGCAATTATTTTCCAATTATTTCCAATTATTTTCAATTATTTTCAATTATTTTAATTATTTATCAATTATTTTCATTTATTTTCAATTATTTTCAATTATTTTAAATTATTTTCAATTATTTTCAATTATTTTAAATTATTTTCAATTATTTTCAATTATTTTCAATTATTTATCAATTATTTTCAATTATTTTCAATTATTTTCAATTATTTTCATTAATTTTCAATTATTTTCAATTATTTATCAATTATTTACAATTATTTTAAATTATTTTCAATTATTCTAAATTATTTTAAATTATTTTCAATTATTTTCAATTATTTATCAATTATTTTCAATTATTTTCAATTATTTTCAATTATTTTCAATTATTTCCAATTATTTTCAATTATTTTCAATTATTTATCAATTATTTTCAATTATTTTCAATTATTTATCAATTATTTTCAATTATTTTCAATTATTTTCAATTATTTATCAATTATTTTCAATTATTTAAATTATTTTCAATTATTTTCAATTATTTTCAATTATTTAAATTATTTTCAATTATTTTCAATTATTTTCAATTATTTTCAATTATTTTAAATTATTTTCAATTATTTTAAATTATTTTCAATTATTTATCAATTATTTTAAATTATTTTCAATTATTTTCAATTATTTTCAATTATTTTCAATTATTTTCAATTATTTTCAATTATTTTCAATTATTTATCAATTATTTTCAATTATTTTCAATTATTTTCAATTATTTTCAATTATTTTCATTAATTTTCAATTATTTTCAATTATTTTCAATTATTATCAATTATTTTCAATTATTTTCAATTATTTTCAATTATTTTCAGATATTTCCAATTATTTTCAATTTTTTCAATTCTTTTCAATTCTTTTCAATTATTTTCAATTATTTTAAATTATTTTAAATTATTTTCAACTATTTATCAATTATTTTGAATTATTTTCAATTATTTTGAATTATTTTCAATTATTTTCAATTATTTTCAATTATTTTCAATTATTTATCAATTATTTTCAATTATTTTCAATTATTTTCAATTATTTTCATTAATTTTTAATAATTTTTAATTATTTATCAATTATTTTCAATTATTTTCAATTATTTTCAATTATTTTCAATTATTTTCAATTATTTTCAATTATTTTCAATTATTTTCAATTATTTTCAATTATTATAAATTATTTTCAATTATTTTAAATTATTTTCAATTATTTATCAATTATTTCCAATTATTTGCTATTATTATCCAATTATTTTCAATTATTTCCATTAATTTTCAATTATTTTCAATTATTTTCAATTATTATCAATTATTTTCAATTATTTTCAATTATTTTCAATTATTTTCAATTATTTTCAATTATTTATCAATTATTTTCAATTATTTTCAATTATTTTCAATTATTTTCATTAATTTTTAATAATTTTCAATTATTTATCAATTATTTTCAATTATTTATCAATTATTTTCAATTATTTTCAATTATTTTCAATTATTTTCAATTATTTCCAATTATTTTCAATTATTTTCAATTATTTATCAATTATTTTCAATTATTTTCAATTATTTTCAATTATTTTCAATTATTTATCAATTATTTTCAATTATTTCAATTATTTTCAATTATTTTCAATGATTTGTAATTATTTTCAATTATTTTCAATTAGTTATCAATTATTTTCAATTATTTTAAATTATTTTAAATTATTTTCAATTATTTATCAATTATATATCAATTATTTATCAATTATTTTCAATTATTTTCAATTATTTTAAATTATTTTCAATTATTTATCAATTATTTTGAATTATTTTCAATTATCTTCAATTATTTTTCAATTATTTTCAATTATTTTCAATTATTTTCAATTATTTATCAATTATTATCAATTATTTTCAATTATTTATCAATTATTTCCAATTATTTGCAATTATTTTCCAATTATTTCCAATTATTTTCAATTATTTTCAATTATTTTCAATTATTTATCAATTATTTTAAATTATTTTCATTTATTTTCAATTATTTTCAATTATTTTAAATTATTTTCAATTATTTATCAATTATTTTCAATTATTTTCAATTATTTTCAATTATTTTCAATTATTTTCAATTATTTCCAATTATTTTCAATTATTTTCAATTATTTATCAATTATTTTCAATTATTTTCAATTATTTTCAATTATTTTCAATTATTTATCAATTATTTTCAATTATTTCAATTATTTTCAATTATTTTCAATGATTTGTAATTATTTTCAATTATTTTCAATTATTTATCAATTATTTTCAATAATTTAAATTATTTTCAATTATTTTCAATTATTTCCAATTATTTTCAATTATTTTCAATTATTTATCAATTATTTTCAATTATTTTCAATTATTTATCAATTATTTTCAATTATTTTAAATTATTTTCAATTTTTTCAATTCTTTTCAATTCTTTTCAATTATTTATCAATTATTTTCAATTATTTTCAATTATTTTAAATTATTTTAAATTATTTTAAATTATTTTCAATTATTTATCAATTATATATCAATTATTTATCAATTATTTTCAATTATTTTCAATTATTTTAAATTATTTTCAATTATTTATCAATTATTTTGAATTATTTTCAATTATTTTCAATTATTTTTCAATTATTTTCAATTATTTTCAATTATTTTCAATTATTTATCAAATATTATCAATTATTTTCAATTATTTATCAATTATTTCCAATTATTTGCAATTATTTTCCAATTATTTCCAATTATTTTCAATTATTTTCAATTATTTTCCATTATTTATCAATTATTTTAAATTATTTTCATTTATTTTCAATTATTTTCAATTATTTTAAATTATTTTCAATTATTTATCAATTATTTATCAATTATTTTCAATTATTTTCAATTATTTTCAATTATTTTCCATTATTTTCAATTATTTTCAATTATTTTCAATTATTTATCAATTATTTTCAATTATTTTCAATTATTTATCAATTATTTCCAATTATTTACAATTATTTTCCAATCATTTCCAATTATTTTCAATTATTTTCAATAATTTTCAATTATTTTCAATAATTTTCAATTATTTTTCAATTATTTTCTATCATTTTCAATTATTTATCAATTATGTATGAATTATTTTCAATTATTTATCAATTATTTTCAATTATTTGTCAATTATTTTTAATTATTTTTAATTATTTTCAAGTATTTTCAATTATTTTCAATTATTTTCAATGATTTTTAATTATTTTCTATTATTTTCAATTATTTTCAATTATTTATCAATTATTTTCAATTATTTCAATTATTTTCAATTATTTTCAATTATTTTCAATTATTTTCAATTATTTATCAATTATTTTCAATTATTTTCAATTATTTTCAATTATTTTGAATTATTTTCATTAATTTTCAATTATTTTCAATTATTTTCAATTATTATCAATTATTTTCAATTATTTTCAATTATTTTCAATTATTTTCAGATATTTCCAATTATTTTCAATTTTTTCAATTCTTTTCAATTCTTTTCAATTATTTATCAATTATTTTCAATTATTTTCAATTATTTTCAATTATTTTCAATGATTTTTAATTATTTTCTATTATTTTCAATTATTTTCAATTATTTATCAATTATTTTCAATTACTTCAATTATTTTCAATTATTTTCAATTATTTTCAATTATTTATCAATTATTTTCAATCATTTTCAATTATTTTGAATTATTTTCATTAATATTCAATTATTTTCAATTATTTTCAATTATTATCAATTATTTTCAATTATTTTCAATTATTTTCAATTATTTTCAATTATTTTCAATTATTTATCAATTATTTTCAATTATTTTCAATTATTTTCAATTATTTTCATTAATTTTTAATAATTTTCAATTATTTATCAATTATTTTCAATTATTTTCAATTATTTTCAATTATTTTCAATTATTTTCAATTATTTTCAATTATTTTCAATTATTTTCAATTATTTTCAATTATTTTCAATTATTTTCAATTATCATAAATTATTTTTAATTATTTTAAATTATTTTCAATTATTTATGAATTATTTCCAATTATTTGCAATTATTATCCAATTATTTTCAATTATTTTGAATTATTTTCAATTATTTTCAATTATTTTCAATTATTTGTAATTATTTTCAATTATTTTCAATTATTTTCAATTATTTTCAATTATTTATCAATTATTTTCAATTATTTTCAATTATTTTAAATTATTTTAAATTATTTTAAATTATTTTAAATTATTTTAAATTATTTATCAATTATTTATCAATTATTTTCAATTATTTTCAATTATTTTCAATTATTTTCAATTATTTTCCATTATTTTCAATTATTTTCAATTATTTTCAATTATTTTCAATTATTTTCAATTATTTTCAATTATTTATCAATTATTTTCAATTATTTTCAATTATTTTCAATTATTTTCAATTATTTTCAATTATTTTCAATTATTTTCAATTATTTTCAATTATTATCAATTATTTTCAATTATTTTCAATTATTTTCAATTATTTTCAGATATTTCCAATTATTTTCAATTTTTTCAATTCTTTTCAATTCTTTTCAATTATTTATCAATTATTTTCAATTATTTTCCATTATTTTCAATTATTTTCAATTATTTTCAATTATTTTCAACTATTTATCAATTATTTTGAATTATTTTAAATTATTTTCAATTATTTTCAATTATTTATCAATTATTTTCAATTATTTTCAATTATTTTCAATTATTTTAAATTATTTTCAATTATTTATCAATTATTTCCAATTATTTGCAATTATTATCCAATTATTTTCAATTATTTAAAATTATTTTCAATTATTTTCAATTATTTTAAATTATTTTAAATTATTTTCAATTATTTATCAATTATATATCAATTATTTATCAATTATTTTCAATTATTTTCAATTATTTTAAATTATTTTCAATTATTTATCAATTATTTTGAATTATTTTCAATTATCTTCAATTATTTTTCAATTATTTTCAATTATTTTCAATTATTTTCAATTATTTATCAATTATTATCAATTATTTTCAATTATTTATCAATTATTTCCAATTATTTGCAATTATTTTCCAATTATTTCCAATTATTTTCAATTATTTTCAATTATTTTCAATTATTTATCAATTATTTTAAATTATTTTCATTTATTTTCAATTATTTTCAATTATTTTAAATTATTTTCAATTATTTATCAATTATTTTCAATTATTTTCAATTATTTTCAATTATTTTCAATTATTTCCAATTATTTTCAATTATTTTCAATTATTTATCAATTATTTTCAATTATTTTCAATTATTTTCAATTATTTTCAATTATTTATCAATTATTTTCAATTATTTCAATTATTTTCAATTATTTTCAATGATTTGTAATTATTTTCAATTATTTTCAATTATTTATCAATTATTTTCAATAATTTAAATTATTTTCAATTATTTTCAATTATTTCCAATTATTTTCAATTATTTTCAATTATTTATCAATTATTTTCAATTATTTTCAATTATTTATCAATTATTTTCAATTATTTTAAATTATTTTCAATTTTTTCAATTCTTTTCAATTCTTTTCAATTATTTATCAATTATTTTCAATTATTTTCAATTATTTTAAATTATTTTAAATTATTTTAAATTATTTTCAATTATTTATCAATTATATATCAATTATTTATCAATTATTTTCAATTATTTTCAATTATTTTAAATTATTTTCAATTATTTATCAATTATTTTGAATTATTTTCAATTATTTTCAATTATTTTTCAATTATTTTCAATTATTTTCAATTATTTTCAATTATTTATCAATTATTATCAATTATTTTCAATTATTTATCAATTATTTCCAATTATTTGCAATTATTTTCCAATTATTTCCAATTATTTTCAATTATTTTCAATTATTTTCCATTATTTATCAATTATTTTAAATTATTTTCATTTATTTTCAATTATTTTCAATTATTTTAAATTATTTTCAATTATTTATCAATTATTTATCAATTATTTTCAATTATTTTCAATTATTTTCAATTATTTTCCATTATTTTCAATTATTTTCAATTATTTTCAATTATTTATCAATTATTTTCAATTATTTTCAATTATTTATCAATTATTTCCAATTATTTGCAATTATTTTCCAATCATTTCCAATTATTTTCAATTATTTTCAATAATTTTCAATTATTTTCAATAATTTTCAATTATTTTTCAATTATTTTCTATCATTTTCAATTATTTATCAATTATGTATGAATTATTTTCAATTATTTATCAATTATTTTCAATTATTTGTCAATTATTTTTAATTATTTTTAATTATTTTCAAGTATTTTCAATTATTTTCAATTATTTTCAATGATTTTTAATTATTTTCTATTATTTTCAATTATTTTCAATTATTTATCAATTATTTTCAATTATTTCAATTATTTTCAATTATTTTCAATTATTTTCAATTATTTATCAATTATTTTCAATTATTTTCAATTATTTTCAATTATTTTGAATTATTTTCATTAATTTTCAATTATTTTCAATTATTTTCAATTATTATCAATTATTTTCAATTATTTTCAATTATTTTCAATTATTTTCAGATATTTCCAATTATTTTCAATTTTTTCAATTCTTTTCAATTCTTTTCAATTATTTATCAATTATTTTCAATTATTTTCAATTATTTTCAATTATTTTCAATGATTTTTAATTATTTTCTATTATTTTCAATTATTTTCAATTATTTATCAATTATTTTCAATTACTTCAATTATTTTCAATTATTTTCAATTATTTTCAATTATTTATCAATTATTTTCAATCATTTTCAATTATTTTGAATTATTTTCATTAATATTCAATTATTTTCAGATATTTCCAATTATTTTCAATTATTTCCAATTATTTGCAATTATTTTCCAATTATTTCCAATTATTTTCAATTATTTTCAATTATTTTCAATTATTTTCAATTATTTTCAATTATTTTCAATTATTTTCAATTATTTTCAATTATTTTCAATTATTATCAATTATTTTCAATTATTTTCAATTATTTTCAATTATTTTCAGATATTTCCAATTATTTTCAATTTTTTCAATTCTTTTCAATTCTTTTCAATTATTTATCAATTATTTTCAATTATTTTCCATTATTTTCAATTATTTTCAATTATTTTCAATTATTTTCAACTATTTATCAATTATTTTGAATTATTTTAAATTATTTTCAATTATTTTCAATTATTTATCAATTATTTTCAATTATTTTCAATTATTTTCAATTATTTTAAATTATTTTCAATTATTTATCAATTATTTCCAATTATTTGCAATTATTATCCAATTATTTTCAATTATTTAAAATTATTTTCAATTATTTTCAATTATTTTAAATTATTTTAAATTATTTTCAATTATTTATCAATTATATATCAATTATTTATCAATTATTTTCAATTATTTTCAATTATTTTAAATTATTTTCAATTATTTATCAATTATTTTGAATTATTTTCAATTATCTTCAATTATTTTTCAATTATTTTCAATTATTTTCAATTATTTTCAATTATTTATCAATTATTATCAATTATTTTCAATTATTTATCAATTATTTCCAATTATTTGCAATTATTTTCCAATTATTTCCAATTATTTTCAATTATTTTCAATTATTTTCAATTATTTATCAATTATTTTAAATTATTTTCATTTATTTTCAATTATTTTCAATTATTTTAAATTATTTTCAATTATTTATCAATTATTTTCAATTATTTTCAATTATTTTCAATTATTTTCAATTATTTCCAATTATTTTCAATTATTTTCAATTATTTATCAATTATTTTCAATTATTTTCAATTATTTTCAATTATTTTCAATTATTTATCAATTATTTTCAATTATTTCAATTATTTTCAATTATTTTCAATGATTTGTAATTATTTTCAATTATTTTCAATTATTTATCAATTATTTTCAATAATTTAAATTATTTTCAATTATTTTCAATTATTTCCAATTATTTTCAATTATTTTCAATTATTTATCAATTATTTTCAATTATTTTCAATTATTTATCAATTATTTTCAATTATTTTAAATTATTTTCAATTTTTTCAATTCTTTTCAATTCTTTTCAATTATTTATCAATTATTTTCAATTATTTTCAATTATTTTAAATTATTTTAAATTATTTTAAATTATTTTCAATTATTTATCAATTATATATCAATTATTTATCAATTATTTTCAATTATTTTCAATTATTTTAAATTATTTTCAATTATTTATCAATTATTTTGAATTATTTTCAATTATTTTCAATTATTTTTCAATTATTTTCAATTATTTTCAATTATTTTCAATTATTTATCAATTATTATCAATTATTTTCAATTATTTATCAATTATTTCCAATTATTTGCAATTATTTTCCAATTATTTCCAATTATTTTCAATTATTTTCAATTATTTTCCATTATTTATCAATTATTTTAAATTATTTTCATTTATTTTCAATTATTTTCAATTATTTTAAATTATTTTCAATTATTTATCAATTATTTATCAATTATTTTCAATTATTTTCAATTATTTTCAATTATTTTCCATTATTTTCAATTATTTTCAATTATTTTCAATTATTTATCAATTATTTTCAATTATTTTCAATTATTTATCAATTATTTCCAATTATTTGCAATTATTTTCCAATCATTTCCAATTATTTTCAATTATTTTCAATAATTTTCAATTATTTTCAATAATTTTCAATTATTTTTCAATTATTTTCTATCATTTTCAATTATTTATCAATTATGTATGAATTATTTTCAATTATTTATCAATTATTTTCAATTATTTGTCAATTATTTTTAATTATTTTTAATTATTTTCAAGTATTTTCAATTATTTTCAATTATTTTCAATGATTTTTAATTATTTTCTATTATTTTCAATTATTTTCAATTATTTATCAATTATTTTCAATTATTTCAATTATTTTCAATTATTTTCAATTATTTTCAATTATTTATCAATTATTTTCAATTATTTTCAATTATTTTCAATTATTTTGAATTATTTTCATTAATTTTCAATTATTTTCAATTATTTTCAATTATTATCAATTATTTTCAATTATTTTCAATTATTTTCAATTATTTTCAGATATTTCCAATTATTTTCAATTTTTTCAATTCTTTTCAATTCTTTTCAATTATTTATCAATTATTTTCAATTATTTTCAATTATTTTCAATTATTTTCAATGATTTTTAATTATTTTCTATTATTTTCAATTATTTTCAATTATTTATCAATTATTTTCAATTACTTCAATTATTTTCAATTATTTTCAATTATTTTCAATTATTTATCAATTATTTTCAATCATTTTCAATTATTTTGAATTATTTTCATTAATATTCAATTATTTTCAATTATTTTCAATTATTATCAATTATTATCAATTATTTTCAATTATTTTCAATTATTTTCAATTATTTTCAGATATTTCCAATTATTTTCAATTATTTCCAATTATTTGCAATTATTTTCCAATTATTTCCAATTATTTTCAATTATTTTCAATTATTTTAATTATTTATCAATTATTTTCATTTATTTTCAATTATTTTCAATTATTTTAAATTATTTTCAATTATTTTCAATTATTTTAAATTATTTTCAATTATTTTCAATTATTTTCAATTATTTATCAATTATTTTCAATTATTTTCAATTATTTTCAATTATTTTCATTAATTTTCAATTATTTTCAATTATTTATCAATTATTTACAATTATTTTAAATTATTTTCAATTATTCTAAATTATTTTAAATTATTTTCAATTATTTTCAATTATTTATCAATTATTTTCAATTATTTTCAATTATTTTCAATTATTTTCAATTATTTCCAATTATTTTCAATTATTTTCAATTATTTATCAATTATTTTCAATTATTTTCAATTATTTATCAATTATTTTCAATTATTTTCAATTATTTTCAATTATTTATCAATTATTTTCAATTATTTAAATTATTTTCAATTATTTTCAATTATTTTCAATTATTTAAATTATTTTCAATTATTTTCAATTATTTTCAATTATTTTCAATTATTTTAAATTATTTTCAATTATTTATCAATTATTTTAAATTATTTTCAATTATTTTCAATTATTTTCAATTATTTTCAATTATTTTCAATTATTTTCAATTATTTTCAATTATTTATCAATTATTTTCAATTATTTTCAATTATTTTCAATTATTTTCAATTATTTTCATTAATTTTCAATTATTTTCAATTATTTTCAATTATTATCAATTATTTTCAATTATTTTCAATTATTTTCAATTATTTTCAGATATTTCCAATTATTTTCAATTTTTTCAATTCTTTTCAATTCTTTTCAATTATTTTCAATTATTTTAAATTATTTTAAATTATTTTCAACTATTTATCAATTATTTTGAATTATTTTGAATTATTTTCAATTATTTTCAATTATTTTCAATTATTTTCAATTATTTTCAATTATTTATCAATTATTTTCAATTATTTTCAATTATTTTCAATTATTTTCATTAATTTTTAATAATTTTTAATTATTTATCAATTATTTTCAATTATTTTCAATTATTTTCAATTATTTTCAATTATTTTCAATTATTTTCAATTATTTTCAATTATTTTCAATTATTTTCAATTATTATAAATTATTTTCAATTATTTTAAATTATTTTCAATTATTTATCAATTATTTCCAATTATTTGCTATTATTATCCAATTATTTTCAATTATTTCCATTAATTTTCAATTATTTTCAATTATTTTCAATTATTATCAATTATTTTCAATTATTTTCAATTATTTTCAATTATTTTCAATTATTTTCAATTATTTATCAATTATTTTCAATTATTTTCAATTATTTTCAATTATTTTCATTAATTTTTAATAATTTTCAATTATTTATCAATTATTTTCAATTATTTATCAATTATTTTCAATTATTTTCAATTATTTTCAATTATTTTCAATTATTTCCAATTATTTTCAATTATTTTCAATTATTTATCAATTATTTTCAATTATTTTCAATTATTTTCAATTATTTTCAATTATTTATCAATTATTTTCAATTATTTCAATTATTTTCAATTATTTTCAATGATTTGTAATTATTTTCAATTATTTTCAATTAGTTATCAATTATTTTCAATTATTTTAAATTATTTTAAATTATTTTCAATTATTTATCAATTATATATCAATTATTTATCAATTATTTTCAATTATTTTCAATTATTTTAAATTATTTTCAATTATTTATCAATTATTTTGAATTATTTTCAATTATCTTCAATTATTTTTCAATTATTTTCAATTATTTTCAATTATTTTCAATTATTTATCAATTATTATCAATTATTTTCAATTATTTATCAATTATTTCCAATTATTTGCAATTATTTTCCAATTATTTCCAATTATTTTCAATTATTTTCAATTATTTTCAATTATTTATCAATTATTTTAAATTATTTTCATTTATTTTCAATTATTTTCAATTATTTTAAATTATTTTCAATTATTTATCAATTATTTTCAATTATTTTCAATTATTTTCAATTATTTTCAATTATTTTCAATTATTTCCAATTATTTTCAATTATTTTCAATTATTTATCAATTATTTTCAATTATTTTCAATTATTTTCAATTATTTTCAATTATTTTCAATAATTTTCAATTATTTTTCAATTATTTTCTATCATTTTCAATTATTTATCAATTATGTATGAATTATTTTCAATTATTTATCAATTATTTTCAATTATTTGTCAATTATTTTTAATTATTTTTAATTATTTTCAAGTATTTTCAATTATTTTCAATTATTTTCAATGATTTTTAATTATTTTCTATTATTTTCAATTATTTTCAATTATTTATCAATTATTTTCAATTATTTCAATTATTTTCAATTATTTTCAATTATTTTCAATTATTTTCAATTATTTATCAATTATTTTCAATTATTTTCAATTATTTTCAATTATTTTGAATTATTTTCATTAATTTTCAATTATTTTCAATTATTTTCAATTATTATCAATTATTTTCAATTATTTTCAATTATTTTCAATTATTTTCAGATATTTCCAATTATTTTCAATTTTTTCAATTCTTTTCAATTCTTTTCAATTATTTATCAATTATTTTCAATTATTTTCAATTATTTTCAATTATTTTCAATGATTTTTAATTATTTTCTATTATTTTCAATTATTTTCAATTATTTATCAATTATTTTCAATTACTTCAATTATTTTCAATTATTTTCAATTATTTTCAATTATTTATCAATTATTTTCAATCATTTTCAATTATTTTGAATTATTTTCATTAATATTCAATTATTTTCAATTATTTTCAATTATTATCAATTATTATCAATTATTTTCAATTACTTTCAATTATTTTCAATTATTTTCAGATATTTCCAATTATTTTCAATTATTTCCAATTATTTGCAATTATTTTCCAATTATTTCCAATTATTTTCAATTATTTTCAATTATTTTAATTATTTATCAATTATTTTCATTTATTTTCAATTATTTTCAATTATTTTAAATTATTTTCAATTATTTTCAATTATTTTAAATTATTTTCAATTATTTTCAATTATTTTCAATTATTTATCAATTATTTTCAATTATTTTCAATTATTTTCAATTATTTTCATTAATTTTCAATTATTTTCAATTATTTATCAATTATTTACAATTATTTTAAATTATTTTCAATTATTCTAAATTATTTTAAATTATTTTCAATTATTTTCAATTATTTATCAATTATTTTCAATTATTTTCAATTATTTTCAATTATTTTCAATTATTTCCAATTATTTTCAATTATTTTCAATTATTTATCAATTATTTTCAATTATTTTCAATTATTTATCAATTATTTTCAATTATTTTCAATTATTTTCAATTATTTATCAATTATTTTCAATTATTTAAATTATTTTCAATTATTTTCAATTATTTTCAATTATTTAAATTATTTTCAATTATTTTCAATTATTTTCAATTATTTTCAATTATTTTAAATTATTTTCAATTATTTATCAATTATTTTAAATTATTTTCAATTATTTTCAATTATTTTCAATTATTTTCAATTATTTTCAATTATTTTCAATTATTTATCAATTATTTTCAATTATTTTCAATTATTTTCAATTATTTTCAATTATTTTCATTAATTTTCAATTATTTTCAATTATTTTCAATTATTATCAATTATTTTCAATTATTTTCAATTATTTTCAATTATTTTCAGATATTTCCAATTATTTTCAATTTTTTCAATTCTTTTCAATTCTTTTCAATTCTTTTCAATTATTTTCAATTATTTTAAATTATTTTAAATTATTTTCAACTATTTATCAATTATTTTGAATTATTTTCAATTATTTTCAATTATTTTCAATTATTTTCAATTATTTTCAATTATTTTCAATTATTTATCAATTATTTTCAATTATTTTCAATTATTTTCAATTATTTTCATTAATTTTTAATAATTTTTAATTATTTATCAATTATTTTCAATTATTTTCAATTATTTTCAATTATTTTCAATTATTTTCAATTATTTTCAATTATTTTCAATTATTTTCAATTATTTTCAATTATTATAAATTATTTTCAATTATTTTAAATTATTTTCAATTATTTATCAATTATTTCCAATTATTTGCTATTATTATCCAATTATTTTCAATTATTTCCATTAATTTTCAATTATTTTCAATTATTTTCAATTATTATCAATTATTTTCAATTATTTTCAATTATTTTCAATTATTTTCAATTATTTTCAATTATTTATCAATTATTTTCAATTATTTTCAATTATTTTCAATTATTTTCATTAATTTTTAATAATTTTCAATTATTTATCAATTATTTTCAATTATTTTCAATTATTTTCAATTATTTTCAATTATTTTCAATTATTTTCAATTATTTTCAATTATTTTCAATTATTTTCAATTATTTTCAATTATCATAAATTATTTTCAATTATTTTAAATTATTTTCAATTATTTATGAATTATTTCCAATTATTTGCAATTATTATCCAATTATTTTCAATTATTTTGAATTATTTTCAATTATTTTCAATTATTTTCAATTATTTGTAATTATTTTCAATTATTTTCAATTATTTTCAATTATTTTCAATTATTTATCAATTATTTTCAATTATTTTCAATTATTTTAAATTATTTTAAATTATTTTAAATTATTTTAAATTATTTTAAATTATTTATCAATTATTTATCAATTATTTTCAATTATTTTCAATTATTTTCAATTATTTTCAATTATTTTCCATTATTTTCAATTATTTTCAATTATTTTCAATTATTTTCAATTATTTTCAATTATTTTCAATTATTTATCAATTATTTTCAATTATTTTCAATTATTTTCAATTATTTTCAATTATTTTCAATTATTTTCAATTATTTTCAATTATTTTCAATTATTATTAATTATTTTCAATTATTTTCAATTATTTTCAATTATTTTCAGATATTTCCAATTATTTTCAATTTTTTCAATTCTTTTCAATTCTTTTCAATTATTTATCAATTATTTTCAATTATTTTCCATTATTTTCAATTATTTTCAATTATTTTCAATTATTTTCAACTATTTATCAATTATTTTGAATTATTTTAAATTATTTTCAATTATTTTCAATTATTTATCAATTATTTTCAATTATTTTCAATTATTTTCAATTATTTTAAATTATTTTCAATTATTTATCAATTATTTCCAATTATTTGCAATTATTATCCAATTATTTTCAATTATTTAAAATTATTTTCAATTATTTTCAATTATTTTAAATTATTTTAAATTATTTTCAATTATTTATCAATTATATATCAATTATTAATCAATTATTTTCAATTATTTTCAATTATTTTAAATTATTTTCAATTATTTATCAATTATTTTGAATTATTTTCAATTATCTTCAATTATTTTTCAATTATTTTCAATTATTTTCAATTATTTTCAATTATTTATCAATTATTATCAATTATTTTCAATTATTTATCAATTATTTCCAATTATTTGCAATTATTTTCCAATTATTTCCAATTATTTTCAATTATTTTCAATTATTTTCAATTATTTATCAATTATTTTAAATTATTTTCATTTATTTTCAATTATTTTCAATTATTTTAAATTATTTTCAATTATTTATCAATTATTTTCAATTATTTTCAATTATTTTCAATTATTTTCAATTCTTTCCAATTATTTTCAATTATTTTCAATTATTTATCAATTATTTTCAATTATTTTCAATTATTTTCAATTATTTTCAATTATTTATCAATTATTTTCAATTATTTCAATTATTTTCAATTATTTTCAATGATTTGTAATTATTTTCAATTATTTTCAATTATTTATCAATTATTTTCAATAATTTAAATTATTTTCAATTATTTTCAATTATTTCCAATTATTTTCAATTATTTTCAATTATTTATCAATTATTTTCAATTATTTTCAATTATTTATCAATTATTTTCAATTATTTTAAATTATTTTCAATTTTTTCAATTCTTTTCAATTCTTTTCAATTATTTATCAATTATTTTCAATTATTTTCAATTATTTTAAATTATTTTAAATTATTTTAAATTATTTTCAATTATTTATCAATTATATATCAATTATTTATCAATTATTTTCAATTATTTTCAATTATTTTAAATTATTTTCAATTATTTATCAATTATTTTGAATTATTTTCAATTATTTTCAATTATTTTTCAATTATTTTCAATTATTTTCAATTATTTTCAATTATTTTCAATTATTTATCAATTATTATCAATTATTTTCAATTATTTATCAATTATTTCCAATTATTTGCAATTATTTTCCAATTATTTCCAATTATTTTCAATTATTTTCAATTATTTTCCATTATTTATCAATTATTTTAAATTATTTTCATTTATTTTCAATTATTTTCAATTATTTTAAATTATTTTCAATTATTTATCAATTATTTTCAATTATTTTCAATTATTTTCAATTATTTTCAATTATTTCCAATTATTTTCAATTATTTTCAATTATTTATCAATTATTTTCAATTATTTTCAATTATTTTCAATTATTTTCAATTATTTATCAATTATTTTCAATTATTTCAATTATTTTCAATTATTTTCAATGATTTGTAATTATTTTCAATTATTTTCAATTAGTTATCAATTATTTTCAATTATTTTCAATTATTTTCAATTATTTTCAATTATTTCCAATTATTTTCAATTATTTTCAATTATTTATCAATTATTTTCAATTATTTTCAATTATTTATCAATTATTTTCAATTATTTTCAATTATTTTCAATTATTTTCAATTTTTTCAATTCTTTTCAATTCTTTACAATTATTTATCAATTATTTTCAATTATTTTCCATTATTTTCAATTATTTTCAATTATTTTCAATTATTTTCAACTATTTATCAATTATTTTGAATTATTTTGAATTATTTTCAATTATTTTCAATTATTTTCAATTATTTTCAATTATTTTCAATTATTTATCAATTATTTCCAATTATTTTCAATTATTTTCAATTATTTTCTTTAATTTTTAATAATTTTCAATTATTTATCAATTATTTTCAATTATTTTCAATTATTTTCAATTATTTTCAATTATTTTCAATTATTTTCAATTATTTTCAATTATTTTAAATTATTTTAAATTATTTTCAATTATTTTCAATTATTTATCAATTATTTTCAATTATTTTCAATTATTTTAAATTATTTTCAATTATTTATCAATTATTTTCAATTATTTCAATTATTTTCAATTATTTTCAATGATTTGTAATTATTTTCAATTATTTTCAATTATTTATCAATTATTTTCAATTATTTTCAATTATTTTCAATTATTTTCAATTATTTCCAATTATTTTCAATTATTTTCAATTATTTATCAATTATTTTCAATTATTTTCAATTATTTATCAATTATTTATCAATTATTTTCAATTATTTTCCATTATTTTCAATTATTTATGAATTATTTATCAATTATTTTAAATTATTTTCAATTATTTTCAATTATTTATCAATTATTTATTAATTATTTATCAATTATTTTCAATTATTTTTCAATTATTTTAAATTATTTTCAATTATTTTCAATTATTTATGAATTATTATCAATTATTTTCAATTATTTATCAATTATTTCCAATTATTTGCAATTATTTTCCAATTATTTCCAATTATTTTCAATTATTTTCAATTATTTTCAATTATTTTTCAATTATTTTCTATCATTTTCAATTATTTATCAATTATGTATGAATTATTTTCAATTATTTATCAATTATTTTCAATTATTTGTCTATTATTTTAAATTATTTTGAATTATTTTCAATTATTTTCTATTATTTTCAATTATTTTCAATGATTTTTAATTATTTTCTATTATTTTCAATTATTTTCAATTATTTATCAATTATTTTCAATTACTTCAATTATTTTCAATTATTTTCAATTATTTTCAATTATTTTGAATTATTTTCAATTATTTATCAATTATTTTCAATTATTTTCAATTATTTTCAATTATTTTGAATTATTTTCATTAATTTTCAATTATTTTCAATTATTTTCAATTATTATGAATTATTATCAATTATTTTCACTATTTTCAATTATTTTAATTTATTTTCAGATATTTCCAATTATTTTCAATTTTTTCAATTCTTTTCAATTCTTTTCAATTATTTATCAATTATTTTCAATTATTTTCAATTATTTCCAATTATTTTCAATTATTTTCAATTATTTTCAATCATTTATCAATTAGTATGAATTATTTTCAATTATTTTCAATTATTTTCAATTATTTTCAATTATTTTCAATTATTTTCAATTATTTATCAATTATTTTCAATTATTTTCAATTATTTTCAATTATTTTCATTAATTTTCAATTATTTTCAATTATTTATCAATTATTTACAATTATTTTCAATTATTTTCAATTATTTTCAATTATTTTAAATTATTTTCAATTATTTTAAATTATTTATCAATTATTTATCAATTATTTATCAATTATTTTCAATTATTTTAAATTATTTTCAATTATTTATCAATTATTTTGAATTATTTTCAATTATTTTCAATTATTTATCAATTATTATCAATTATTTTCAATTATTTATCAATTATTTCCAATTATTTGCAATTATTTTCCAATTATTTCCAATTATTTTCAATTATTTCCAATTATTTTCAATTATTTTCAATTATTTATCAAATATCATCAATAAACCAAATCATTTATAAACCATTTATCAGTCATTCATCAATGATTTTTAATTATTTTCAATTATTTTCAATTATTTATCAATTATTTTCAATTATTTTCAATTATTTTCAATTATTTCCAATTATTTTCAATTATTTATCAATTATTTTCAATTATTTTCAATTATTTTCAATTATTTTCAATTATTTATCAATTATTTTCAATTATTTAAATTATTTTAAATTATTTTCAAATATTTTCAATTATTTTCAATTATTTATCAATTATTATCAATTATTTTCAATTATTTATCAATTATTTCCAATTATTTGCAATTATTTTCCAATTATTTCCAATTATTTTCAATTATTTTCAATTATTTTCAATTATTTATCAATTATTTTCAATTATTTTCATTTATTTTAAATTATTTTCAATTATTTTAAATTATTTTCAATTATTTATCAATTATTTTCAATTATTTTCAATTATTTTCAATTATTTTCAATTATTTATCAATTATTTTCAATTATTTAAATTATTTTCAATTATTTTCAATTATTTTCAATTATTTAAATTATTTTCAATTATTTTCAATTATTTTCAATTATTTTCAATTATTTTCAATTATTTTCAATTATTTTCAATTATTTATCAATTATTTTAAATTATTTTCAATTATTTTCAATTATTTTCAATTATTTTCAGTTATTTTCAATTATTTTCAATTATTTTCAATTATTTATCAATTATTTTCAATTATTTTCAATTATTTTCAATTATTTTCAATTATTTTCAATTATTTTCATTAATTTTCAGTTATTTTCAATTATTTTCAATTATTATCAATTATTTTCAATTATTTTCAATTATTTTCAATTATTTTCAGATATTTCCAATTATTTTCAATTTTTTCAATTCTTTTCAATTCTTTTCAATTATTTATCAATTATTTTCAATTATTTTCCATTATTTTCAATTATTTTCAATTATTTTCAATTATTTTCAACTATTTATCAATTATTTTGAATTATTTTCAATTATTTTCAATTATTTTCAATTATTTTCAATTATTTTCAATTATTTATCAATTATTTTCAATTATTTTCGATTATTTTCAATTATTTTCATTAATTTTTAATAATTTTCAATTATTTATCAATTATTTTCAATTATTTTCAATTATTTTCAATTATTTTCAATTATTTTCAATTATTTTCAATTATTTTCAATTATTTTAAATTATTTTCAATTATTTTAAATTATTTTAAATTATTTATCAATTATTTCCAATTATTTGCAATTATTATCCAATTATTTTCAATTATTTTAAATTATTTTCAATTATTTTCAATTATTTTCAATTATTTGTAATTATTTTCAATTATTTTCAATTATTTTCAATTATTTTCAATTATTTTCAATTATTGAAATTATTATCCAATTATTATCCAATTATTTTCAATTATTTTAAATTATTTTCAATTATTTTCAATTATTTTCAATTATTTGTAATTATTTTCAATTATTTTCAATTATTTTCAATTATTTTCAATTATTTATCAATTATTTTCAATTATTTTCAATTATTTTCAATTATTTTAAATTATTTTAAATTATTTTAAATTATTTTAAATTATTTATCAATTATTTATCAATTATTTATGAATTATTTATCAATTATTTTCAATTATTTTCAATTATTTTAAATTATTTTCAATTATTTATCAATTATTTTGAATTATTTTCATTTATTTTCAATTATTTTCAATTATTTTAAATTATTTTTAATTATTTATCAATTATTTTCAATTATTTTCAATTATTTTCAATTATTTTCAATTATTTTCAATTATTTCCAATTATTTTCTATTATTTTCAATTATTTATCAATTATTTTCAATTATTTTCAATTATTTTCAATTATTTTCAATTATTTGCAATTATTTATCAATTATTTTCAATTATTTCAATTATTTTCAATTATTTTCAATGATTTGTAATTATTTTCAATTATTTTCAATTATTTATCAATTATTTTCAATTATTTTCAATTATTTTCAATTATTTTCAATTATTTCCAATTATTTTCAATTATTTATCAATGATTTTCAATTATTTTCAATTATTTATCAATTATTTTCAATTATTTTCAATTATTTTCAATTATTTTCAATTTTTTCAATTCTTTTCAATTCTTTTCAATTATTTATCAATTATTTTCAATTATTTTCCATTATTTTCAATTATTTTCAATTATTTTCAATTATTTTCAATTATTTTCAACTATTTATCAATTATTTTGAATTATTTTCAATTATTTTCAATTATTTTCAATTATTTTCAATTATTTATCAATTATTTTCAATTATTTTCAATTATTTTCAATTATTTTCAATTATTTTCATTAATTTTTAATAATTTTCAATTATTTATCAATTATTTTCAATTATTTTCAATTATTTTCAATTATTTTCAATTATTTTCAATTATTTTCAATTATTTTCAATTATTTTAAATTATTTTCAATTATTTTCAATTATTTTAAATTATTTTCAATTATTTTAAATTATTTTCAATTATTTATCAATTATTTCCAATTATTTGCAATTATTATCCAATTATTTTCAATTATTTTAAATTATTTTCAATTATTTTCAATTATTTTCAATTATTTGTAATTATTTTCAATTATTTTCAATTATTTTCAATTATTTTCAATTATTTTGTCACGTCCCGGGTGGAGGTCTATGGGGACAATGACACTGTGGGGTTAATGGAGTTGGAGGCGAGGATCTTAAATCCTGCACACTCGGGGTAGAGGGATTGGAGGCGAGGATCTTGAATCCTGCACACTCGGAGTAGAGGGATTGGAGGCGAGGATCTTGAATCCTGCACACTCGGAGTAGAGGGATTGGAGGCGAGGATCTTGAATCCTGCACACTCGGTGTAGAGGGATTGGAGGCGAGGATCTTGAATCCTGCACACTCGGAGTAGAGGGATTGGAGGCGAGGATCTTGAATCCTACACACTCGGAGTAGAGGGATTGGAGGCGAGGATCTTGAATCCTGCACACTCGGAGTAGAGGGATTGGAGGCGAGGATCTTGAATCCTGCACACTCGGTGTAGAGGGATTGGAGGCGAGGATCTTGAATCCTGCACACTCGGTGTAGAGGGATTGGAGGCGAGGATCTTGAATCCTGCACATTCGGTGTAGAGGGATTGGAGGCGAGGATCTTGAATCCTGCACACTCGGCGACCAGGGAGGTTTAAAGGCGAAATTATACTGGGGGAACACCCGTTAGAACACTTGTTGGTTTTTGTTTCTATTTGGTAATTGGATTTACCGATGCATCCATATAAGAAATCACCTGGCTATACGCGGCTCATACAAAAGAACGTTAGTAAACACTATAAGAACACTTGAGTTCGCGAACCGAGATCAGTTGTTGCTGCAGTCCGTTATAGCTTGGAATCTCCGCGGCCACAGGGTAAACACATTAATATGAAGCGAGGTTTAAAGCAAAGCGGTTTATTTAGCTTTAAGCACGTATATATGCACCGCGATGGCGCTTTATGCAGTAACAAGAATAATAATATAAAATGATGAACATGAATACATGCGAACACACGAAAGAAAGCAATTTGAAATACAATAAGAGTTAATGCAAGTAAATGATATATGAAACGCAATGGGCGTTAAGAAAGTACAATAATACGAGCGATAAGCTTTAGTAAGGAAGAAATACGAAATGCAATAAGAGTTAATACTAGTAAATGATATATGAAACGCAATAGGCGTTTTGTTAGAAGGTAGTAAATGGTATGAAGATGATACACAATGTAATTTTAGTAATGTTAATCGCTTACAGTAGTTGTCGTAGATCGTAGAGTGTGACACAGTTTAAACTTTCCGAATACTTTTTGATGATACACGTTATCGACCACTGGTGTCAGTCGAAGAGAGTTAATACTAGTAAATGATATATGGAACGCAATACGTTATTGACCACTGGTGTCAGTCGAAGAAGTTTAGAAGAGAGTTCACGGCCTCTTGGGCCCGGGTATTTATACGGTTTTCGGAAGATCGTTACGGGCGAAGGGGATGCGCGGTATGCACCGTGGCACGCGCCGCGGTATCATTTCCGGGTTTCTTTGCCGCATGAAATAAGTGTCCACAATTGGAACGCGCGGACAATAGAGTAAGACCTCTGGGGGTTTTTCATTGGCACGAACTATTAGCCGCAAGGACTTCCGGGGTTTTTCAGTTGCTTGGGCTTTTGACAAGAGAGCATTTATCTGATTTGATGGATTTTGGGAGTTTTAGTTGGAAATAGGTGAGCGCGGTCTCGAATCAGGAGTGATTTGGGAGACAGACATTGTTATAAAACCGGCTCGAAAAATAGTGGGACGTTACAATTTATCAATTATTTTCAATTATTTTCAATTATTTTAAATTATTTTAAATTATTTTAAATTATTTTCAATTATTTATCAATTATTTATCAATTATTTATCAATTATTTTAAATTATTTTCAATTATTTTAAATTATTTTCAATTATTTATCAATTATTTTGAATTATTTTGAATTATTTTCATTTATTTTCAATTATTTTCAATTATTTTAAATTATTTTCAATTATTTATCAATTATTTTCAATTATTTTCAATTATTTTCAATTATTTTCAATTATTTTCAATTATTTTCAATTATTTTCAATTATTTTCAATTATTTTCAATTATTTTCAATTATTTCCAATTATTTTCAATTATTTTCAATTATTTATCAATTATTTTCAATTATTTTCTATTATTTTAAATTATTTTCAATTATTTATCAATTATTTCAATTATTTTCAATTATTTTCAATGATTTGTAATTATTTTCAATTATTTTCAATTATTTATCAATTATTTTCAATTATTTTCAATTATTTTCAATTATTTTCAATTATTTCCAATTATTTTCAATTATTTTCAATTATTTATCAATTATTTTCAATTATTTTCAATTATTTATCAATTATTTTCAATTATTTTCAATTATTTTCAATTATTTTCAATTATTTATCAATTATTTTCATTTATTTTCAATTATTTTCATTTATTTTCAATTATTTTCAATTATTTTCAATTATTTTCAATTATTTTCAATTATTTATCAATTATTTTCAATTATTATCAATTATTTTAAATTATTTTCAATTATTTTCAATTATTTATCAATTATTTTCAATCATTTTCAATCATTTATCAATCATTTATGAATCATTTATCAATGATTTTTGATTATTTTCAATTATTTTCAATTATTTATCAATTATTTTCAATTATTTTCAATTATTTTCAATTATTTATCAATTATTATCAATTATTTTCAATTATTTTCAATTATTTTCAATTATTGTCAATTATTTTCAATTATTTGTAATTATTTTCAATTATTTTCCATTATTCTCAATTATTTATGAATTATTTATCAATTATTTATCAATTATTTTAAATTATTTTCAATTATTTTCAATTATTTATAAATTATTTATTAATTATTTATCAATTATTTTCAATTATTTTTCAATTATTTTAAATTATTTTCAATTATTTTCAATTATTTATGAATTATTATCAATTATTTTCAATTATTTATCAATTATTTCCAATTATTTGCAATTATTTTCCAATTATTTCCAATTATTTTCAATTATTTTCAATTATTTTCAATTATTTTTCAATTATTTTCTATCATTTTCAATTATTTATCAATTATGTATGAATTATTTTCAATTATTTATCAATTATTTTCAATTATTTGTCAATTATTTTAAATTATTTTGAATTATTTTCAATTATTTTCAATTATTTTCAATTATTTTCAATTATTTTCAATTATTTTCAATTATTTATCAATTATTTTCATTTATTTTCAATTATTTTAATTTATTTTCAATTATTTTCAATTATTTTCAATTATTTTCAATTATTTTCAATTATTTATCAATTATTTTCAATTATTATCAATTATTTTAAATTATTTTCAATTATTTTCAATTATTTATCAATTATTTTCAATCATTTTCAATCATTTATCAATCATTTATGAATCATTTATCAATGATTTTTGATTATTTTCAATTATTTTCAATTATTTATCAATTATTTTCAATTATTTTCAATTATTTTCAATTATTTATCAATTATTATCAATTATTTTCAATTATTTTCAATTATTTTCAATTATTGTCAATTATTTTCAATTATTTGTAATTATTTTCAATTATTTTCCATTATTCTCAATTATTTATGAATTATTTATCAATTATTTTAAATTATTTTCAATTATTTTCAATTATTTATCAATTATTTATTAATTATTTATCAATTATTTTCAATTATTTTTCAATTATTTTAAATTATTTTCAATTATTTTCAATTATTTATGAATTATTATCAATTATTTTCAATTATTTATCAATTATTTCCAATTATTTGCAATTATTTTCCAATTATTTCCAATTATTTTCAATTATTTTCAATTATTTTCAATTATTTTTCAATTATTTTCTATCATTTTCAATTATTTATCAATTATGTATGAATTATTTTCAATTATTTATCAATTATTTTCAATTATTTGTCAATTATTTTAAATTATTTTGAATTATTTTCAATTATTTTCAATTATTTTCAATTATTTTCAATGATTTTTAATTATTTTCTATTATTTTCAATTATTTTCAATTATTTATCAATTATTCTCAATTACTTCAATTATTTTCAATTATTTTCAATTATTTTCAATTATTTTCAATTATTTTCAATTATTTTCAATTATTTTGAATTATTTTCAATTATTTATCAATTATTTTCAATTATTTTCAATTATTTTCAATTATTTTGAATTATTTTAATTAATTTTCAATTATTTTCAATCATTTTCAATTATTATCAATTATTATCAATTATTTTCAATTATTTTCAATTATTTTCAGATATTATCAATTATTTTCAATTTTTTCAATTCTTTTCAATTCTTTTCAATTATTTATCAATTATTTTCAATTATTTTCAATTATTTTCAATTATTTTCAATTATTTTCAATTATTTTCAATCATTTATCAATTAGTATGAATTATTTTCAATTATTTTCAATTATTTTCAATTATTTTCAATTATTTTCAATTATTTTCAATTATTTTCAATTATTTTCAATTATTTTAAATTATTTATCAATTATTTATCAATTATTTATCAATTATTTTCAATTATTTTAAATTATTTTCAATTATTTATCAATTATTTTGAATTATTTTAAATTATTTTCAATTATTTATCAATTATTATCAATTATTTTCAATTATTTATGAATCATTTCCAATTATTTGCAATTATTTTCCAATTATTTTCAATTATTTATCAATTATTTTAAATTATTTTCATTTATTTTCAATTATTTTCAATTATTTTAAATTATTTTCAATTATTTTCAATTATTTTCAATTATTTTCAATTATTTATCAATTATTTTCAATTATTTTCAATTATTTTCCATTATTTTCAATTATTTTCAATTATTTTAAATTATTTTCAAATATTTTCAATTATTTTCAATTATTTATCAATTATTTTAAAATATTTTCAATTATTTTCAATTATTTATCAATTATTTTCAATTATTTACAATTATTTTCAATTATTTTCAATTATTTATCAATTATTTTCAATTATGTTCAATTATTTTCAATTATTTTCAATTATTTTCAATTATTTTCAATTAATTTAAATTATTTTCAATTATTTATCAAATATCATCTATAAACCATTTATCAGTCATTCATCAATGATTTTTAATTATTTTCAATTATTTTCAATTATTTATCAATTATTTTCAATTATTTTCAATTATTTTCAATTATTTTCAATTATTATCAATTATTTCCAATTATTTCCAATTATTTTCAATTATTTTCAATTATTTATCAATTATTTTCAATTATTTTCAATTATTTTCAATTATTTATCAATTATTTTCAATTATTTAAATTATTTTAAATTATTTTCAAATATTTTCAATTATTTTCCATTATTTTCAATTATTTATCAATTATTATCAATTATTTTCAATTATTTATCAATTATTTCCAATTATTTGCAATTATTTTCCAATTATTTCCAATTATTTTCAATTATTTTCAATTATTTTCAATTATTTATCAATTATTTTCAATTATTTTCATTTATTTTCAATTATTTTCAATTATTTTCAATTATTTTCAATTATTTATCAATTATTTTCAATTATTTCAATTATTTTCAATTATTTTCAATGATTTTTAATTATTTTCAATTATTTTCAATTATTTATCAATTATTTTCAATTATTTTCAATTATTTTCAATTATTTTCAATTATTTTCAATTATTTTCAATTATTTCCAATTATTTTCAATTATTTTCAATTATTTATCAATTATTTTCAATTATTTTCAATTATTTATCAATTATTTTCAATTATTTTCAATTATTTTCCATTATTTTCAATTATTTTCAATTATTTTCAATTATTTTCAATTATTTTCAATTATTTTCAATTATTTTCAATTATTTATCAATTATTTTAAAATATTTTCAATTATTTTCAATTATTTTCAATTATTTATCAATTATTTTCAATTATTTTCAATTATTTATCAATTATTTTCAATTATTTAAATTATTTTCAATTATTTTCAATTATTTTCAATTATTTAAATTATTTTTAATTATTTTCAATTATTTTCAATTATTTTCAATTATTTTCAATTATTTTCAATTATTTATCAATTATTTTAAATTATTTTCAATTATTTTAAATTATTTTCAATTATTTTCAATTATTTTCAATTATTTTCAATTATTTTCAATTATTTTCAATTATTTATCAATTATTTTCAATTATTTTCAATTATTTTCCATTATTTTCAATTATTTTCAATTATTTTCAATTATTTTCAATTATTCTCAATTATTTTCAATTATTTTCAATTATTTATCAATTATTTTAAAATATTTTCAATTATTTTCAATTATTTATCAATTATATTCAATTATTTACAATTATTTTCAATTATTTTCAATTATTTATCAATTATTTTCAATTATGTTCAATTATTTTCAATTATTTTCAATTAATTTAAATTATTTTCAATTATTTATCAAATATCATCTATAAACCAAATCATTTATAAACCATTTATCAGTCATTCATCAATGATTTTTAATTATTTTCAATTATTTTCAATTATTTATCAATTATTTTCAATTATTTTCAATTATTTTCAATTATTTTCAATTATTTTCAATTATTTCCAATTATTTTCAATTATTTTCAATTATTTATCAATTATTTTCAATTATTTTCAATTATTTTCAATTATTTATCAATTATTTTCAATTATTTAAATTATTTTAAATTATTTTCAAATATTTTCAATTATTTTTAATTATTTTCAATTATTTTCAATTATTTATCAATTATTATCAATTATTTTCAATTATTTATCAATTATTTCCAATTATTTGCAATTATTTTCCAATTATTTCCAATTATTTTCAATTATTTTCAATTATTTTCAATTATTTATCAATTATTTATCAATTATTTTCAATTATTTTCAATTATTTTCAATTATTTTCAATTATTTTCATTAATTTTCAATTATTTTCAATTATTTTCAATTATTATCAATTATTTTCAATTATTTTCAATTATTTTCAATTATTTTCAGATATTTCCAATTATTTTCAATTTTTTCAATTCTTCTCAATTCTTTTCAATTATTTATCAATTATTTTCAATTATTTTCCATTATTTTCAATTATTTTCAATTATTTTCAATTATTTTCAACTATTTATCAATTATTTTGAATTATTTTCAATTATTTTCAATTATTTTCAATTATTTTCAATTATTTTCAATTATTTATCAATTATTTTCAATTATTTTTAATTATTTTCAATTATTTTCAAATTATTTATCAATTATTTTAAATTATTTTCAATTATTTTCAATTATTTATCAATTATTATCAATTATTTTCAATTATTTTCAATTATTTTCAATTATTTTCAATGATTTTTAATTATTTTCTATTATTTTCAATTATTTTCAATTATTTATCAATTATTTTCAATTACTTCAATTATTTTCAATTATTTTCAATTATTTTCAATTATTTTCAATTATTTTCAATTATTTTCAATTATTTTCAATTATTTTCAATTATTTTCAATTATTTATCAATTATTTTCAATTATTTATCAATTATTTTCAATTATTTTCAATTATTTTCAATTATTTTCAATTATTTATCAATTATTTTCATTTATTTTCAATTATTTTCATTTATTTTCAATTATTTTCAATTATTTTCAATTATTTTCAATTATTTTCAATTATTTATCAATTATTTTCAATTATTATCAATTATTTTCAATTATTTTCAATTATTTTCAATTATTTATCAATTATTTTCAATTATTTGTCAATTATTTTAAATTATTGTGATTTATTTTCAATTATTTTCAATTATTTTCAATTATTTTCAATGATTTTTAATTATTTTCTATTATTTTCAATTATTTATCAATTATTATCAATTATTTTCAATTATTTTCAATTATTTTCAATTATTTTCAATTATTGTCAATTATTTTCAATTATTTGTAATTATTTTCAATTATTTTCCATTATTCTCAATTATTTATGAATTATTTATCAATTATTTTCAATTATTTTCAATTATTTTCAATTATTTATCAATTATTTATTAATTATTTATCAATTATTTTCAATTATTTTTCAATTATTTTAAATTATTTTCAATTATTTTCAATTATTTATGAATTATTATCAATTATTTTCAATTATTTATCAATTATTTCCAATTATTTGCAATTATTTTCCAATTATTTCCAATTATTTTCAATTATTTTCAATTATTTTCAATTATTTTTCAATTATTTTCTATCATTTTCAATTATTTATCAATTATGTATGAATTATTTTCAATTATTTATCAATTATTTTCAATTATTTGTCAATTATTTTAAATTATTGTGATTTATTTTCAATTATTTTCAATTATTTTCAATTATTTTCAATGATTTTTAATTATTTTCTATTATTTTCAATTATTTTCAATTATTTATCAATTATTTTCAATTACTTCAATTATTTTCAATTATTTTCAATTATTTTCAATTATTTTCAATTATTTTCAATTATTTTCAATTATTTATCAATTATTTTAAATTATTTTCAATTATTTTCAATTATTTTCAATTATTTTCAATTATTTTCAATTATTTTCAATTATTTTCAATTATTTTCAATTATTTTCAATTATTTTCAATTATTTATCAATTACTTTCAATTATTTTCAATTATTTTCAATTATTTTCAATTATTTTCATTAATTTTCAATTATTTTCAATTATTTTCAATTATTATCAATTATTTTCAATTATTTTCAATTATTTTCAATTATTTTCAGATATTTCCAATTATTTTCAATTTTTTCAATTCTTCTCAATTCTTTTCAATTATTTATCAATTATTTTCAATTATTTTCCATTATTTTCAATTATTTTCAATTATTTTCAATTATTTTCAACTATTTATCAATTATTTTGAATTATTTTCAATTATTTTCAATTATTTTCAATTATTTTCAATTATTTTCAATTATTTTCAATTATTTATCAATTATTTTCAATTATTTTCAATTATTTTCAATTATTTTCATTAATTTTTAATAATTTTCAATTATTTATCAATTATTTTCAATTATTTTCAATTATTTTCAATTATTTTCAATTATTTTCAATTATTTTCAATTATTTTCAATTATTTTCAATTATTTATCAATTATTTTAAAATATTTTCAATTATTTTCAATTATTTATCAATTATATTCAATTATTTACAATTATTTTCAATTATTTTCAATTATTTATCAATTATTTTCAATTATGTTCAATTATTTTCAATTATTTTCAATTAATTTAAATTATTTTCAATTATTTATCAAATACCATCTATAAACCAAATCATTTATAAACCATTTATCAGTCATTCATCAATGATTTTTAATTATTTTCAATTATTTTCAATTATTTATCAATTATTTTCAATTATTTTCAATTATTTTCAATTATTTTCAATTATTTTCAATTATTTCCAATAATTTTCAATTATTTTCAATTATTTATCAATTATTTTCAATTTTTTTCAATTATTTTCAATTATTTATCAATTATTTTCAATTATTTAAATTATTTTAAATTATTTTCAAATATTTTCAATTATTTTCAATTATTTTCAATTATTTTCAATTATTTATCAATTATTATCAATTATTTTCAATTATTTATCAATTATTTCCAATTATTTGCAATTATTTTCCAATTATTTCCAATTATTTTCAATTATTTTCAATTATTTTCAATTATTTATCAATTATTTATCAATTATTTTCAATTATTTTCAATTATTTTCAATTATTTTCAATTATTTTCATTAATTTTCAATTATTTTCAATTATTATCAATTATTTTCAATTATTTTCAATTATTTTCAATTATTTTCAGATATTTCCAATTATTTTCAATTTTTTCAATTCTTCTCAATTCTTTTCAATTATTTATCAATTATTTTCAATTATTTTCCATTATTTTCAATTATTTTCAATTATTTTCAATTATTTTCAACTATTTATCAATTATTTTGAATTATTTTCAATTATTTTCAATTATTTTCAATTATTTTCAATTATTTATCAATTATTTTCAATTATTTTTAATTATTTTCAATTATTTTCAAATTATTTATCAATTATTTTAAATTATTTTCAATTATTTTCAATTATTTATCAATTATTATCAATTATTTTCAATTATTTTCAATTATTTTCAATTATTTTCAATGATTTTTAATTATTTTCTATTATTTTCAATTATTTTCAATTATTTATCAATTATTTTCAATTACTTTAATTATTTTCAATTATTTTCAATTATTTTCAATTATTTTCAATTATTTTCAATTATTTTCAATTATTTTCAATTATTTATCAATTATTTTAAATTATTTTCAATTATTTTCAATTATTTTCAATTATTTTCAATTCTTTTCAATTATTTTCAATTATTTTCAATTATTTTCAATTATTTTCAATTATTTATCAATTATTTTCAATTATTTATCAATTATTTTCAATTATTTTCAATTATTTTCAATTATTTATCAATTATTTTCATTTATTTTCAATTATTTTCATTTATTTTCAATTATTTTCAATTATTTTCAATTATTTTCAATTATTTTCAATTATTTATCAAATATTTTCAATTATTATCAATTATTTTCAATTATTTTCAATTATTTTCAATTATTTATCAATTATTTTCAATTATTTGTCAATTATTTTAAATTATTGTGATTTATTTTCAATTATTTTCAATTATTTTCAATTATTTTCAATGATTTTTAATTATTTTCTATTATTTTCAATTATTTATCAATTATTATCAATTATTTTCAATTATTTTCAATTATTTTCAATTATTTTCAATTATTGTCAATTATTTTCAATTATTTGTAATTATTTTCAATTATTTTCCATTATTCTCAATTATTTATGAATTATTTATCAATTATTTTCAATTATTTTCAATTATTTTCAATTATTTATCAATTATTTATTAATTATTTATCAATTATTTTCAATTATTTTTCAATTATTTTAAATTATTTTCAATTATTTTCAATTATTTATGAATTATTATCAATTATTTTCAATTATTTAGCAATTATTTCCAATTATTTGCAATTATTTTCCAATTATTTCCAATTATTTTCAATTATTTTCAATTATTTTCAATTATTTTTCAATTATTTTCTATCATTTTCAATTATTTATCAATTATGTATGAATTATTTTCAATTATTTATCAATTATTTTCAATTATTTGTCAATTATTTTAAATTATTGTGATTTATTTTCAATTATTTTCAATGATTTTTAATTATTTTCTATTATTTTCAATTATTTTCAATTATTTATCAATTATTTTCAATTACTTCAATTATTTTCAATTATTTTCAATTATTTTCAATTATTTTCAATTATTTTCAATTATTTTCAATTATTTATCAATTATTTTAAATTATTTTCAATTATTTTCAATTATTTTCAATTATTTTCAATTATTTTCAATTATTTTCAATTATTTTCAATTATTTTCAATTATTTTCAATTATTTATCAATTATTTTCAATTATTTTCAATTATTTTCAATTATTTTCAATTATTTTCAATTATTTTCATTAATTTTCAATTATTTTCAATTATTTTCAATTATTATCAATTATTTTCAATTATTTTCAATTATTTTCAATTATTTTCAGATATTTCCAATTATTTTCAATTTTTTCAATTCTTCTCAATTCTTTTCAATTATTTATCAATTATTTTCAATTATTTTCCATTATTTTCAATTATTTTCAATTATTTTCAATTATTTTCAACTATTTATCAATTATTTTGAATTATTTTCAATTATTTTCAATTATTTTCAATTATTTTCAATTATTTTCAATTATTTTCAATTATTTATCAATTATTTTCAATTATTTTCAATTATTTTCAATTATTTTCATTAATTTTTAATAATTTTCAATTATTTATCAATTATTTTCAATTATTTTCAATTATTTTCAATTATTTTCAATTATTTTCAATTATTTTCAATTATTTTCAATTATTTTCAATTATTTTCAATTATTTTAAATTATTTTAAATTATTTTAAATTATTTTCAATTATTTATCAATTATTTCCAATTATTTGCAATTATTATCCAATTATTTTCAATTATTTTAAATTATTTTCAATTATTTTCAATTATTTTCAATTATTTGTAATTATTTTCAATTATTTTCAATTATTTTCAATTATTTTCAATTATTTTCAATTACTTTCAATTATTTTCAATTATTTATCAATTATTTTCAATTATTTTCAATTATTTTAAATTATTTTAAATTATTTTAAATTATTTTAAATTATTTATCAATTATTTATCAATTATTTATCAATTATTTTCAATTATTTTCAATTATTTTCAATTATTTTCCATTATTTTCAATTATTTTCAATTATTTATCAATTATTTTCAATTATTTATCAATTATTTTCAATTATTTTCAATTATTTATCAATTATTTTCAATTATTTATCAATTATTTTCAATTATTTTAAATTATTTTCAATTATTTATCAATTATTTCCAATTATTTGCAATTATTTTCCAATTATTTCCAATTATTTTCAATTATTTTCAATTATTTTCAATTATTTTTCAATTATTTTCTATCATTTTCAATTATTTATCAATTATGTATGAATTATTTTCAATTATTTATCAATTATTTTCCATTATTTGTCAATTATTTTAAATTATTTTGAATTATTTTCAATTATTTTCAATTATTTTCAATTATTTTCAGATATTTCCAATTATTTTCAATTTTTTCAATTCTTCTCAATTCTTTTCAATTATTTATCAATTATTTTCAATTATTTTCAATTATTTTCAATTATTTTCAATTATTTTCAACTATTTATCAATTATTTTGAATTATTTTCAATTATTTTCAATTATATTCAATTATTTTCAATTATTTTAAATTATTTTAAATTATTTTCAATTATTTATCAATTATTTATCAATTATTTTCAATTATTTTCAATTATTTTAAATTATTTTCAATTATTTATCAATTATTTTGAATTATTTTCAATTATTTTCATTTATTTTCAATTATTTTCAATTATTTTAAATTATTTTCAATTATTTATCAATTATTTTCAATTATTTTCAATTATTTTCAATTATTTTCAATTATTTTCAATTATTTTCAATTATTTTCAATTATTTTCAATTATTTTCAATTATTTTCAATTATTTCCAATTATTTCCAATTATTTTCAATTATTTTCAATTATTTATCAATTATTTTCAATTATTTTCAATTATTTTAAATTATTTTCAATTATTTATCAATTATTTTCAATTATTTCAATTATTTTCAATTATTTTCAATGATTTGTAATTATTTTCAATTATTTTCAATTATTTTCAATTATTTTCAATTATTTTCAATTATTTTCAATTATTTCCAATTATTTTCAATTATTTTCAATTATTTATCAATTATTTTCAATTATTTTCAATTATTTATCAATTATTTTCAATTATTTTCAATTATTTTCAATTATTTTCAATTATTTATCAATTATTTTCATTTATTTTCAATTATTTTCATTTATTTTCAATTATTTTCAATTATTTTCAATTATTTTCAATTATTTTCAATTATTTATCAATTATTTTCAATTATTATCAATTATTTTCAATTATTTTCAATTATTTTCAATTATTTATCAATTATTTTCAATCATTTTCAATCATTTATCAATCATTTATGAATCATTTATCAATGATTTTTAATTATTTTCAATTATTTTCAATTATTTATCAATTATTTTCAATTATTTTCAATTATTTTCAATTATTTATCAATTATTATCAATTATTTTCAATTATTTTCAATTATTTTCAATTATTGTCAATTATTTTCAATTATTTGTAATTATTTTCAATTATTTTCCATTATTCTCAATTATTTATGAATTATTTATCAATTATTTTCAATTATTTTCAATTATTTTCAATTATTTATCAACTATTTATTAATTATTTATGAATTATTTTCAATTATTTTTCAATTATTTTAAATTATTTTCAATTATTTTCAATTATTTATGAATTATTATCAATTATTTTCAATTATTTATCAATTATTTCCAATTATTTGCAATTATTTTCCAATTATTTCCAATTATTTTCAATTATTTTCAATTATTTTCAATTATTTTTCAATTATTTTCTATCATTTTCAATTATTTATCAATTATGTATGAATTATTTTCAATTATTTATCAATTATTTTCAATTATTTGTCAATTATTTTAAATTATTTTGAATTATTTTCAATTATTTTCAATTATTTTCAATTATTTTCAATGATTTTTAATTATTTTCTATTATTTTCAATTATTTTCAATTATTTTCAATTATTTTCAATTATTTATCAATTATTTTCAATTACTTCAATTATTTTCAATTATTTTCAATTATTTTCAATTATATTCAATTATTTTCAATTATTTATCAATTATTTTCAATTATTTTCAATTATTTTCAATTATTTTGAATTATTTTCATTAATTTTCAATTATTTTCAATTATTTTCAATTATTATCAATTATTTTCAATTATTTTCAATTATTTTCAATTATTTTCAGATATTTCCAATTATTTTCAATTTTTTCAATTCTTTTCAATTCTTTTCAATTATTTATCAATTATTTTCAATTATTTTCAATTATTTTCAATTATTTTCAATTATTTTCAATTATTTTCAATTATTTTCAACTATTTTCAATTATTTTCAATCATTTATCAATTAGTATGAATTATTTTCAATTATTTTCAATTATTTTCAATTATTTTCAATTATTTTCAATTATTTTCAATTATTTTCAATTATTTTCAATTATTTTCAATTATTTTAAATTATTTTAAATTATTTTAAATTATTTTCAATTATTTATCAATTACTTCCAATTATTTGCAATTATTATCCAATTATTTTCAATTATTTTAAATTATTTTCAATTATTTTCAATTATTTTCAATTATTTGTAATTATTTTCAATTATTTTCAATTATTTTCAATTATTTTCAATTATTTTCAATTATTTATCAATTATTTTCAATTATTTTCAATTATTTTCAATTATTTTCAATTATTTTCATTAATTTTCAATTATTTTCAATTATTTTCAATTATTATCAATTATTTTCAATTATTTTCAATTATTTTCAATTATTTTCAATTATTTTCAGATATTTCCAATTATTTTCAATTTTTTCAATTCTTCTCAATTCTTTTCAATTATTTATCAATTATTTTCAATTATTTTCCATTATTTTCAATTATTTTCAATTATTTTCAATTATTTTCAACTATTTATCAATTATTTTGAATTATTTTCAATTATTTTCAATTATTTTCAATTATTTTCAATTATTTTCAATTATTTATCAATTATTTTCAATTATTTTGAATTATTTTCAATTATTTTCATTAATTTTTAATAATTTTCAATTATTTATCAATTATTTTCAATTATTTTCAATTATTTTCAATTATTTTCAATTATTTTCAATTATTTTCAATTATTTATCAATTATTTATCAATTATTTTCAATTATTTTCAATTATTTTCAATTATTTTCCATTATTTTCAATTATTTTCAAATATTTATCAATTATTTTCAATTATTTATCAATTATTTTCAATTATTTATCAATTATTTTCAATTATTTATCAATTATTTTCAATTATTTTAAATTATTTTCAATTATTTATCAATTATTTCCAATTATTTGCAATTATTTTCCAATTATTTCCAATTATTTTCAATTATTTTCAATTATTTTTCAATTATTTTCTATCATTTTCAATTATTTATCAATTATGTATGAATTATTTTCAATTATTTATCAATTATTTTCAATTATTTGTCAATTATTTTAAATTATTTTGAATTATTTTCAATTATTTTCAATTATTTTCAATTATTTTCAGATATTTCCAATTATTTTCAATTTTTTCAATTCTTCTCAATTCTTTTCAATTATTTATCAATTATTTTCAATTATTTTCCATTATTTTCAATTATTTTCAATTATTTTCAATTATTTTCAACTATTTATCAATTATTTTGAATTATTTTCAATTATTTTCAATTATTTTCAATTATTTTCAATTATTTTAAATTATTTTAAATTATTTTAAATTATTTTCAATTATTTATCAATTATTTATCAATTATTTTCAATTATTTTCAATTATTTTAAATTATTTTCAATTATTTATCAATTATTTTGAATTATTTTCAATTATTTTCATTTATTTTCAATTATTTTCAATTATTTTAAATTATTTTCAATTATTTATCAATTATTTTCAATTATTTTCAATTATTTTCAATTATTTTCAATTATTTTCAATTATTTTCAATTATTTTCAATTATTTTCAATTATTTTCAATTATTTCCAATTATTTTCAATTATTTTCAATTATTTATCAATTATTTTCAATTATTTTCAATTATTTTAACTTATTTTCAATTATTTATCAATTATTTTCAATTATTTCAATTATTTTCAATTATTTTCAATGATTTGTAATTATTTTCAATTATTTTCAATTATTTTCAATTATTTTCAATTATTTTCAATTATTTTCAATTATTTCCAATTATTTTCAATTATTTTCAATTATTTATCAATTATTTTCAATTATTTTCAATTATTTATCAATTATTTTCAATTATTTTCAATTATTTATCAATTATTTTCATTTATTTTCAATTATTTTCATTTATTTTCAATTATTTTCAATTATTTTCAATTATTTTCAATTATTTATCAATTATTTTCAATTATTATCAATTATTTTCAATTATTTTCAATTATTTTCAATTATTTATCAATTATTTTCAATCATTTTCAATCATTTATCAATCATTTATGAATCATTTATCAATGATTTTTAATTATTTTCAATTATTTTCAATTATTTATCAATTATTTTCAATTATTTTCAATTATTTTCAATTATTTATCAATTATTATCAATTATTTTCAATTATTTTCAATTATTTTCAATTATTGTCAATTATTTTCAATTATTTGTAATTATTTTCAATTATTTTCCATTATTCTCAATTATTTATGAATTATTTATCAATTATTTTCAATTATTTTCAATTATTTTCAATTATTTATCAATTATTTATTAATTATTTATCAATTATTTTCAATTATTTTTCAATTATTTTAAATTACTTTCAATTATTTTCAATTATTTATGAATTATTATCAATTATTTTCAATTATTTATCAATTATTTCCAATTATTTGCAATTATTTTCCAATTATTTCCAATTATTTTCAATTATTTTCAATTATTTTCAATTATTTTTCAATTATTTTCTATCATTTTCAATTATTTATCAATTATGTATGAATTATTTTCAATTATTTATCAATTATTTTCAATTATTTGTCAATTATTTTAAATTATTTTGAATTATTTTCAATTATTTTCAATTATTTTCAATTATTTTCAATGATTTTTAATTATTTTCTATTATTTTCAATTATTTTCAATTATTTATCAATTATTTTCAATTACTTCAATTATTTTCAATTATTTTCAATTATTTTCAATTATATTCAATTATTTTCAATTATTTTAAATTATTTTAAATTATTTTAAATTATTTTCAATTATTTATCAATTACTTCCAATTATTTGCAATTATTATCCAATTATTTTCAATTATTTTAAATTATTTTCAATTATTTTCAATTATTTTCAATTATTTGTAATTATTTTCAATTATTTTCAATTATTTTCAATTATTTTCAATTATTTTCAATTATTTATCAATTATTTTCAATTATTTTCAATTATTTTAAATTATTTTAAACTATTTTAAATTATTTTAAATTATTTATCAATTATTTATCAATTATTTATCAATTATTTTCAATTATTTTCAATTATTTTCAATTATTTTCCATTATTTTCAATTATTTTCAATTATTTTCAATTATTTATCAATTATTTTCAATTATTTTAAATTATTTTCAATTATTTATCAATTATTTCCAATTATTTGCAATTATTTTCCAATTATTTCCAATTATTTTCAATTATTTTCAATTATTTTCAATTATTTTTCAATTATTTTCTATCATTTTCAATTATTTATCAATTATGTATGAATTATTTTCAATTATTTATCAATTATTTTCAATTATTTTCAATTATTTATCAATTATTTTCAATTATTTATCAATTATTTTCAATTATTTTAAATTATTTTCAATTATTTATCAATTATTTCCAATTATTTGCAATTATTTTCCAATTATTTCCAATTATTTTCAATTATTTTCAATTATTTTCAATTATTTTTCAATTATTTTCTATCATTTTCAATTATTTATCAATTATGTATGAATTATTTTCAATTATTTATCAATTATTTTCCATTATTTGTCAATTATTTTAAATTATTTTGAATTATTTTCAATTATTTTCAATTATTTTCAATTATTTTCAGATATTTCCAATTATTTTCAATTTTTTCAATTCTTCTCAATTCTTTTCAATTATTTATCAATTATTTTCAATTATTTTCAATTATTTTCAATTATTTTCAATTATTTTCAACTATTTATCAATTATTTTGAATTATTTTCAATTATTTTCAATTATATTCAATTATTTTCAATTATTTTAAATTATTTTAAATTATTTTCAATTATTTATCAATTATTTATCAATTATTTTCAATTATTTTCAATTATTTTAAATTATTTTCAATTATTTATCAATTATTTTGAATTATTTTCAATTATTTTCATTTATTTTCAATTATTTTCAATTATTTTAAATTATTTTCAATTATTTATCAATTATTTTCAATTATTTTCAATTATTTTCAATTATTTTCAATTATTTTCAATTATTTTCAATTATTTTCAATTATTTTCAATTATTTTCAATTATTTCCAATTATTTCCAATTATTTTCAATTATTTTCAATTATTTATCAATTATTTTCAATTATTTTCAATTATTTTAAATTATTTTCAATTATTTATCAATTATTTTCAATTATTTCAATTATTTTCAATTATTTTCAATGATTTGTAATTATTTTCAATTATTTTCAATTATTTTCAATTATTTTCAATTATTTTCAATTATTTTCAATTATTTCCAATTATTTTCAATTATTTTCAATTATTTATCAATTATTTTCAATTATTTTCAATTATTTATCAATTATTTTCAATTATTTTCAATTATTTTCAATTATTTTCAATTATTTATCAATTATTTTCATTTATTTTCAATTATTTTCATTTATTTTCAATTATTTTCAATTATTTTCAATTATTTTCAATTATTTTCAATTATTTATCAATTATTTTCAATTATTATCAATTATTTTCAATTATTTTCAATTATTTTCAATTATTTATCAATTATTTTCAATCATTTTCAATCATTTATCAATCATTTATGAATCATTTATCAATGATTTTTAATTATTTTCAATTATTTTCAATTATTTATCAATTATTTTCAATTATTTTCAATTATTTTCAATTATTTATCAATTATTATCAATTATTTTCAATTATTTTCAATTATTTTCAATTATTGTCAATTATTTTCAATTATTTGTAATTATTTTCAATTATTTTCCATTATTCTCAATTATTTATGAATTATTTATCAATTATTTTCAATTATTTTCAATTATTTTCAATTATTTATCAACTATTTATTAATTATTTATGAATTATTTTCAATTATTTTTCAATTATTTTAAATTATTTTCAATTATTTTCAATTATTTATGAATTATTATCAATTATTTTCAATTATTTATCAATTATTTCCAATTATTTGCAATTATTTTCCAATTATTTCCAATTATTTTCAATTATTTTCAATTATTTTCAATTATTTTTCAATTATTTTCTATCATTTTCAATTATTTATCAATTATGTATGAATTATTTTCAATTATTTATCAATTATTTTCAATTATTTGTCAATTATTTTAAATTATTTTGAATTATTTTCAATTATTTTCAATTATTTTCAATTATTTTCAATGATTTTTAATTATTTTCTATTATTTTCAATTATTTTCAATTATTTTCAATTATTTTCAATTATTTATCAATTATTTTCAATTACTTCAATTATTTTCAATTATTTTCAATTATTTTCAATTATATTCAATTATTTTCAATTATTTATCAATTATTTTCAATTATTTTCAATTATTTTCAATTATTTTGAATTATTTTCATTAATTTTCAATTATTTTCAATTATTTTCAATTATTATCAATTATTTTCAATTATTTTCAATTATTTTCAATTATTTTCAGATATTTCCAATTATTTTCAATTTTTTCAATTCTTTTCAATTCTTTTCAATTATTTATCAATTATTTTCAATTATTTTCAATTATTTTCAATTATTTTCAATTATTTTCAATTATTTTCAATTATTTTCAACTATTTTCAATTATTTTCAATCATTTATCAATTAGTATGAATTATTTTCAATTATTTTCAATTATTTTCAATTATTTTCAATTATTTTCAATTATTTTCAATTATTTTCAATTATTTTCAATTATTTTCAATTATTTTAAATTATTTTAAATTATTTTAAATTATTTTCAATTATTTATCAATTACTTCCAATTATTTGCAATTATTATCCAATTATTTTCAATTATTTTAAATTATTTTCAATTATTTTCAATTATTTTCAATTATTTGTAATTATTTTCAATTATTTTCAATTATTTTCAATTATTTTCAATTATTTTCAATTATTTATCAATTATTTTCAATTATTTTCAATTATTTTCAATTATTTTCAATTATTTTCATTAATTTTCAATTATTTTCAATTATTTTCAATTATTATCAATTATTTTCAATTATTTTCAATTATTTTCAATTATTTTCAATTATTTTCAGATATTTCCAATTATTTTCAATTTTTTCAATTCTTCTCAATTCTTTTCAATTATTTATCAATTATTTTCAATTATTTTCCATTATTTTCAATTATTTTCAATTATTTTCAATTATTTTCAACTATTTATCAATTATTTTGAATTATTTTCAATTATTTTCAATTATTTTCAATTATTTTCAATTATTTTCAATTATTTATCAATTATTTTCAATTATTTTGAATTATTTTCAATTATTTTCATTAATTTTTAATAATTTTCAATTATTTATCAATTATTTTCAATTATTTTCAATTATTTTCAATTATTTTCAATTATTTTCAATTATTTTCAATTATTTATCAATTATTTATCAATTATTTTCAATTATTTTCAATTATTTTCAATTATTTTCCATTATTTTCAATTATTTTCAAATATTTATCAATTATTTTCAATTATTTATCAATTATTTTCAATTATTTATCAATTATTTTCAATTATTTATCAATTATTTTCAATTATTTTAAATTATTTTCAATTATTTATCAATTATTTCCAATTATTTGCAATTATTTTCCAATTATTTCCAATTATTTTCAATTATTTTCAATTATTTTTCAATTATTTTCTATCATTTTCAATTATTTATCAATTATGTATGAATTATTTTCAATTATTTATCAATTATTTTCAATTATTTGTCAATTATTTTAAATTATTTTGAATTATTTTCAATTATTTTCAATTATTTTCAATTATTTTCAGATATTTCCAATTATTTTCAATTTTTTCAATTCTTCTCAATTCTTTTCAATTATTTATCAATTATTTTCAATTATTTTCCATTATTTTCAATTATTTTCAATTATTTTCAATTATTTTCAACTATTTATCAATTATTTTGAATTATTTTCAATTATTTTCAATTATTTTCAATTATTTTCAATTATTTTAAATTATTTTAAATTATTTTAAATTATTTTCAATTATTTATCAATTATTTATCAATTATTTTCAATTATTTTCAATTATTTTAAATTATTTTCAATTATTTATCAATTATTTTGAATTATTTTCAATTATTTTCATTTATTTTCAATTATTTTCAATTATTTTAAATTATTTTCAATTATTTATCAATTATTTTCAATTATTTTCAATTATTTTCAATTATTTTCAATTATTTTCAATTATTTTCAATTATTTTCAATTATTTTCAATTATTTTCAATTATTTCCAATTATTTTCAATTATTTTCAATTATTTATCAATTATTTTCAATTATTTTCAATTATTTTAACTTATTTTCAATTATTTATCAATTATTTTCAATTATTTCAATTATTTTCAATTATTTTCAATGATTTGTAATTATTTTCAATTATTTTCAATTATTTTCAATTATTTTCAATTATTTTCAATTATTTTCAATTATTTCCAATTATTTTCAATTATTTTCAATTATTTATCAATTATTTTCAATTATTTTCAATTATTTATCAATTATTTTCAATTATTTTCAATTATTTATCAATTATTTTCATTTATTTTCAATTATTTTCATTTATTTTCAATTATTTTCAATTATTTTCAATTATTTTCAATTATTTATCAATTATTTTCAATTATTATCAATTATTTTCAATTATTTTCAATTATTTTCAATTATTTATCAATTATTTTCAATCATTTTCAATCATTTATCAATCATTTATGAATCATTTATCAATGATTTTTAATTATTTTCAATTATTTTCAATTATTTATCAATTATTTTCAATTATTTTCAATTATTTTCAATTATTTATCAATTATTATCAATTATTTTCAATTATTTTCAATTATTTTCAATTATTGTCAATTATTTTCAATTATTTGTAATTATTTTCAATTATTTTCCATTATTCTCAATTATTTATGAATTATTTATCAATTATTTTCAATTATTTTCAATTATTTTCAATTATTTATCAATTATTTATTAATTATTTATCAATTATTTTCAATTATTTTTCAATTATTTTAAATTACTTTCAATTATTTTCAATTATTTATGAATTATTATCAATTATTTTCAATTATTTATCAATTATTTCCAATTATTTGCAATTATTTTCCAATTATTTCCAATTATTTTCAATTATTTTCAATTATTTTCAATTATTTTTCAATTATTTTCTATCATTTTCAATTATTTATCAATTATGTATGAATTATTTTCAATTATTTATCAATTATTTTCAATTATTTGTCAATTATTTTAAATTATTTTGAATTATTTTCAATTATTTTCAATTATTTTCAATTATTTTCAATGATTTTTAATTATTTTCTATTATTTTCAATTATTTTCAATTATTTATCAATTATTTTCAATTACTTCAATTATTTTCAATTATTTTCAATTATTTTCAATTATATTCAATTATTTTCAATTATTTTAAATTATTTTAAATTATTTTAAATTATTTTCAATTATTTATCAATTACTTCCAATTATTTGCAATTATTATCCAATTATTTTCAATTATTTTAAATTATTTTCAATTATTTTCAATTATTTTCAATTATTTGTAATTATTTTCAATTATTTTCAATTATTTTCAATTATTTTCAATTATTTTCAATTATTTATCAATTATTTTCAATTATTTTCAATTATTTTAAATTATTTTAAACTATTTTAAATTATTTTAAATTATTTATCAATTATTTATCAATTATTTATCAATTATTTTCAATTATTTTCAATTATTTTCAATTATTTTCCATTATTTTCAATTATTTTCAATTATTTTCAATTATTTATCAATTATTTTCAATTATTTTAAATTATTTTCAATTATTTATCAATTATTTCCAATTATTTGCAATTATTTTCCAATTATTTCCAATTATTTTCAATTATTTTCAATTATTTTCAATTATTTTTCAATTATTTTCTATCATTTTCAATTATTTATCAATTATGTATGAATTATTTTCAATTATTTATCAATTATTTTCAATTATTTGTCAATTATTTTAAATTATTTTGAATTAGTTTCAATTATTTTCAATTATTTTCAATTATTTTCAGATATTTCCAATTATTTTCATTAATTTTTAATAATTTTCAATTATTTATCAATTATTTTCAATTATTTTCAATTATTTATCAATTATTTTCAATTATTTTCAATTATTTTCAATTATTTTCAATTATTTTCAATTATTTTCAATTATTTTCAATTATTTTCAATTATTTTAAATTATTTTCAATTATTTTAAATTATTTTGTATTATTTTCAATTATTTATCAATTATTTCCAATTATTTGCAATTATTATCCAATTATTTTCAATTATTTTAAATTATTTTCAATTATTTTCAATTATTTTCAATTATTTGTAATTATTTTCAATTATTTTCAATTATTTTCAATTATTTTCAATTATTTATCAATTATTTTCAATTATTTTCAATTATTTTCAATTATTTTCAATCATTTATCAATTAGTATGAATTATTTTCAATTATTTTCAATTATTTTCAATTATTTTCAATTATTTTCAAATATTTTCAATTATTTTCAATTATTTTCAATTATTTTAAATTATTTTAAATTATTTTAAATTATTTTAAATTATTTATCAATTACTTCCAATTATTTGCAATTATTATCCAATTATTTTCAATTATTTTAAATTATTTTCAATTATTTTCAATTATTTTCAATTATTTGTAATTATTTTCAATTATTTTCAATTATTTTCAATTATTTTCAATTATTTTCAATTATTTTCAATTATTTTCAATTATTTATCAATTATTTTCAATTATTTTCAATTATTTTCAATTATTTTCAATTATTTTCATTAATTTTCAATTATTTTCAATTATTTTCAATTATTATCAATTATTTTCAATTATTTTCAATTATTTTCAATTATTTTCAATTATTTTCAGATATTTCCAATTATTTTCAATTTTTTCAATTCTTCTCAATTCTTTTCAATTATTTATCAATTATTTTCAATTATTTTCCATTATTTTCAATTATTTTCAATTATTTTCAATTATTTTCAACTATTTATCAATTATTTTGAATTATTTTCAATTATTTTCAATTATTTTCAATTATTTTCAATTATTTTCAATTATTTATCAATTATTTTCAATTATTTTGAATTATTTTCAATTATTTTCATTAATTTTTAATAATTTTCAATTATTTATCAATTATTTTCAATTATTTTCAATTATTTTCAATTATTTTCAATTATTTTCAATTATTTTCAATTATTTATCAATTATTTATCAATTATTTTCAATTACTTCAATTATTTTCAATTATTTTCAATTATTTTCAATTATATTCAATTATTTTCAATTATTTATCAATTATTTTCAATTATTTTCAATTATTTTCAATTATTTTGAATTATTTTCATTAATTTTCAATTATTTTCAATTATTTTCAATTATTATCAATTATTTTCAATTATTTTCAATTATTTTCAATTATTTTCAGATATTTCCAATTATTTTCAATTTTTTCAATTCTTTTCAATTCTTTTCAATTATTTATCAATTATTTTCAATTATTTTCAATTATTTTCAATTATTTTCAATTATTTTCAATTATTTTCAATTATTTTCAACTATTTTCAATTATTTTCAATCATTTATCAATTAGTATGAATTATTTTCAATTATTTTCAATTATTTTCAATTATTTTCAATTATTTTCAATTATTTTCAATTATTTTCAATTATTTTCAATTATTTTAAATTATTTTAAATTATTTTAAATTATTTTCAATTATTTATCAATTACTTCCAATTATTTGCAATTATTATCCAATTATTTTCAATTATTTTAAATTATTTTCAATTATTTTCAATTATTTTCAATTATTTGTAATTATTTTCAATTATTTTCAATTATTTTCAATTATTTTCAATTATTTTCAATTATTTATCAATTATTTTCAATTATTTTCAATTATTTTCAATTATTTTCAATTATTTTCATTAATTTTCAATTATTTTCAATTATTTTCAATTATTATCAATTATTTTCAATTATTTTCAATTATTTTCAATTATTTTCAATTATTTTCAGATATTTCCAATTATTTTCAATTTTTTCAATTCTTCTCAATTCTTTTCAATTATTTATCAATTATTTTCAATTATTTTCCATTATTTTCAATTATTTTCAATTATTTTCAATTATTTTCAACTATTTATCAATTATTTTGAATTATTTTCAATTATTTTCAATTATTTTCAATTATTTTCAATTATTTTCAATTATTTATCAATTATTTTCAATTATTTTGAATTATTTTCAATTATTTTCATTAATTTTTAATAATTTTCAATTATTTATCAATTATTTTCAATTATTTTCAATTATTTTCAATTATTTTCAATTATTTTCAATTATTTTCAATTATTTATCAATTATTTATCAATTATTTTCAATTATTTTCAATTATTTTCAATTATTTTCCATTATTTTCAATTATTTTCAAATATTTATCAATTATTTTCAATTATTTATCAATTATTTTCAATTATTTATCAATTATTTTCAATTATTTATCAATTATTTTCAATTATTTTAAATTATTTTCAATTATTTATCAATTATTTCCAATTATTTGCAATTATTTTCCAATTATTTCCAATTATTTTCAATTATTTTCAATTATTTTTCAATTATTTTCTATCATTTTCAATTATTTATCAATTATGTATGAATTATTTTCAATTATTTATCAATTATTTTCAATTATTTGTCAATTATTTTAAATTATTTTGAATTATTTTCAATTATTTTCAATTATTTTCAATTATTTTCAGATATTTCCAATTATTTTCAATTTTTTCAATTCTTCTCAATTCTTTTCAATTATTTATCAATTATTTTCAATTATTTTCCATTATTTTCAATTATTTTCAATTATTTTCAATTATTTTCAACTATTTATCAATTATTTTGAATTATTTTCAATTATTTTCAATTATTTTCAATTATTTTCAATTATTTTAAATTATTTTAAATTATTTTAAATTATTTTCAATTATTTATCAATTATTTATCAATTATTTTCAATTATTTTCAATTATTTTAAATTATTTTCCATTATTTATCAATTATTTTGAATTATTTTCAATTATTTTCATTTATTTTCAATTATTTTCAATTATTTTAAATTATTTTCAATTATTTATCAATTATTTTCAATTATTTTCAATTATTTTCAATTATTTTCAATTATTTTCAATTATTTTCAATTATTTTCAATTATTTTCAATTATTTTCAATTATTTCCAATTATTTTCAATTATTTTCAATTATTTATCAATTATTTTCAATTATTTTCAATTATTTTAACTTATTTTCAATTATTTATCAATTATTTTCAATTATTTCAATTATTTTCAATTATTTTCAATGATTTGTAATTATTTTCAATTATTTTCAATTATTTTCAATTATTTTCAATTATTTTCAATTATTTTCAATTATTTCCAATTATTTTCAATTATTTTCAATTATTTATCAATTATTTTCAATTATTTTCAATTATTTATCAATTATTTTCAATTATTTTCAATTATTTATCAATTATTTTCATTTATTTTCAATTATTTTCATTTATTTTCAATTATTTTCAATTATTTTCAATTATTTTCAATTATTTTCAATTATTTATCAATTATTTTCAATTATTATCAATTATTTTCAATTATTTTCAATTATTTTCAATTATTTATCAATTATTTTCAATCATTTTCAATCATTTATCAATCATTTATGAATCATTTATCAATGATTTTTAATTATTTTCAATTATTTTCAATTATTTATCAATTATTTTCAATTATTTTCAATTATTTTCAATTATTTATCAATTATTATCAATTATTTTCAATTATTTTCAATTATTTTCAATTATTGTCAATTATTTTCAATTATTTGTAATTATTTTCAATTATTTTCCATTATTCTCAATTATTTATGAATTATTTATCAATTATTTTCAATTATTTTCAATTATTTTCAATTATTTATCAATTATTTATTAATTATTTATCAATTATTTTCAATTATTTTTCAATTATTTTAAATTACTTTCAATTATTTTCAATTATTTATGAATTATTATCAATTATTTTCAATTATTTATCAATTATTTCCAATTATTTGCAATTATTTTCCAATTATTTCCAATTATTTTCAATTATTTTCAATTATTTTCAATTATTTTTCAATTATTTTCTATCATTTTCAATTATTTATCAATTATGTATGAATTATTTTCAATTATTTATCAATTATTTTCAATTATTTGTCAATTATTTTAAATTATTTTGAATTATTTTCAATTATTTTCAATTATTTTCAATTATTTTCAATGATTTTTAATTATTTTCTATTATTTTCAATTATTTTCAATTATTTATCAATTATTTTCAATTACTTCAATTATTTTCAATTATTTTCAATTATTTTCAATTATATTCAATTATTTTCAATTATTTTAAATTATTTTAAATTATTTTAAATTATTTTCAATTATTTATCAATTACTTCCAATTATTTGCAATTATTATCCAATTATTTTCAATTATTTTAAATTATTTTCAATTATTTTCAATTATTTTCAATTATTTGTAATTATTTTCAATTATTTTCAATTATTTTCAATTATTTTCAATTATTTTCAATTATTTATCAATTATTTTCAATTATTTTCAATTATTTTAAATTATTTTAAACTATTTTAAATTATTTTAAATTATTTATCAATTATTTATCAATTATTTATCAATTATTTTCAATTATTTTCAATTATTTTCAATTATTTTCCATTATTTTCAATTATTTTCAATTATTTATCAATTATTTTCAATTATTTTAAATTATTTTCAATTATTTATCAATTATTTCCAATTATTTGCAATTATTTTCCAATTATTTCCAATTATTTTCAATTATTTTCAATTATTTTCAATTATTTTTCAATTATTTTCTATCATTTTCAATTATTTATCAATTATGTATGAATTATTTTCAATTATTTATCAATTATTTTCAATTATTTGTCAATTATTTTAAATTATTTTGAATTAGTTTCAATTATTTTCAATTATTTTCAATTATTTTCAGATATTTCCAATTATTTTCATTAATTTTTAATAATTTTCAATTATTTATCAATTATTTTCAATTATTTTCAATTATTTTCAATTATTTTCAATTATTTTCAATTATTTTCAATTATTTTCAATTATTTTAAATTATTTTCAATTATTTTAAATTATTTTAAATTATTTTAAATTATTTTCAATTATTTATCAATTATTTCCAATTATTTGCAATTATTATCCAATTATTTTCAATTATTTTAAATTATTTTCAATTATTTTCAATTATTTTCAATTATTTGTAATTATTTTCAATTATTTTCAATTATTTTCAATTATTTTCAATTATTTATCAATTATTTTCAATTATTTTCAATTATTTTCAATTATTTTCAATTATTTTCAATTATTTTCAATTATTTTCAATTATTTTCAATTATTTTAAATTATTTTCAATTATTTTAAATTATTTTGTATTATTTTCAATTATTTATCAATTATTTCCAATTATTTGCAATTATTATCCAATTATTTTCAATTATTTTAAATTATTTTCAATTATTTTCAATTATTTTCAATTATTTGTAATTATTTTCAATTATTTTCAATTATTTTCAATTATTTTCAATTATTTATCAATTATTTTCAATTATTTTCAATTATTTTCAATTATTTTCAATCATTTATCAATTAGTATGAATTATTTTCAATTATTTTCAATTATTTTCAATTATTTTCAATTATTTTCAAATATTTTCAATTATTTTCAATTATTTTCAATTATTTTAAATTATTTTAAATTATTTTAAATTATTTTAAATTATTTATCAATTACTTCCAATTATTTGCAATTATTATCCAATTATTTTCAATTATTTTAAATTATTTTCAATTATTTTCAATTATTTTCAATTATTTGTAATTATTTTCAATTATTTTCAATTATTTTCAATTATTTTCAATTATTTTCAATTATTTTCAATTATTTTCAATTATTTTCAATTAATTTAAATTATTTTCAATTATTTATCAAATATCATCTATAAACCAAATCATTTATAAACCATTTATCAGTCATTCATCAATGATTTTTAATTATTTTCAATTATTTTCAATTATTTTAAAATATTTTCAATTATTTTCAATTATTTATCAATTATATTCAATTATTTACAATTATTTTCAATTATTTTCAATTATTTATCAATTATTTTCAATTATGTTCAATTATTTTCAATTATTTTCAATTAATTTAAATTATTTTCAATTATTTATCAAATATCATCTATAAACCAAATCATTTATAAACCATTTATCAGTCATTCATCAATGATTTTTAATTATTTTCAATTATTTTCAATTATTTATCAATTATTTTCAATTATTTTCAATTATTTTCAATTATTTTCAATTATTTTCAATTATTTCCAATTATTTTCAATTATTTTCAATTATTTATCAATTATTTTCAATTATTTTCAATTATTTTCAATTATTTATCAATTATTTTCAATTATTTAAATTATTTTAAATTATTTTCAAATATTTTCAATTATTTTCAATTATTTTCAATTATTTTCAATTATTTTCAATTATTTTCAATTATTTTCAATTATTTTCAATTATTTTCAATTATTTTAAATTATTTTAAATTATTTTCAATTATTTTCAATTATTTTCAATTATTTATCAATTATTTTCAATTATTTTCAATTATTTTCAATTATTTTCAATTATCTCCAATTATTTTCAATTATTTTCAATTATTTTCAATTATTTTCAATTATTTTCAATTATTTCCAATTATTTTCAATTATTCTCAATTATTTATGAATTATTTATCAATTATTTTCAATTATTTTCAATTATTTTCAATTATTTATCAATTATTTATTAATTATTTATCAATTATTTTCAATTATTTTTCAATTATTTTAAATTATTTTCAATTATTTTCAATTATTTATGAATTATTATCAATTATTTTCAATTATTTATCGATTATTTCCAATTATTTGCAATTATTTTCCAATTATTTCCAATTATTTTCAATTACTTTCAATTATTTTCAATTATTTTTCAATTATTTTCTATCATTTTCAATTATTTATCAATTATGTATGAATTATTTTCAATTATTTATCAATTATTTTCAATTATTTGTCAATTATTTTAAATTATTTTGAATTATTTTCAATTATTTTCAATTATTTTCAATGATTTTTAATTATTTTCTATTATTTTCAATTATTTTCAATTATTTATCAATTATTTTCAATTACTTCAATTATTTTCAATTATTTTCAATTATTTTCAATTATTTTCAATTATTTTCAATTATTTTCAATTATTTTCAATTATTTTCAATTATTTATCAATTATTTTAAATTATTTTCAATTATTTTCAATTATTTTCAATTATTTTCAATTATTTTCAATTATTTTCAATTATTTTCAATTATTTTCAATTATTTATCAATTATTTTCAATTATTTATCAATTATTTTCAATTATTTTCAATTATTTTCAATTATTTTCAATTATTTATCAATTATTTTCATTTATTTTCAATTATTTTCATTTATTTTCAATTATTTTCAATTATTTTCAATTATTTTCAATTATTTTCAATTATTTATCAATTATTTTCAATTATTATCAATTATTTTCAATTATTTTCAATTATTTTCAATTATTTATCAATTATTTTCAATCATTTTCAATCATTTATCAATCATTTATCAATCATTTATCAATGATTTTTAATTATTTGCAATTATTTTCCAATTATTTCCAATTATTTTCAATTGTTTTCAATTATTTTCAATTATTTTTCAATTATTTTCTATCATTTTCAATTATTTATCAATTATGTATGAATTATTTTCAATTATTTATCAATTATTTTCAATTATTTGTCAATTATTTTAAATTATTTTGAATTATTTTCAATTATTTTCAATTATTTTCAATTATTTTCAATGATTTTTAATTATTTTCTATTATTTTCAATTATTTTCAATTATTTATCAATTATTTTCAATTACTTCAATTATTTTCAATTATTTTCAATTATTTTCAATTATTTTCAATTATTTTCAATTATTTTCAATTATTTTCAATTATTTATCAATTATTTTAAATTATTTTCAATTATTTTCAATTATTTTCAATTATTTTCAATTATTTTCAATTATTTTCAATTATTTTCAATTATTTTCAATTATTTTCAATTATTTTCAATTATTTATCAATTATTTTCAATTATTTATCAATTATTTTCAATTATTTTCAATTATTTTCAATTATTTTCAATTATTTATCAATTATTTTCAATTATTTATCAATTATTTTCAATTATTTTCAATTATTTTCAATTATTTTCAATTATTTATCAATTATTTTCATTTATTTTCAATTATTTTCATTTATTTTCAATTATTTTCAATTATTTTCAATTATTTTCAATTATTTATCAATTATATTCAATTATTTACAATTATTTTCAATTATTTTCAATTATTTATCAATTATTTTCAATTATGTTCAATTATTTTCAATTATTTTCAATTAATTTAAATTATTTTCAATTATTTATCAAATATCATCTATAAACCAAATCATTTATAAACCATTTATCAGTCATTCATCAATGATTTTTAATTATTTTCAATTATTTTCAATTATTTATCAATTATTTTCAATTATTTTCAATTATTTTCAATTATTTTCAATTATTTTCAATTATTTCCAATTATTTTCAATTATTTTCAATTATTTATCAATTATTTTCAATTATTTTCAATTATTTTCAATTATTTATCAATTATTTTCAATTATTTAAATTATTTTAAATTATTTTCAAATATTTTCAATTATTTTCAATTATTTTCAATTATTTTCAATTATTTATCAATTATTATCAATTATTTTCAATTATTTATCAATTATTTCCAATTATTTGCAATTATTTTCCAATTATTTCCAATTATTTTCAATTATTTTCAATTATTTTCAATTATTTATCAATTATTTATCAATTATTTTCAATTATTTTCAATTATTTTCAATTATTTTCAATTATTTTCATTAATTTTCAATTATTTTCAATTATTTTCAATTATTATCAATTATTTTCAATTATTTTCAATTATTTTCAATTATTTTCAGATATTTCCAATTATTTTCAATTTTTTCAATTCTTCTCAATTCTTTTCAATTATTTATCAATTATTTTCAATTATTTTCAATTATTTTCAATTATTTTCAATTATTTTCAACTATTTATCAATTATTTTGAATTATTTTCAATTATTTTCAATTATTTTCAATTATTTTCAATTATTTATCAATTATTTTCAATTATTTTCAATTATTTTCAATTATTTTCATTAATTTTTAATAATTTTCAATTATTTATCAATTATTTTCAATTATTTTCAATTATTTTCAATTATTTTCAATTATTTTCAATTATTTTCAATTATTTTCAATTATTTTCAATTATTTTAAATTATTTTAAATTATTTTCAATTATTTTCAATTATTTTCAATTATTTATCAATTATTTTCAATTATTTTCAATTATTTTCAATTATTTTCAATTATCTCCAATTATTTTCAATTATTTTCAATTATTTTCAATTATTTTCAATTATTTTCAATTATTTCCAATTATTTTCAATTATTCTCAATTATTTATGAATTATTTATCAATTATTTTCAATTATTTTCAATTATTTTCAATTATTTATCAATTATTTATTAATTATTTATCAATTATTTTCAATTATTTTTCAATTATTTTAAATTATTTTCAATTATTTTCAATTATTTATGAATTATTATCAATTATTTTCAATTATTTATCGATTATTTCCAATTATTTGCAATTATTTTCCAATTATTTCCAATTATTTTCAATTACTTTCAATTATTTTCAATTATTTTTCAATTATTTTCTATCATTTTCAATTATTTATCAATTATGTATGAATTATTTTCAATTATTTATCAATTATTTTCAATTATTTGTCAATTATTTTAAATTATTTTGAATTATTTTCAATTATTTTCAATTATTTTCAATGATTTTTAATTATTTTCTATTATTTTCAATTATTTTCAATTATTTATCAATTATTTTCAATTACTTCAATTATTTTCAATTATTTTCAATTATTTTCAATTATTTTCAATTATTTTCAATTATTTTCAATTATTTTCAATTATTTTCAATTATTTATCAATTATTTTAAATTATTTTCAATTATTTTCAATTATTTTCAATTATTTTCAATTATTTTCAATTATTTTCAATTATTTTCAATTATTTTCAATTATTTATCAATTATTTTCAATTATTTATCAATTATTTTCAATTATTTTCAATTATTTTCAATTATTTTCAATTATTTATCAATTATTTTCATTTATTTTCAATTATTTTCATTTATTTTCAATTATTTTCAATTATTTTCAATTATTTTCAATTATTTTCAATTATTTATCAATTATTTTCAATTATTATCAATTATTTTCAATTATTTTCAATTATTTTCAATTATTTATCAATTATTTTCAATCATTTTCAATCATTTATCAATCATTTATCAATCATTTATCAATGATTTTTAATTATTTGCAATTATTTTCCAATTATTTCCAATTATTTTCAATTGTTTTCAATTATTTTCAATTATTTTTCAATTATTTTCTATCATTTTCAATTATTTATCAATTATGTATGAATTATTTTCAATTATTTATCAATTATTTTCAATTATTTGTCAATTATTTTAAATTATTTTGAATTATTTTCAATTATTTTCAATTATTTTCAATTATTTTCAATGATTTTTAATTATTTTCTATTATTTTCAATTATTTTCAATTATTTATCAATTATTTTCAATTACTTCAATTATTTTCAATTATTTTCAATTATTTTCAATTATTTTCAATTATTTTCAATTATTTTCAATTATTTATCAATTATTTTAAATTATTTTCAATTATTTTCAATTATTTTCAATTATTTTCAATTATTTTCAATTATTTTCAATTATTTTCAATTATTTTCAATTATTTTCAATTATTTTCAATTATTTATCAATTATTTTCAATTATTTATCAATTATTTTCAATTATTTTCAATTATTTTCAATTATTTTCAATTATTTATCAATTATTTTCAATTATTTATCAATTATTTTCAATTATTTTCAATTATTTTCAATTATTTTCAATTATTTATCAATTATTTTCATTTATTTTCAATTATTTTCATTTATTTTCAATTATTTTCAATTATTTTCAATTATTTTCAATTATTTATCAATTATTTTCAATTATTATCAATTATTTTCAATTATTTTCAATTATTTTCAATTATTTATCAATTATTTTCAATCATTTTCAATCATTTATCAATCATTTATCAATCATTTATCAATGATTTTTAATTATTTGCAATTATTTTCCAATTATTTCCAATTATTTTCAATTATTTTCAATTATTTTCAATTATTTTTCAATTATTTTCTATCATTTTCAATTATTTATCAATTATGTATGAATTATTTTCAATTATTTATCAATTATTTTCAATTATTTGTCAATTATTTTAAATTATTTTGAATTATTTTCAATTATTTTCAATTATTTTCAATTATTTTCAATGATTTTTAATTATTTTCTATTATTTTCAATTATTTTCAATTATTTATCAATTATTTTCAATTACTTCAATTATTTTCAATTATTTTCAATTATTTTCAATTATTTTCAATTATTTTCAATTATTTTCAATTATTTTCAATTATTTATCAATTATTTTAAATTATTTTCAATTATTTTCAATTATTTTCAATTATTTTCAGTTATTTTCAATTATTTTCAATTATTTTCAATTATTTTCAATTATTTTCAATTATTTTCAATTATTTATCAATTATTTTCAATTATTTATCAATTATTTTCAATTATTTTCAATTATTTTCAATTATTTTCAATTATTTATCAATTATTTTCATTTATTTTCAATTATTTTCATTTATTTTCAATTATTTTCAATTATTTTCAATTATTTTCAATTATTTTCAATTATTTATCAATTATTTTCAATTATTATCAATTATTTTCAATCATTTTCAATCATTTATCAATCATTTATGAATCATTCATCAATGATTTTTAATTATTTTCAATTATTTTCAATTATTTATCAATTATTTTCAATTATTTTCAATTATTTATCAATTATTATCAATTATTTTCAATTATTTTCAATTATTTTCAATTATTGTCAATTATTTTCAATTATTTGTAATTATTTTCAATTATTTTCCATTATTCTCAATTATTTATGAATTATTTATCAATTATTTTCAATTATTTTCAATTATTTTCAATTATTTATCAATTATTTATTAATTATTTATCAATTATTTTCAATTATTTTTCAATTATTTTAAATTATTTTCAATTATTTTCAATTATTTATGAATTATTATCAATTATTTTCAATTATTTATCAATTATTTCCAATTATTTGCAATTATTTTCCAATTATTTCCAATTATTTTCAATTATTTTCAATTATTTTCAATTATTTTTCAATTATTTTCTATCATTTTCAATTATTTATCAATTATGTATGAATTATTTTCAATTATTTATCAATTATTTTCAATTATTTGTCAATTATTTTAAATTATTGTGATTTATTTTCAATTATTTTCAATTATTTTCAATTATTTTCAATGATTTTTAATTATTTTCTATTATTTTCAATTATTTTCAATTATTTATCAATTATTTTCAATTACTTCAATTATTTTCAATTATTTTCAATTATTTTCAATTATTTTCAATTATTTTCAATTATTTTCAATTATTTATCAATTATTTTAAATTATTTTCAATTATTTTCAATTATTTTCAATTATTTTCAATTATTTTCAATTATTTTCAATTATTTTCAATTATTTTCAATTATTTTCAATTATTTTCAATTATTTTCAATTATTTTCAATTATTTTCAATTATTTTCAATTATTTTCAATTATTTTCAATTATTTTCAATTATTTTCAATTATTTTCAATTATTTATCAATTATTTTCAATTATTTTCAATTATTTTCAATTATTTTCAATTATTTTCATTAATTTTCAATTATTTTCAATTATTTTCAATTATTATCAATTATTTTCAATTATTTTCAATTATTTTCAATTATTTTCAATTATTTTCAGATATTTCCAATTATTTTCAATTTTTTCAATTCTTCTCAATTCTTTTCAATTATTTATCAATTATTTTCAATTATTTTCCATTATTTTCAATTATTTTCAATTATTTTCAATTATTTTCAACTATTTATCAATTATTTTGAATTATTTTCAATTATTTTCAATTATTTTCAATTATTTTCAATTATTTTCAATTATTTTCAATTATTTATCAATTATTTTCAATTATTTTCAATTATTTTCAATTATTTTCAATTATTTTCAATTATTTTCAATTATTTTCAATTATTTTCAATTATTTTCAATTATTTTCAATTATTTTCAATTATTTTCAATTATTTTCAATTATTTTCAATTATTTTCAATTATTTTCAATTATTTTAAATTATTTTAAATTATTTTCAATTATTTATCAATTATTTCCAATTATTTGCAATTATTATCCAATTATTTTCAATTATTTTAAATTATTTTCAATTATTTTCAATTATTTTCAATTATTTGTAATTATTTTCAATTATTTTCAATTATTTTCAATTATTTTCAATTATTTTCAATTATTTATCAATTATTTTCAATTATTTTCAATTATTTTAAATTATTTTAAATTATTTTAAATTATTTTAAATTATTTATCAATTATTTATCAATTATTTATCAATTATTTTCAATTATTTTCAATTATTTTCAATTATTTTCCATTATTTTCAATTATTTTCAATTATTTATCAATTATTTTCAATTATTTATCAATTATTTTCAATTATTTATCAATTATTTTCAATTATTTATCAATTATTTTCAATTATTTATCAATTATTTTCAATTATTTTAAATTATTTTCAATTATTTATCAATTATTTCCAATTATTTGCAATTATTTTCCAATTATTTCCAATTATTTCCAATTATTTTCAATTATTTTCAATTGTTTTCAATTATTTTTCAATTATTTTCTATCATTTTCAATTATTTATCAATTATGTATGAATTATTTTCAATTATTTATCAATTATTTTCAATTATTTGTCAATTATTTTAAATTATTTTGAATTATTTTCAATTATTTTCAATTATTTTCAATTATTTTCAGATATTTCCAATTATTTTCAATTTTTTCAATTCTTCTCAATTCTTTTCAATTATTTATCAATTATTTTCAATTATTTTCCATTATTTTCAATTATTTTCAATTATTTTCAATTATTTTCAACTATTTATCAATTATTTTGAATTATTTTCAATTATTTTCAATTATTTTCAATTATTTTCAATTATTTTAAATTATTTTAAATTATTTTAAATTATTTTCAATTATTTATCAATTATTTATCAATTATTTTCAATTATTTTCAATTATTTTAAATTATTTTCAATTATTTATCAATTATTTTCAATTATTTTCAATTATTTTCAATTATTTTCAATCATGTATCAATTAGTATGAATTATTTTCAATTATTTTCAATTATTTTCAATTATTTTCAATTATTTTCAATTATTTTCAATTATTTTCAATTATTTTCAATTATTTTAAATTATTTTAAATTATTTTAAATTATTTTAAATTATTTATCAATTACTTCCAATTATTTGCAATTATTATCCAATTATTTTCAATTATTTTAAATTATTTTCAATTATTTTCAATTATTTTCAATTATTTGTAATTATTTTCAATTATTTTCAATTATTTTCAATTATTTTCAATTATTTTCAATTATTTATCAATTATTTTCAATTATTTTCAATTATTTTCAATTATTTTCAATTATTTTCAATTATTTATCAATTATTTTAAAATATTTTCAATTATTTTCAATTATTTATCAATTATATTCAATTATTTACAATTATTTTCAATTATTTTCAATTATTTATCAATTATTTTCAATTATGTTCAATTATTTTCAATTATTTTCAATTAATTTAAATTATTTTCAATTATTTATCAAATATCATCTATAAACCAAAGTCATTTATAAACCATTTATCAGTCATTCATCAATGATTTTTAATTATTTTCAATTATTTTCAATTATTTATCAATTATTTTCAATTATTTTCAATTATTTTCAATTATTTTCAATTATTTTCAATTATTTCCAATTATTTTCAATTATTTTCAATTATTTATCAATTATTTTCAATTATTTTCAATTATTTTCAATTATTTATCAATTATTTTCAATTATTTAAATTATTTTAAATTATTTTCAAATATTTTCAATTATTTTCAATTATTTTCAATTATTTTCAATTATTTATCAATTATTATCAATTATTTTCAATTATTTATCAATTATTTCCAATTATTTGCAATTATTTTCCAATTATTTCCAATTATTTTCAATTATTTTCAATTATTTTCAATTATTTATCAATTATTTATCAATTATTTTCAATTATTTTCAATTATTTTCAATTATTTTCAATTATTTTCATTAATTTTCAATTATTTTCAATTATTTTCAATTATTATCAATTATTTTCAATTATTTTCAATTATTTTCAATTATTTTCAGATATTTCCAATTATTTTCAATTTTTTCAATTCTTCTCAATTCTTTTCAATTATTTATCAATTATTTTCAATTATTTTCCATTATTTTCAATTATTTTCAATTATTTTCAATTATTTTCAACTATTTATCAATTATTTTGAATTATTTTCAATTATTTTCAATTATTTTCAATTATTTTCAATTATTTTCAATTATTTATCAATTATTTTCAATTATTTTCAATTATTTTCAATTATTTTCATTAATTTTTAATAATTTTCAATTATTTATCAATTATTTTCAATTATTTTCAATTATTTTCAATTATTTTCAATTATTTTCAATTATTTTCAATTATTTTCAATTATTTTCAATTATTTTCAATTATTTTAAATTATTTTAAATTATTTTAAATTATTTTCAATTATTTTCAATTATTTATCAATTATTTTCAATTATTTTCAATTATTTTCAATTATCTCCAATTATTTTCAATTATTTTCAATTATTTTCAATTATTTTCAATTATTTTCAATTATTTCCAATTATTTTCAATTATTTTCAATTATTTATCAATTATTTTCAATTATTTTCAATTATTTTAAATTATTTTCAATTATTTATCAATTATTTTCAATTATTTCAATTATTTTCAATTATTTTCAATGATTTGTAATTATTTTCAATTATTTTCAATTATTTTCAATTATTTTCAATTATTTTCAATTATTTTCAATTATTTCCAATTATTTTCAATTATTTTCAATTATTTATCAATTATTTTCAATTATTTTCAATTATTTATCAATTATTTTCAATTATTTTCAATTATTTTCAATTATTTTCAATTATTTATCAATTATTTTCATTTATTTTCAATTATTTTCATTTATTTTCAATTATTTTCAATTATTTTCAATTATTTTCAATTATTTTCAATTATTTATCAATTATTTTCAATTATTATCAATTATTTTCAATTATTTTCAATTATTTTCAATTATTTATCAATTATTTTCAATCATTTTCAATCATTTATCAATCATTTATGAATCATTTATCAATGATTTTTAATTATTTTCAATTATTTTCAATTATTTATCAATTATTTTCAATTATTTTCAATTATTTTCAATTATTTATCAATTATTATCAATTATTTTCAATTATTTTCAATTATTTTCAATTATTGTCAATTATTTTCAATTATTTGTAATTATTTTCAATTATTTTCCATTATTCTCAATTATTTATGAATTATTTATCAATTATTTTCAATTATTTTCAATTATTTTCAATTATTTATCAATTATTTATTAATTATTTATAAATTATTTTCAATTATTTTTCAATTATTTTAAATTATTTTCAATTATTTTCAATTATTTATGAATTATTATCAATTATTTTCAATTATTTATCAATTATTTCCAATTATTTGCAATTATTTTCCAATTATTTCCAATTATTTTCAATTATTTTCAATTATTTTCAATTATTTTTCAATTATTTTCTATCATTTTCAATTATTTATCAATTATGTATGAATTATTTTCAATTATTTATCAATTATTTTCAATTATTTGTCAATTATTTTAAATTATTGTGATTTATTTTCAATTATTTTCAATTATTTTCAATTATTTTCAATGATTTTTAATTATTTTCTATTATTTTCAATTATTTTCAATTATTTATCAATTATTTTCAATTACTTCAATTATTTTCAATTATTTTCAATTATTTTCAATTATTTTCAATTATTTTCAATTATTTTCAATTATTTATCAATTATTTTAAATTATTTTCAATTATTTTCAATTATTTTCAATTATTTTCAATTATTTTCAATTATTTTCAATTATTTTCAATTATTTTCAATTATTTTCAATTATTTTCAATTATTTTCAATTATTTTCAATTATTTTCAATTATTTTCAATTATTTTCAATTATTTTCAATTATTTTCAATTATTTTCAATTATTTATCAATTATTTTCAATTATTTTCAATTATTTTCAATTATTTTCAATTATTTTCATTAATTTTCAATTATTTTCAATTATTTTCAATTATTATCAATTATTTTCAATTATTTTCAATTATTTTCAATTATTTTCAATTATTTTCAGATATTTCCAATTATTTTCAATTTTTTCAATTCTTCTCAATTCTTTTCAATTATTTATCAATTATTTTCAATTATTTTCCATTATTTTCAATTATTTTCAATTATTTTCAATTATTTTCAACTATTTATCAATTATTTTGAATTATTTTCAATTATTTTCAATTATTTTCAATTATTTTCAATTATTTTCAATTATTTTCAATTATTTATCAATTATTTTCAATTATTTTCAATTATTTTCAATTATTTTCAATTATTTTCAATTATTTTCAATTATTTTCAATTATTTTCAATTATTTTCAATTATTTTCAATTATTTTCAATTATTTTCAATTATTTTCAATTATTTTCAATTATTTTCAATTATTTTCAATTATTTTAAATTATTTTAAATTATTTTCAATTATTTATCAATTATTTCCAATTATTTGCAATTATTATCCAATTATTTTCAATTATTTTAAATTATTTTCAATTATTTTCAATTATTTTCAATTATTTGTAATTATTTTCAATTATTTTCAATTATTTTCAATTATTTTCAATTATTTTCAATTATTTATCAATTATTTTCAATTATTTTCAATTATTTTAAATTATTTTAAATTATTTTAAATTATTTTAAATTATTTATCAATTATTTATCAATTATTTATCAATTATTTTCAATTATTTTCAATTATTTTCAATTATTTTCCATTATTTTCAATTATTTTCAATTATTTATCAATTATTTTCAATTATTTATCAATTATTTTCAATTATTTATCAATTATTTTCAATTATTTATCAATTATTTTCAATTATTTATCAATTATTTTCAATTATTTTAAATTATTTTCAATTATTTATCAATTATTTCCAATTATTTGCAATTATTTTCCAATTATTTCCAATTATTTCCAATTATTTTCAATTATTTTCAATTGTTTTCAATTATTTTTCAATTATTTTCTATCATTTTCAATTATTTATCAATTATGTATGAATTATTTTCAATTATTTATCAATTATTTTCAATTATTTGTCAATTATTTTAAATTATTTTGAATTATTTTCAATTATTTTCAATTATTTTCAATTATTTTCAGATATTTCCAATTATTTTCAATTTTTTCAATTCTTCTCAATTCTTTTCAATTATTTATCAATTATTTTCAATTATTTTCCATTATTTTCAATTATTTTCAATTATTTTCAATTATTTTCAACTATTTATCAATTATTTTGAATTATTTTCAATTATTTTCAATTATTTTCAATTATTTTCAATTATTTTAAATTATTTTAAATTATTTTAAATTATTTTCAATTATTTATCAATTATTTATCAATTATTTTCAATTATTTTCAATTATTTTAAATTATTTTCAATTATTTATCAATTATTTTCAATTATTTTCAATTATTTTCAATTATTTTCAATCATGTATCAATTAGTATGAATTATTTTCAATTATTTTCAATTATTTTCAATTATTTTCAATTATTTTCAATTATTTTCAATTATTTTCAATTATTTTCAATTATTTTAAATTATTTTAAATTATTTTAAATTATTTTAAATTATTTATCAATTACTTCCAATTATTTGCAATTATTATCCAATTATTTTCAATTATTTTAAATTATTTTCAATTATTTTCAATTATTTTCAATTATTTGTAATTATTTTCAATTATTTTCAATTATTTTCAATTATTTTCAATTATTTTCAATTATTTATCAATTATTTTCAATTATTTTCAATTATTTTCAATTATTTTCAATTATTTTCAATTATTTATCAATTATTTTAAAATATTTTCAATTATTTTCAATTATTTATCAATTATATTCAATTATTTACAATTATTTTCAATTATTTTCAATTATTTATCAATTATTTTCAATTATGTTCAATTATTTTCAATTATTTTCAATTAATTTAAATTATTTTCAATTATTTATCAAATATCATCTATAAACCAAAGTCATTTATAAACCATTTATCAGTCATTCATCAATGATTTTTAATTATTTTCAATTATTTTCAATTATTTATCAATTATTTTCAATTATTTTCAATTATTTTCAATTATTTTCAATTATTTTCAATTATTTCCAATTATTTTCAATTATTTTCAATTATTTATCAATTATTTTCAATTATTTTCAATTATTTTCAATTATTTATCAATTATTTTCAATTATTTAAATTATTTTAAATTATTTTCAAATATTTTCAATTATTTTCAATTATTTTCAATTATTTTCAATTATTTATCAATTATTATCAATTATTTTCAATTATTTATCAATTATTTCCAATTATTTGCAATTATTTTCCAATTATTTCCAATTATTTTCAATTATTTTCAATTATTTTCAATTATTTATCAATTATTTATCAATTATTTTCAATTATTTTCAATTATTTTCAATTATTTTCAATTATTTTCATTAATTTTCAATTATTTTCAATTATTTTCAATTATTATCAATTATTTTCAATTATTTTCAATTATTTTCAATTATTTTCAGATATTTCCAATTATTTTCAATTTTTTCAATTCTTCTCAATTCTTTTCAATTATTTATCAATTATTTTCAATTATTTTCCATTATTTTCAATTATTTTCAATTATTTTCAATTATTTTCAACTATTTATCAATTATTTTGAATTATTTTCAATTATTTTCAATTATTTTCAATTATTTTCAATTATTTTCAATTATTTATCAATTATTTTCAATTATTTTCAATTATTTTCAATTATTTTCATTAATTTTTAATAATTTTCAATTATTTATCAATTATTTTCAATTATTTTCAATTATTTTCAATTATTTTCAATTATTTTCAATTATTTTCAATTATTTTCAATTATTTTCAATTATTTTCAATTATTTTAAATTATTTTAAATTATTTTAAATTATTTTCAATTATTTTCAATTATTTATCAATTATTTTCAATTATTTTCAATTATTTTCAATTATCTCCAATTATTTTCAATTATTTTCAATTATTTTCAATTATTTTCAATTATTTTCAATTATTTCCAATTATTTTCAATTATTTTCAATTATTTATCAATTATTTTCAATTATTTTCAATTATTTTAAATTATTTTCAATTATTTATCAATTATTTTCAATTATTTCAATTATTTTCAATTATTTTCAATGATTTGTAATTATTTTCAATTATTTTCAATTATTTTCAATTATTTTCAATTATTTTCAATTATTTTCAATTATTTCCAATTATTTTCAATTATTTTCAATTATTTATCAATTATTTTCAATTATTTTCAATTATTTATCAATTATTTTCAATTATTTTCAATTATTTTCAATTATTTTCAATTATTTATCAATTATTTTCATTTATTTTCAATTATTTTCATTTATTTTCAATTATTTTCAATTATTTTCAATTATTTTCAATTATTTTCAATTATTTATCAATTATTTTCAATTATTATCAATTATTTTCAATTATTTTCAATTATTTTCAATTATTTATCAATTATTTTCAATCATTTTCAATCATTTATCAATCATTTATGAATCATTTATCAATGATTTTTAATTATTTTCAATTATTTTCAATTATTTATCAATTATTTTAAATTATTTTCAATTATTTTCAATTATTTATCAATTATTATCAATTATTTTCAATTATTTTCAATTATTTTCAATTATTGTCAATTATTTTCAATTATTTGTAATTATTTTCAATTATTTTCCATTATTCTCAATTATTTATGAATTATTTATCAATTATTTTCAATTATTTTCAATTATTTTCAATTATTTATCAATTATTTATTAATTATTTATCAATTATTTTCAATTATTTTTCAATTATTTTAAATTATTTTCAATTATTTTCAATTATTTATGAATTATTATCAATTATTTTCAATTATTTATCGATTATTTCCAATTATTTGCAATTATTTTCCAATTATTTCCAATTATTTTCAATTATTTTCAATTATTTTCAATTATTTTTCAATTATTTTCTATCATTTTCAATTATTTATCAATTATGTATGAATTATTTTCAATTATTTATCAATTATTTTCAATTATTTGTCAATTATTTTAAATTATTTTGAATTATTTTCAATTATTTTCAATTATTTTCAATTATTTTCAATGATTTTTAATTATTTTCTATTATTTTCAATTATTTTCAATTATTTATCAATTATTTTCAATTACTTCAATTATTTTCAATTATTTTCAATTATTTTCAATTATTTTCAATTATTTTCAATTATTTTCAATTATTTTCAATTATTTATCAATTATTTTAAATTATTTTCAATTATTTTCAATTATTTTCAATTATTTTCAATTATTTTCAATTATTTTCAATTATTTTAAATTATTTTCAATTATTTTCAATTATTTTCAATTATTTATCAATTATTTTCAATTATTTATCAATTATTTTCAATTATTTTCAATTATTTTCAATTATTTTCAATTATTTTCAATTATTTTCAATTATTTTCAATTATTTATCAATTATTTTCATTTATTTTCAATTATTTTCATTTATTTTCAATTATTTTCAATTATTTTCAATTATTTTCAATTATTTTCAATTATTTATCAATTATTTTCAATTATTATCAATTATTTTCAATTATTTTCAATTATTTTCAATTATTTATCAATTATTTTCAATCATTTTCAATCATTTATCAATCATTTATGAATCATTTATCAATGATTTTTAATTATTTTCAATTATTTTCAATTATTTATCAATTATTTTCAATTATTTTCAATTATTTTCAATTATTTATCAATTATTATCAATTATTTTCAATTATTTTCAATTATTTTCAATTATTGTCAATTATTTTCAATTATTTGTAATTATTTTCAATTATTTTCCATTATTCTCAATTATTTATGAATTATTTATCAATTATTTTCAATTATTTTCAATTATTTTCAATTATTTATCAATTATTTATTAATTATTTATAAATTATTTTCAATTATTTTTCAATTATTTTAAATTATTTTCAATTATTTTCAATTATTTATGAATTATTATCAATTATTTTCAATTATTTATCAATTATTTCCAATTATTTGCAATTATTTTCCAATTATTTCCAATTATTTTCAATTATTTTCAATTATTTTCAATTATCTTTCAATTATTTTCTATCATTTTCAATTATTTATCAATTATGTATGAATTATTTTCAATTATTATCAATTATTTTCAATTATTTGTCAATTATTTTAAATTATTGTGATTTATTTTCAATTATTTTCAATTATTTTCAATTATTTTCAATGATTTTTAATTATTTTCTATTATTTTCAATTATTTTCAATTATTTATCAATTATTTTCAATTACTTCAATTATTTTCAATTATTTTCAATTATTTTCAATTATTTTCAATTATTTTCAATTATTTTCAATTATTTATCAATTATTTTAAATTATTTTCAATTATTTTCAATTATTTTCAATTATTTTCAATTATTTTCAATTATTTTCAATTATTTTCAATTATTTTCAATTATTTTCAATTATTTATCAATTATTTTCAATTATTTTCAATTATTTTCAATTATTTTCAATTATTTTCATTAATTTTCAATTATTTTCAATTATTTTCAATTATTATCAATTATTTTCAATTATTTTCAATTATTTTCAATTATTTTCAGATATTTCCAATTATTTTCAATTTTTTCAATTCTTCTCAATTCTTTTCAATTATTTATCAATTATTTTCAATTATTTTCCATTATTTTCAATTATTTTCAATTATTTTCAATTATTTTCAACTATTTATCAATTATTTTGAATTATTTTCAATTATTTTCAATTATTTTCAATTATTTTCAATTATTTTCAATTATTTATCAATTATTTTCAATTATTTTCAATTATTTTCAATTATTTTCATTAATTTTTAATAATTTTCAATTATTTATCAATTATTTTCAATTATTTTCAATTATTTTCAATTATTTTCAATTATTTTCAATTATTTTCAATTATTTTCAATTATTTTCAATTATTTTCAATTATTTTCAATTATTTTAAATTATTTTAAATTATTTTCAATTATTTATCAATTATTTCCAATTATTTGCAATTATTATCCAATTATTTTCAATTATTTTAAATTATTTTCAATTATTTTCAATTATTTTCAATTATTTGTAATTATTTTCAATTATTTCCAATTATTTTCAATTATTTTCAATTATTTTCAATTATTTTCAATTATTTATCAATTATTTTCAATTATTTTCAATTATTTTAAATTATTTTAAATTATTTTAAATTATTTTAAATTATTTATCAATTATTTATCAATTATTTATCAATTATTTTCAATTATTTTCAATTATTTTCAATTATTTTCCATTATTTTCAATTATTTTCAATTATTTATCAATTATTTTCAATTATTTATCAATTATTTTCAATTATTTATCAATTATTTTCAATTATTTATCAATTATTTTAAATTATTTTAAATTATTTTCAATTATTTATCAATTATTTCCAATTATTTGCAATTATTTTCCAATTATTTCCAATTATTTCCAATTATTTTCAATTATTTTCAATTGTTTTCAATTATTTTTCAATTATTTTCTATCATTTTCAATTATTTATCAATTATGTATGAATTATTTTCAATTATTTATCAATTATTTTCAATTATTTGTCAATTATTTTAAAATATTTTGAATTATTTTCAATTATTTTCAATTATTTTCAATTATTTTCAGATATTTCCAATTATTTTCAATTTTTTCAATTCTTCTCAATTCTTTTCAATTATTTATCAATTATTTTCAATTATTTTCCATTATTTTCAATTATTTTCAATTATTTTCAATTATTTTCAACTATTTATCAATTATTTTGAATTATTTTCAATTATTTTCAATTATTTTCAATTATTTTCAATTATTTTAAATTATTTTAAATTATTTTAAATTATTTTCAATTATTTATCAATTATTTATCAATTATTTTCAATTATTTTCAATTATTTTAAATTATTTTCAATTATTTATCAATTATTTTGAATTATTTTCAATTATTTATCAATTATTTTGAATTATTTTCAATTATTTTCATTTATTTTCAATTATTTTCAATTATTTTAAATTATTTTCAATTATTTATCAATTATTTTCAATTATTTTCAATTATTTTCAATTATTTTCAATTATTTTCAATTATTTTCAATTATTTTCAATTATTTCCAATTATTTTCAATTATTTTCAATTATTTATCAATTATTTTCAATTATTTTCAATTATTTTAAATTATTTTCAATTATTTATCAATTATTTTCAATTATTTCAATTATTTTCAATTATTTTCAATGATTTGTAATTATTTTCAATTATTTTCAATTATTTTCAATTATTTTCAATTATTTTCAATTATTTTCAATTATTTCCAATTATTTTAAATTATTTTCAATTATTTATCAATTATTTTCAATTATTTTCAATTATTTATCAATTATTTTCAATTATTTTCAATTATTTTCAATTATTTTCAATTATTTATCAATTATTTTCATTTATTTTCAATTATTTTCATTTATTTTCAATTATTTTCAATTATTTTCAATTATTTTCAATTATTTTCAATTATTTTCAATTATTTATCAATTATTTTCAATTATTATCAATTATTTTCAATTATTTTCAATTATTTTCAATTATTTATCAATTATTTTCAATCATTTTCAATCATTTATCAATCATTTATGAATCATTTATCAATGATTTTTAATTATTTTCAATTATTTTCAATTATTTATCAATTATTTTCAATTATTTTCAATTATTTTCAATTATTTATCAATTATTATCAATTATTTTCAATTATTTTCAATTATTTTCAATTATTGTCAATTATTTTCAATTATTTGTAATTATTTTCAATTATTTTCCATTATTCTCAATTATTTATGAATTATTTATCAATTATTTTCAATTATTTTCAATTATTTTCAATTATTTATCAATTATTTATTAATTATTTATCAATTATTTTCAATTATTTTTCAATTATTTTAAATTATTTTCAATTATTTTCAATTATTTATGAATTATTATCAATTATTTTCAATTATTTATCAATTATTTCCAATTATTTGCAATTATTTTCCAATTATTCGCAATTATTTCCATTTATTTGCAATTATTTTCCAATTATTTCCAATTATTTTCAATTATTTTCAATTATTTTCAATTATTTTTCAATTATTTTCTATCATTTTCAATTATTTATCAATTATGTATGAATTATTTTCAATTATTTATCAATTATTTTCAATTATTTTCAATGATTTTTAATTATTTTCTATTATTTTCAATTATTTTCAATTATTTATCAATTATTTTCAATTACTTCAATTATTTTCAATTATTTTCAATTATTTTCAATTATTTATCAATTATTTTCAATTATTATCAATTATTATCAATTATTTTCAATTATTTTCAATTATTTTCAGATATTTCCAATTATTTTCAATTTTTTCAATTCTTTTCAATTCTTTTCAATTATTTATCAATTATTTTCAATTATTTTCAATTATTTTCAATTATTTTCAATTATTTTCAATTATTTTCAATTATTTTCAATTATTTTCAATTATTTTCAATTATTTTCAATTATTTTCAATTATTTATCAATTATTTTCAATTATTTATCAATTATTTTCAATTATTTTCAATTATTTTCAATTATTTTCAATTATTTTCAATTATTTTCAATTATTTTCAATTATTTATCAATTATTTTCATTTATTTTCAATTATTTTCATTTATTTTCAATTATTTTCAATTATTTTCAATTATTTTCAATTATTTTCAATTATTTATCAATTATTTTCAATTATTATCAATTATTTTCAATTATTTTCAATTATTTTCAATTATTTATCAATTATTTTCAATCATTTTCAATCATTTATCAATCATTTATGAATCATTTATCAATGATTTTTAATTATTTTCAATTATTTTCAATTATTTATCAATTATTTTCAATTATTTTCAATTATTTTCAATTATTTATCAATTATTATCAATTATTTTCAATTATTTTCAATTATTTTCAATTATTGTCAATTATTTTCAATTATTTGTAATTATTTTCAATTATTTTCCATTATTCTCAATTATTTATGAATTATTTATCAATTATTTTCAATTATTTTCAATTATTTTCAATTATTTATCAATTATTTATTAATTATTTATAAATTATTTTCAATTATTTTTCAATTATTTTAAATTATTTTCAATTATTTTCAATTATTTATGAATTATTATCAATTATTTTCAATTATTTATCAATTATTTCCAATTATTTGCAATTATTTTCCAATTATTTCCAATTATTTTCAATTATTTTCAATTATTTTCAATTATCTTTCAATTATTTTCTATCATTTTCAATTATTTATCAATTATGTATGAATTATTTTCAATTATTATCAATTATTTTCAATTATTTGTCAATTATTTTAAATTATTGTGATTTATTTTCAATTATTTTCAATTATTTTCAATTATTTTCAATGATTTTTAATTATTTTCTATTATTTTCAATTATTTTCAATTATTTATCAATTATTTTCAATTACTTCAATTATTTTCAATTATTTTCAATTATTTTCAATTATTTTCAATTATTTTCAATTATTTTCAATTATTTATCAATTATTTTAAATTATTTTCAATTATTTTCAATTATTTTCAATTATTTTCAATTATTTTCAATTATTTTCAATTATTTTCAATTATTTTCAATTATTTTCAATTATTTATCAATTATTTTCAATTATTTTCAATTATTTTCAATTATTTTCAATTATTTTCATTAATTTTCAATTATTTTCAATTATTTTCAATTATTATCAATTATTTTCAATTATTTTCAATTATTTTCAATTATTTTCAGATATTTCCAATTATTTTCAATTTTTTCAATTCTTCTCAATTCTTTTCAATTATTTATCAATTATTTTCAATTATTTTCCATTATTTTCAATTATTTTCAATTATTTTCAATTATTTTCAACTATTTATCAATTATTTTGAATTATTTTCAATTATTTTCAATTATTTTCAATTATTTTCAATTATTTTCAATTATTTATCAATTATTTTCAATTATTTTCAATTATTTTCAATTATTTTCATTAATTTTTAATAATTTTCAATTATTTATCAATTATTTTCAATTATTTTCAATTATTTTCAATTATTTTCAATTATTTTCAATTATTTTCAATTATTTTCAATTATTTTCAATTATTTTCAATTATTTTCAATTATTTTCAATTATTTTAAATTATTTTAAATTATTTTCAATTATTTATCAATTATTTCCAATTATTTGCAATTATTATCCAATTATTTTCAATTATTTTAAATTATTTTCAATTATTTTCAATTATTTTCAATTATTTGTAATTATTTTCAATTATTTCCAATTATTTTCAATTATTTTCAATTATTTTCAATTATTTTCAATTATTTATCAATTATTTTCAATTATTTTCAATTATTTTAAATTATTTTAAATTATTTTAAATTATTTTAAATTATTTATCAATTATTTATCAATTATTTATCAATTATTTTCAATTATTTTCAATTATTTTCAATTATTTTCCATTATTTTCAATTATTTTCAATTATTTATCAATTATTTTCAATTATTTATCAATTATTTTCAATTATTTATCAATTATTTTCAATTATTTATCAATTATTTTAAATTATTTTAAATTATTTTCAATTATTTATCAATTATTTCCAATTATTTGCAATTATTTTCCAATTATTTCCAATTATTTCCAATTATTTTCAATTATTTTCAATTGTTTTCAATTATTTTTCAATTATTTTCTATCATTTTCAATTATTTATCAATTATGTATGAATTATTTTCAATTATTTATCAATTATTTTCAATTATTTGTCAATTATTTTAAAATATTTTGAATTATTTTCAATTATTTTCAATTATTTTCAATTATTTTCAGATATTTCCAATTATTTTCAATTTTTTCAATTCTTCTCAATTCTTTTCAATTATTTATCAATTATTTTCAATTATTTTCCATTATTTTCAATTATTTTCAATTATTTTCAATTATTTTCAACTATTTATCAATTATTTTGAATTATTTTCAATTATTTTCAATTATTTTCAATTATTTTCAATTATTTTAAATTATTTTAAATTATTTTAAATTATTTTCAATTATTTATCAATTATTTATCAATTATTTTCAATTATTTTCAATTATTTTAAATTATTTTCAATTATTTATCAATTATTTTGAATTATTTTCAATTATTTATCAATTATTTTGAATTATTTTCAATTATTTTCATTTATTTTCAATTATTTTCAATTATTTTAAATTATTTTCAATTATTTATCAATTATTTTCAATTATTTTCAATTATTTTCAATTATTTTCAATTATTTTCAATTATTTTCAATTATTTTCAATTATTTTCAATTATTTTCAATTATTTATCAATTATTATCAATTATTTTCAATTATTTTCAATTATTTTCAATTATTGTCAATTATTTTCAATTATTTGTAATTATTTTCAATTATTTTCCATTATTCTCAATTATTTATGAATTATTTATCAATTATTTTCAATTATTTTCAATTATTTTCAATTATTTATCAATTATTTATTAATTATTTATCAATTATTTTCAATTATTTTTCAATTATTTTAAATTATTTTCAATTATTTTCAATTATTTATGAATTATTATCAATTATTTTCAATTATTTATCAATTATTTCCAATTATTTGCAATTATTTTCCAATTATTCGCAATTATTTCCATTTATTTGCAATTATTTTCCAATTATTTCCAATTATTTTCAATTATTTTCAATTATTTTCAATTATTTTTCAATTATTTTCTATCATTTTCAATTATTTATCAATTATGTATGAATTATTTTCAATTATTTATCAATTATTTTCAATTATTTTCAATGATTTTTAATTATTTTCTATTATTTTCAATTATTTTCAATTATTTATCAATTATTTTCAATTACTTCAATTATTTTCAATTATTTTCAATTATTTTCAATTATTTATCAATTATTTTCAATTATTTTCAATTATTTTCAATTATTTTGAATTATTTTCATTAATTTTCAATTATTTTCAATTATTATCAATTATTATCAATTATTTTCAATTATTTTCAATTATTTTCAGATATTTCCAATTATTTTCAATTTTTTCAATTCTTTTCAATTCTTTTCAATTATTTATCAATTATTTTCAATTATTTTCAATTATTTTCAATTATTTTCAATTATTTTCAATTATTTTAAATTATTTATCAATTATTTTCAATTATTTATAATTATTTTCAATAATTTATCAATTATTTTCAATTATTTATAATTATTTTCAATTATTTATAATTCTTTTCAATTATTTTCAATTATTTTCAATTATTTTCAATTATTTTCAATTATTTATAATTATTTTCAATTATTTTCAATTATTTTCAATTATTTTCAATTATTTATAATTATTTTCAATTATTTTCAATTATTTTCAATTATTTTCAATTATTTTCAATTATTTTCAATTATTTATAATTATTTTCAATTATTTTCAATTATTTTCAATTATTTATAATTATTTTCAATTATTTATAATTATTTTCAATTATTTATAATTATTTTCAATTATTTATCAATTATTTTCAATTATTTATAATTATTTTCAATCATTTATCAATTATTTCCAATTATTTATAATTCTTTTCAATTATTTATAATTCTTTTCAATTATTTTCAATTATTTTCAATTATTTTCAAGTATTTATAATTTTTTTCAATTATTTTCAATTATTTTCAATTATTTATAATTATTTTCAATTATTTTCAATTATTTTCAATATTTATAATTATTTTCAATTATTTATCAATTATTTTCAATTATTCTCAAATATTTTCAATTATTTATCAATTATTTTCAATTATTTATAATGATTTTCAATTATTTTCAATTATTTATAATGATTTTCAATTATTTTCAATTATTTATAAATTATTTATAATTGTTTTCAATTATTTATAATTATTTTCAATTATTTTAAATTATTTTCAATTATTTTCACTTATTTATAATTATTTTCAATTATTTTCAATTATTTTCAATTATTTTCAATTATTTTCAATTATTTTCAATTATTTATCAATTATTTTCAATTATTTTCAATTATTTTCAATTATTTTCAATTATTTTCAATTATTTATAAATTATTTATAATTATTTTCAATTATTTATAATTATTTTCAATTATTTTCAATTATTTTCAATTATTTTCAATTATTTTCAATTATTTTAAATTTGTTTATAATTATTTTCAAATATTTATCAATTATTTTCAATTATTCATAATTAATTTCAATATTTTCAATTATTTTCAATTATTTTCAATTATTTATCAATTATTTTCAAATATTTATAATTATTTTAAATTATTTTAAATTATTTTCAATTATTTTCAATTATTTTCAATTATTTTCAATTATTTTCAATTATTTTCAATTATTTATCAATTATTTTCAATTATTTTCAATTATTTTCAATTATTTTCAATTATTTTCAATTATTTATCAATTATTTTCAATTATTTACAATTATTTTCAATAATTTATCAATTATTTTCAATTATTTATAATTATTTTCAATTATTTATATTTCTTTTCAATTATTTTCAATTATTTTCAATTATTTTCAATTATTTTCAATTATTTTCAATTATTTTCAATTATTTTCAATTATTTATCAATTATTTTCAATTATTTATAATTATTTTCAATCATTTATCAATTATTTTCAATTATTTATAATTCTTTTCAATTATTTAAAATTCTTTTCAATTATTTTCAATTATTTTCAAGTATTTATAATTTTTTTCAATTATTTTCAATTATTTTCAATTATTTATAATTATTTTCAATTATTTTCAATTATTTTCAATTATTTATAATTATCTTCAATTATTTATCAATTATTTTCAATTATTCTCAATTATTTTCAATTATTTATCAATTATTTTCAATTATTTATAATGATTTTCAATTATTTTCAATTATTTATAAATTATTTATAATTGTTTTCAATTATTTATAATTATTTTCAATTATTTTCAATTATTTTCAATTATTTATAATTATTTTCAATTATTTTCAATTCTTTTAAATTATTTTGAATTATTTATAATTATTTTCAATTATTTATAATTATTTTCAATTATTTTCAATTATTTTCAATTATTTTCAATTATTTATAATTATTTTCAATTATTTTCAATTATTTTAAATTTGTTTATAATTATTTTCAAATATTTATCAATTATTTTCAATTATTCATAATTAATTTCAATATTTTCAATTATTTTCAATTATTTTCAATTATTTATCAATTATTTTCAATTATTTTCAATTATTTATCAATTATTTTCAATTATTTATAATGATTTTCAATTATTTATAATTGTTATCAATTATTTATAATTATTTTCAATTATTTTCAATTATTTTCAATTATTTTCACTTATTTATAATTATTTTCAATTATTTTCAATTATTTTCAATTATTTTCAATTATTTATCAATTATTTTCAATTATTTTCAATTATTTTCAATTATTTTCAATTATTTTCAATTATTTTCAATTATTTTCAATTATTTTCAATTATTTATCAATTATTTTCAATTATTTATAATTATTTTCAATAATTTATCAATTATTTTCAATTTTTTATAATTATTTTCAATTATTTATAATTCTTTTCAATTATTTTCAATTATTTTCAATTATTTTCACTTATTTATAATTATTTTCAATTATTTTCAATTATTTTCAATTATTTTCAATTATTTATCAATTATTTTCAATTATTTTCAATTATTTTCAATTATTTTCCATTATTTTCAATTATTTTCAATTATTTATCAATTATTTTCAATTATTTATCAATTATTTTCAATTATTTATCAATTATTTTCAATTATTTATCAATTATTTTAAATTATTTTAAATTATTTTCAATTATTTATCAATTATTTCCAATTATTTGCAATTATTTTCCAATTATTTCCAATTATTTCCAATTATTTTCAATTATTTTCAATTGTTTTCAATTATTTTTCAATTATTTTCTATCATTTTCAATTATTTATCAATTATGTATGAATTATTTTCAATTATTTATCAATTATTTTCAATTATTTGTCAATTATTTTAAAATATTTTGAATTATTTTCAATTATTTTCAATTATTTTCAATTATTTTCAGATATTTCCAATTATTTTCAATTTTTTCAATTCTTCTCAATTCTTTTCAATTATTTATCAATTATTTTCAATTATTTTCCATTATTTTCAATTATTTTCAATTATTTTCAACTATTTATCAATTATTTTGAATTATTTTCAATTATTTTCAATTATTTTCAATTATTTTCAATTATTTTAAATTATTTTAAATTATTTTAAATTATTTTCAATTATTTATCAATTATTTATCAATTATTTTCAATTATTTTCAATTATTTTAAATTATTTTCAATTATTTATCAATTATTTTGAATTATTTTCAATTATTTATCAATTATTTTGAATTATTTTCAATTATTTTCATTTATTTTCAATTATTTTCAATTATTTTAAATTATTTTCAATTATTTATCAATTATTTTCAATTATTTTCAATTATTTTCAATTATTTTCAATTATTTTCAATTATTTTCAATTATTTTCAATTATTTCCAATTATTTTCAATTATTTTCAATTATTTATCAATTATTTTCAATTATTTTCAATTATTTTAAATTATTTTCAATTATTTATCAATTATTTTCAATTATTTCAATTATTTTCAATTATTTTCAATGATTTGTAATTATTTTCAATTATTTTCAATTATTTTCAATTATTTTCAATTATTTTCAATTATTTTCAATTATTTCCAATTATTTTAAATTATTTTCAATTATTTATCAATTATTTTCAATTATTATCAATTATTTTCAATTATTTTCAATTATTTTCAATTATTTATCAATTATTTTCAATCATTTTCAATCATTTATCAATCATTTATGAATCATTTATCAATGATTTTTAATTATTTTCAATTATTTTCAATTATTTATCAATTATTTTCAATTATTTTCAATTATTTTCAATTATTTTTCAATTATTATCAATTATTTTCAATTATTTTCAATTATTTTCAATTATTGTCAATTATTTTCAATTATTTGTAATTATTTTCAATTATTTTCCATTATTCTCAATTATTTATGAATTATTTATCAATTATTTTCAATTATTTTCAATTATTTTCAATTATTTATCAATTATTTATTAATTATTTATCAATTATTTTCAATTATTTTTCAATTATTTTAAATTATTTTCAATTATTTTCAATTATTTATGAATTATTATCAATTATTTTCAATTATTTATCAATTATTTCCAATTATTTGCAATTATTTTCCAATTATTCGCAATTATTTCCATTTATTTGCAATTATTTTCCAATTATTTCCAATTATTTTCAATTATTTTCAATTATTTTCAATTATTTTTCAATTATTTTCTATCATTTTCAATTATTTATCAATTATGTATGAATTATTTTCAATTATTTATCAATTATTTTCAATTATTTGTCAATTATTTTAAATTATTTTGAATTATTTTCAATTATTTTCAATTATTTTCAATTATTTTCAATGATTTTTAATTATTTTCTATTATTTTCAATTATTTTCAATTATTTATCAATTATTTTCAATTACTTCAATTATTTTCAATTATTTTCAATTATTTTCAATTATTTATCAATTATTTTCAATTATTTTCAATTATTTTCAATTATTTTGAATTATTTTCATTAATTTTCAATTATTTTCAATTATTTTCAATTATTATCAATTATTATCAATTATTTTCAATTATTTTCAATTATTTTCAGATATTTCCAATTATTTTCAATTTTTTCAATTCTTTTCAATTCTTTTCAATTATTTATCAATTATTTTCAATTATTTTCAATTATTTTCAATTATTTTCAATTATTTTCAATTATTTTCAATTATTTATCAATTATTTTCAATTATTTATAATTATTTTCAATAATTTATCAATTATTTTCAATTATTTATAATTATTTTCAATTATTTATAATTCTTTTCAATTATTTTCAATTATTTTCAATTATTTTCAATTATTTTCAATTATTTATAATTATTTTCAATTATTTTCAATTATTTTCAATTATTTTCAATTATTTATAATTATTTTCAATTATTTTCAATTATTTTCAATTATTTTCAATTATTTTCAATTATTTTCAATTATTTTCAATTATTTTCAATTATTTTCAATTATTTATAATTATTTTCAATTATTTTCAATTATTTTCAATTATTTATAATTATTTTCAATTATTTATAATTATTTTCAATTATTTATAATTATTTTCAATTATTTATCAATTATTTTCAATTATTTATAATTATTTTCAATCATTTATCAATTATTTCCAATTATTTATAATTCTTTTCAATTATTTATAATTCTTTTCAATTATTTTCAATTATTTTCAATTATTTTCAAGTATTTATAATTTTTTTCAATTATTTTCAATTATTTTCAATTATTTATAATTATTTTCAATTATTTTCAATTATTTTCAATATTTATAATTATTTTCAATTATTTATCAATTATTTTCAATTATTCTCAAATATTTTCAATTATTTATCAATTATTTTCAATTATTTATAATGATTTTCAATTATTTTCAATTATTTATAATGATTTTCAATTATTTTCAATTATTTATAAATTATTTATAATTGTTTTCAATTATTTATAATTATTTTCAATTATTTTAAATTATTTTCAATTATTTTCACTTATTTATAATTATTTTCAATTATTTTCAATTATTTTCAATTATTTTCAATTATTTTCAATTATTTTCAATTATTTTCAATTATTTATCAATTATTTTCAATTATTTTCAATTATTTTCAATTATTTTCAATTATTTTCAATTATTTATAAATTATTTATAATTATTTTCAATTATTTATAATTATTTTCAATTATTTTCAATTATTTTCAATTATTTTCAATTATTTTCAATTATTTTAAATTTGTTTATAATTATTTTCAAATATTTATCAATTATTTTCAATTATTCATAATTAATTTCAATATTTTCAATTATTTTCAATTATTTTCAATTATTTATCAATTATTTATCAATTATTTTCAAATATTTATAATTATTTTAAATTATTTTAAATTATTTTAAATTATTTTCAATTATTTTCAATTATTTTCAATTATTTTCAATTATTTTCAATTATTTATCAATTATTTTCAATTATTTTCAATTATTTTCAATTATTTTCAATTATTTTCAATTATTTATCAATTATTTTCAATTATTTATAATTATTTTCAATAATTTATCAATTATTTTCAATTATTTATAATTATTTTCAATTATTTATATTTCTTTTCAATTATTTTCAATTATTTTCAATTATTTTCAATTATTTTCAATTATTTTCAATTATTTTCAATTATTTTCAATTATTTATCAATTATTTTCAATTATTTATAATTATTTTCAATCATTTATCAATTATTTTCAATTATTTATAATTCTTTTCAATTATTTATAATTCTTTTCAATTATTTTCAATTATTTTCAAGTATTTATAATTTTTTTCAATTATTTTCAATTATTTTCAATTATTTATAATTATTTTCAATTATTTTCAATTATTTTCAATTATTTATAATTATTTTCAATTATTTATCAATTATTTTCAATTATTCTCAATTATTTTCAATTATTTATCAATTATTTTCAATTATTTATAATGATTTTCAATTATTTTCAATTATTTATAAATTATTTATAATTGTTTTCAATTATTTATAATTATTTTCAATTATTTTCAATTATTTTCAATTATTTATAATTATTTTCAATTATTTTCAATTCTTTTAAATTATTTTGAATTATTTATAATTATTTTCAATTATTTATAATTATTTTCAATTATTTTCAATTATTTTCAATTATTTTCAATTATTTATAATTATTTTCAATTATTTTCAATTATTTTAAATTTGTTTATAATTATTTTCAAATATTTATCAATTATTTTCAATTATTCATAATTAATTTCAATATTTTCAATTATTTTCAATTATTTTCAATTATTTATCAATTATTTTCAATTATTTTCAATTATTTATCAATTATTTTCAATTATTTATAATGATTTTCAATTATTTATAATTGTTATCAATTATTTATAATTATTTTCAATTATTTTCAATTATTTTCAATTATTTTCACTTATTTATAATTATTTTCAATTATTTTCAATTATTTTCAATTATTTTCAATTATTTATCAATTATTTTCAATTATTTTCAATTATTTTCAATTATTTTCAATTATTTTCAATTATTTTCAATTATTTTCAATTATTTTCAATTATTTATCAATTATTTTCAATTATTTATAATTATTTTCAATAATTTATCAATTATTTTCAATTATTTATAATTATTTTCAATTATTTATAATTCTTTTCAATTATTTTCAATTATTTTCAATTATTTATAATTATTTTCAATTATTTTCAATTATTTTCAATTATTTTCAATTATTTATAATTATTTTCAATTATTTTCAATTATTTTCAATTATTTTCAATTATTTTCAATTATTTTCAATTATTTATAATTATTTTCAATTATTTTCAATTATTTTCAATTATTTATAATTATTTTCAATTATTTATAATTATTTTCAATTATTTATAATTATTTTCAATTATTTATCAATTATTTTCAATTATTCTCAAATATTTTCAATTATTTATCAATTATTTTCAATTATTTATAATGATTTTCAATTATTTTCAATTATTTATAAATTATTTATAATTGTTTTCAATTATTTATAATTATTTTCAATTATTTTAAATTATTTTCAATTATTTTCCCTTATTTATAATTATTTTCAATTATTTTCAATTATTTTCAATTATTTTCAATTATTTTCAATTATTTATCAATTATTTTCAATTATTTTCAATTATTTTCAATTATTTTCAATTATTTTCAATTATTTTCAATTATTTATCAATTATTTTCAATTATTTATAATTATTTTCAATAATTTATCAATTATTTTCAATTATTTATAATTATTTTCAATTATTTATAATTCTTTTCAATTATTTTCAATTATTTTCAATTATTTTCAATTATTTTCAATTATTTTCAATTATTTATAATTATTTTCAATTATTTATAATTATTTTCAATTATTTATAATTATTTTCAATTATTTATCAATTATTTTCAATTATTTATAATTATTTTCAATCATTTATCAATTATTTTCAATTATTTATAATTCTTTTCAATTATTTATAATTCTTTTCAATTATTTTCAATTATTTTCAATTATTTTCAAGTATTTATAATTTTTTTCAATTATTTTCAATTATTTTCAATTATTTATAATTATTTTCAATTATTTTCAATTATTTTCAATATTTATAATTATTTTCAATTATTTATCAATTATTTTCAATTATTCTCAAATATTTTCAATTATTTATCAATTATTTTCAATTATTTATAATGATTTTCAATTATTTTCAATTATTTATAAATTATTTATAATTGTTTTCAATTATTTATAATTATTTTCAATTATTTTAAATTATTTTCAATTATTTTCACTTATTTATAATTATTTTCAATTATTTTCAATTATTTTCAATTATTTTCAATTATTTTCAATTATTTTCAATTATTTATCAATTATTTTCAATTATTTTCAATTATTTTCAATTATTTTCAATTATTTTCAATTATTTATAAATTATTTATAATTATTTTCAATTATTTATAATTATTTTCAATTATTTTCAATTATTTTCAATTATTTTCAATTATTTTCAATTATTTTAAATTTGTTTATAATTATTTTCAAATATTTATCAATTATTTTCAATTATTCATAATTAATTTCAATATTTTCAATTATTTTCAATTATTTTCAATTATTTATCAATTATTTATCAATTATTTTCAAATATTTATAATTATTTTAAATTATTTTCAATTATTTTCAATTATTTATAATTATTTTCAATTATTTATCAATTATTTTCAATTATTTATAATTATTTTCAATTATTTTCAATTATTTTCAATTATTTATAATTATTTTCAATTATTTATCAATTATTTTCTATTATTTATAATTAACTTCAATTATTTTCAATTATTTTCAATTATTTTCAATTATTTTCAATTATTTATCAATTATTTTCAATTATTTTCAATTATATTCAATTATTTATAATTATTTTCAATTATTTATCAATTATTTTCAATTATTCTCAATTATTTTCAATTATTTATCAATTATTTTCAATTATTTATAATGATTTTCAATTATTTTCAATTATTTATAAATTATTTATAATTGTTTTCAATTATTTATAATTATTTTCAATTATTTTCAATTATTTTCAATTATTTATAATTATTTTCAATTATTTTCAATTCTTTTCAATTATTTTGAATTATTTTCAATTTTTTATCAATTATTTATAATTATTTTCAATTATTTATAATTATTTTCAATTATTTTCAATTATTTTCAATTATTTTCAATTATTTATCAATTATTTTCAATTATTTTCAATTATTTATAATTATTTTCAATTATTTATCAATTATTTTCAATTATTTATGAATTATTTTCAATTATTTATAATTATTTTCAATTATTTTCAATTATTTTCAATTATTTAAAATTATTTTCAATTATTTATCAATTATTTTCTATTATTTATAATTATTTTCAATTATTTTCAATTATTTTCAATTATTTTTAATTATTTTCAATTATTTATAATTATTTTCAATTATTTATAATTATTTTCAATTATTTATCAATTATTTTCAATTATTTTCAATTATTTATCAATTATTTATCAATTATTTTCAATTATTTATAATTATTTTAAATTATTTTCAATTATTTTCAATTATTTATAATTATTTTCAATTATTTATCAATTATTTTCTATTATTTATAATTAACTTCAATTATTTTCAATTATTTTCAATTATTTTCAATTATTTTCAATTATTTTCAATTATTTATCAATTATTTTCAATTATTTTCAATTATTTTAAATTATTTTCAATTATTTTCAATTATTTTCAATTATTTATCAATTATTTTCAATTATTTATAATTATTTTCAATAATTTATCAATTATTTTCAATTATTTATAATTATTTTCAATTATTTATATTTCTTTTCAATTATTTTCAATTATTTTCAATTATTTTCAATTATTTTCAATTATTTTCAATTATTTATCAATTATTTTCAATTATTTATAATTATTTTCAATCATTTATCAATTATTTTCAATTATTTATAATTCTTTTCAATTATTTATAATTCTTTTCAATTATTTTCAATTATTTTCAATTATTTTCAAGTATTTATAATTTTTTTCAATTATTTTCAATTATTTTCAATTATTTATAATTATTTTCAATTATTTTCAATTATTTTCAATTATTTATAATTATTTTCAATTATTTATCAATTATTTTCAATTATTCTCAATTATTTTCAACTATTTATCAATTATTTTCAATTATTTATAATGATTTTCAATTATTTTCAATTATTTATAAATTATTTATAATTGTTTTCAATTATTTATAATTATTTTCAATTATTTTCAATTATTTTCAATTATTTATAATTATTTTCAATTATTTTCAATTCTTTTCAATTATTTTCAATTATTTATAATTATTTTCAATTATTTATAATTCTTTTCAATTATTTTCAATTATTTTCAATTATTTTCAATTATTTTCAATTATTTATAATTATTTTCAATTATTTTCAATTATTTTCAATTATTTTCAATTATTTATAATTATTTTCAATTATTTATAATTCTTTTCAATTATTTTCAATTATTTTCAATTATTTTCAATTATTTTCAATTATTTATAATTATTTTCAATTATTTTCAATTATTTATCAATTATTTTCAATTATTTATAATGATTTTCAATTATTTTCAATTATTTATAAATTATTTATAATTGTTTTCAATTATTTATAATTATTTTCAATTATTTTCAATTATTTTCAATTATTTTCACTTATTTATAATTATTTTCAATTATTTTCAATTATTTTCAATTATTTTCAATTATTTATCAATTATTTTCAATTATTTTCAATTATTTTCAATTATTTTCAATTATTTTCAATTATTTTCAATTATTTTCAATTATTTATCAATTATTTTCAATTATTTATAATTATTTTCAATAATTTATCAATTATTTTCAATTATTTATAATTATTTTCAATTATTTATAATTCTTTTCAATTATTTTCAATTATTTTCAATTATTTTCAATTATTTTCAATTATTTTCAATTATTTATAATTATTTTCAATTATTTTCAATTATTTTCAATTATTTTCAATTATTTATAATTATTTTCAATTATTTTCAATTATTTTCAATTATTTTCAATTATTTTCAATTATTTTCAATTATTTATAATTATTTTCAATTATTTTCAATTATTTTCAATTATTTATAATTATTTTCAATTATTTATAATTATTTTCAATTATTTATAATTATTTTCAATTATTTATCAATTATTTTCAATTATTTATAATTATTTTCAATCATTTATCAATTATTTTCAATTATTTATAATTCTTTTCAATTATTTATAATTCTTTTCAATTATTTTCAATTATTTTCAATTATTTTCAAGTATTTATAATTTTTTTCAATTATTTTCAATTATTTTCAATTATTTATAATTATTTTCAATTATTTTCAATTATTTTCAATTATTTTCAATTATTTATAATTATTTTCAATTATTTATCAATTATTTTCAATTATTCTCAAATATTTTCAATTATTTATCAATTATTTTCAATTATTTATAATGATTTTCAATTATTTTCAATTATTTATATATTATTTATAATTGTTTTCAATTATTTATAATTATTTTCAATTATTTTAAATTATTTTCAATTATTTTCACTTATTTATAATTATTTTCAATTATTTTCAATTATTTTCAATTATTTTCAATTATTTATCAATTATTTTCAATTATTTTCCATTATTTTCAATTATTTTCAATTATTTTCAATTATTTTCAATTATTTATCAATTATTTTCAATTATTTATAATTATTTTCAATAATTTATCAATTATTTTCAATTATTTATAATTATTTTCAATTATTTATAATTCTTTTCAATTATTTTCAATTATTTTCAATTATTTTCAATTATTTATAATTATTTTCAATTATTTTCAATTATTTTCAATTATTTTCAATTATTTATAATTATTTTCAATTATTTTCAATTATTTTCAATTATTTTCAATTATTTTCAATTATTTTCAATTATTTTCAATTATTTTCAATTATTTATAATTATTTTCAATTATTTTCAATTATTTTCAATTATTTATAATTATTTTCAATTATTTATAATTATTTTCAATTATTTATAATTATTTTCAATTATTTATCAATTATTTTCAATTATTTATAATTATTTTCAATCATTTATCAATTATTTTCAATTATTTATAATTCTTTTCAATTATTTATAATTCTTTTCAATTATTTTCAATTATTTTCAATTATTTTCAAGTATTTATAATTTTTTTCAATTATTTTCAATTATTTTCAATTATTTATAATTATTTTCAATTATTTTCAATTATTTTCAATATTTATAATTATTTTCAATTATTTATCAATTATTTTCAATTATTCTCAAATATTTTCAATTATTTATCAATTATTTTCAATTATTTATAATGATTTTCAATTATTTTCAATTATTTATAAATTATTTATAATTGTTTTCAATTATTTATAATTATTTTCAATTATTTTAAATTATTTTCAATTATTTTCACTTATTTATAATTATTTTCAATTATTTTCAATTATTTTCAATTATTTATCAATTATTTTCAATTATTTTCAATTATTTTCAATTATTTTCAATTATTTTCAATTATTTATAAATTATTTATAATTATTTTCAATTATTTATAATTATTTTCAATTATTTTCAATTATTTTCAATTATTTTCAATTATTTTCAATTATTTATCAATTATTTTCAATTATTTTCAATTATTTTCAATTATTTTCAATTATTTTCAATTATTTATCAATTATTTTCAATTATTTATAATTATTTTCAATAATTTATCAATTATTTTCAATTATTTATAATTATTTTCAATTATTTATATTTCTTTTCAATTATTTTCAATTATTTTCAATTATTTTCAATTATTTTCAATTATTTTCAATTATTTATCAATTATTTTCAATTATTTATAATTATTTTCAATCATTTATCAATTATTTTCAATTATTTATAATTCTTTTCAATTATTTATAATTCTTTTCAATTATTTTCAATTATTTTCAATTATTTTCAAGTATTTATAATTTTTTTCAATTATTTTCAATTATTTTCAATTATTTATAATTATTTTCAATTATTTTCAATTATTTTCAATTATTTATAATTATTTTCAATTATTTATCAATTATTTTCAATTATTCTCAATTATTTTCAATTATTTATCAATTATTTTCAATTATTTATAACGATTTTCAATTATTTTCAATTATTTATAAATTATTTATAATTGTTTTCAATTATTTTAAATTTGTTTATAATTCTTTTCAAATATTTATCAATTATTTTCAATTATTCATAATTAATTTCAATATTTTCAATTATTTTCAATTATTTATCAATTATTTTCAATTATTTTCAATTATTTATCAATTATTTTCAATTATTTATAATGATTCTCAATTATTTTCAATTATTTATAAATTATTTAAAATTGTTTTCAATTATTTATAATTATTTTCAATTATTTTCAATTATTTTCAATTATTTTCACTTATTTATAATTATTTTCAATTATTTTCAATTATTTTCAATTATTTTCAATTATTTATCAATTATTTTCAATTATTTTCAATTATTTTCAATTATTTTCAATTATTTTCAATTATTTATCAATTATTTTCAATTATTTATAATTATTTTCAATAATTTATCAATTATTTTCAATTATTTATAATTATTTTCAATTATTTATAATTCTTTTCAATTATTTTCAATTATTTTCAATTATTTTCAATTATTTTCAATTATTTATAATTATTTTCAATTATTTTCAATTATTTTCAATTATTTTCAATTATTTATAATTATTTTCAATTATTTTCAATTATTTTCAATTATTTTGAATTATTTTCAATTATTTTCAATTATTTATAATTATTTTCAATTATTTTCAATTATTTTCAATTATTTATAATTATTTTCAATTATTTATAATTATTTTTAATTATTTATAATTATTTTCAATTATTTATCAATTATTTTCAATTATTTATAATTCTTTTCAATTATTTATAATTCTTTTCAATTATTTTCAATTATTTTCAATTATTTTCAAGTATTTATAATTTTTTTCAATTATTTTCAATTATTTTCAATTATTTATAATTATTTTCAATTATTTTCAATTATTTTCAATTATTTATAATTATTTTCAATTATTTATCAATTATTTTCAATTATTCTCAAATATTTTCAATTATTTATCAATTATTTTCAATTATTTATAATGATTTTCAATTATTTTCAATTATTTATAAATTATTTATAATTGTTTTCAATTATTTATAATTATTTTCAATTATTTTAAATTATTTTCAATTATTTTCACTTATTTATAATTATTTTCAATTATTTTCAATTATTTTCAATTATTTTCAATTATTTTCAATTATTTATCAATTATTTTAAATTATTTTCAATTATTTTCAATTATTTTCAATTATTTTCAATTATTTTCAATTATTTATCAATTATTTTCAATTATTTATAATTATTTTCAATAATTTATCAATTATTTTCAATTATTTATAATTATTTTCAATTATTTATATTTCTTTTCAATTATTTTCAATTATTTTCAATTATTTTCAATTATTTTCAATTATTTATCAATTATTTCAATTATTTATAATTATTTTCAATCATTTATCAATTATTTTCAATTATTTATAATTCTTTTCAATTATTTATAATTCTTTTCATATATTTTCAATTATTTTCAATTATTTTCAAGTATTTATCATTTTTTTCAATTATTTTCAATTATTTTCAATTATTTATAATTATTTTCAATTATTTTCAATTATTTTCAATTATTTATAATTATTTTCAATTATTTATCAATTATTTTCAACTATTCTCAATTATTTTCAATTATTTTCAATTATTTATCAATTATTTTCAATTATTTATAATGATTTTCAATTATTTTCAATTATTTATAAATTATTTATAATTGTTTTCAATTATTTATAATTATTTTCAATTATTTTCAATTATTTTCAATTATTTATAATTATTTTCAATTATTTTCAATTCTTTTCAATTATTTTGAATTATTTATAATTATTTTCAATTATTTATAATTATTTTCAATTATTTTCAATTATTTTCAATTATTTATAATTATTTTCAATTATTTTCAATTATTTTAAATTTGTTTATAATTATTTTCAAATATTTATCAATTATTTTCAATTATTCATAATTAATTTCAATATTTTCAATTATTTTCAATTATTTTCAAATATTTATCAATTATTTTCATTTATTTTCCATTATTTATCAATTATTTTCAATTATTTATAATGATTTTCAATTATTTTCAATTATTTATAAACTTTTTATAATTGTTTTCAATTATTTATAATTATTTTCAATTATTTTCAATTATTTTCACTTATTTATAATTATTCTCAATTATTTTCAATTATTTTCAATTATTTTCAATTATTTATCAATTATTTTCAATTATTTTCAATTATTTTCAATTATTTTCAATTATTTTCAATTATTTTCAATTATTTATCAATTATTTTCAATTATTTATAATTATTTTCAATAATTTATCAATTATTTTCAATTATTTATAATTATTTTCAATTATTTATAATTTTTTTCAATTATTTTCAATTATTTTCTATTATTTTCAATTATTTATCAATTATTTTCAATTATTTATAATGATTTTCAATTATTTTCAATTATTTATAAATTATTTATAATTGTTTTCAATTATTTATAATTATTTTCAATTATTTTAAATTATTTTCAATTATTTTCACTTATTTATAATTATTTTCAATTATTTTCAATTATTTTCAATTATTTTCAATTATTTTCAATTATTTTCAATTATTTTCAATTATTTTCAATTATTTATCAATTATTTTCAATTATTTTCAATTATTTTAAATTATTTTCAATTATTTTCAATTATTTTCAATTATTTTCAATTATTTATCAATTATTTTCAATTATTTATAATTATTTTCAATAATTTATCAATTATTTTCAATTATTTATAATTATTTTCAATTATTTATATTTCTTTTCAATTATTTTCAATTATTTTCAATTATTTTCAATTATTTATCAATTATTTTCAATTATTTATAATTATTTATCAATTATTTTCAATTATTTTTCAATTATTTTAAATTATTTTCAATTATTTTCAATTATTTATGAATTATTATCAATTATTTTCAATTATTTATCGATTATTTCCAATTATTTGCAATTATTTTCCAATTATTTCCAATTATTTTCAATTATTTTCAATTATTTTCAATTATTTTTCAATTATTTTCTATCATTTTCAATTATTTATCAATTATGTATGAATTATTTTCAATTATTTATCAATTATTTTCAATTATTTGTCAATTATTTTAAATTATTTTGAATTGTTTTCAATTATTTTCAATTATTTTCAATTATTTTCAATGATTTTTAATTATTTTCTATTATTTTCAATTATTTTCAATTATTTATCAATTATTTTCAATTACTTCAATTATTTTCAATTATTTTCAATTATTTTCAATTATTTTCAATTATTTTCAATTATTTTCAATTATTTTCAATTATTTATCAATTATTTTAAATTATTTTCAATTATTTTCAATTATTTTCAATTATTTTCAATTATTTTCAATTATTTTCAATTATTTTCAATTATTTTCAATTATTTTCAATTATTTTCAATTATTTATCAATTATTTTCAATTATTTTCAATTATTTTCAATTATTTTCAATTATTTTCAATTATTTTCAATTATTTATCAATTATTTTCATTTATTTTCAATTATTTTCATTTATTTTCAATTATTTTCAATTATTTTCAATTATTTTCAATTATTTTCAATTATTTTCAATTATTTATCAATTATTTTCAATTATTATCAATTATTTTCAATTATTTTCAATTATTTTCAATTATTTATCAATTATTTTCAATCATTTTCAATCATTTATCAATCATTTATGAATCATTTATCAATGATTTTTAATTATTTTCAATTATTTTCAATTATTTATCAATTATTTTCAATTATTTTCAATTATTTTCAATTATTTATCAATTATTATCAATTATTTTCAATTATTTTCAATTATTTTCAATTATTGTCAATTATTTTCAATTATTTGTAATTATTTTCAATTATTTTCCATTATTCTCAATTATTTATGAATTATTTATCAATTATTTTCAATTATTTTCAATTATTTTCAATTATTTATCAATTATTTATTAATTATTTATCAATTATTTTCAATTATTTTTCAATTATTTTAAATTATTTTCAATTATTTTCAATTATTTATGAATTATTATCAATTATTTTCAATTATTTATCAATTATTTCCAATTATTTGCAATTATTTTCCAATTATTTCCAATTATTTTCAATTATTTTCAATTATTTTCAATTATCTTTCAATTATTTTCTATCATTTTCAATTATTTATCAATTATGTATGAATTATTTTCAATTATTATCAATTATTTTCAATTATTTGTCAATTATTTTAAATTATTGTGATTTATTTTCAATTATTTTCAATTATTTTCAATTATTTTCAATGATTTTTAATTATTTTCTATTATTTTCAATTATTTTCAATTATTTATCAATTATTTTCAATTACTTCAATTATTTTCAATTATTTTCAATTATTTTCAATTATTTTCAATTATTTTCAATTATTTTCAATTATTTATCAATTATTTTAAATTATTTTCAATTATTTTCAATTATTTTCAATTATTTTCAATTATTTTCAATTATTTTCAATTATTTTCAATTATTTTCAATTATTTTCAATTATTTATCAATTATTTTCAATTATTTTCAATTATTTTCAATTATTTTCAATTATTTTCATTAATTTTCAATTATTTTCAATTATTTTCAATTATTATCAATTATTTTCAATTATTTTCAATTATTTTCAATTATTTTCAGATATTTCCAATTATTTTCAATTTTTTCAATTCTTCTCAATTCTTTTCAATTATTTATCAATTATTTTCAATTATTTTCCATTATTTTCAATTATTTTCAATTATTTTCAATTATTTTCAACTATTTATCAATTATTTTGAATTATTTTCAATTATTTTCAATTATTTTCAATTATTTTCAATTATTTATCAATTATTTTCAATTATTTTCAATTATTTTCATTAATTTTTAATAATTTTCAATTATTTATCAATTATTTTCAATTATTTTCAATTATTTTCAATTATTTTCAATTATTTTCAATTATTTTCAATTATTTTCAATTATTTTCAATTATTTTCAATTATTTTCAATTATTTTAAATTATTTTAAACTATTTTCAATTATTTATCAATTATTTCCAATTATTTGCAATTATTATCCAATTATTTTCAATTATTTTAAATTATTTTCAATTATTTTCAATTATTTGTAATTATTTTCAATTATTTCCAATTATTTCCAATTATTTTCAATTATTTTCAATTATTTTCAATTATTTTCAATTATTTATCAATTATTTTCAATTATTTTCAATTATTTTAAATTATTTTAAATTATTTTAAATTATTTTAAATTATTTATCAATTATTTATCAATTATTTATCAATTATTTTCAATTATTTTCAATTATTTTCAATTATTTTCCATTATTTTCAATTATTTTCAATTATTTATCAATTATTTTCAATTATTTATCAATTATTTTCAATTATTTATCAATTATTTTCAATTATTTATCAATTATTTTAAATTATTTTAAATTATTTTCAATTATTTATCAATTATTTCCAATTATTTGCAATTATTTTCCAATTATTTCCAATTATTTCCAATTATTTTCAATTATTTTCAATTGTTTTCAATTATTTTTCAATTATTTTCTATCATTTTCAATTATTTATCAATTATGTATGAATTATTTTCAATTATTTATCAATTATTTTCAATTATTTGTCAATTATTTTAAAATATTTTGAATTATTTTCAATTATTTTCAATTATTTTCAATTATTTTCAGATATTTCCAATTATTTTCAATTTTTTCAATTCTTCTCAATTCTTTTCAATTATTTATCAATTATTTTCAATTATTTTCCATTATTTTCAATTATTTTCAATTATTTTCAATTATTTATCAATTATTTTGAATTATTTTCAATTATTTTCAATTATTTTCAATTATTTTCAATTATTTTAAATTATTTTAAATTATTTTAAATTATTTTCAATTATTTATCAATTATTTATCAATTATTTTCAATTATTTTCAATTATTTTAAATTATTTTCAATTATTTATCAATTATTTTGAATTATTTTCAATTATTTATCAATTATTTTGAATTATTTTCAATTATTTTCATTTATTTTCAATTATTTTCAATTATTTTAAATTATTTTCAATTATTTATCAATTATTTTCAATTATTTTCAATTATTTTCAATTATTTTCAATTATTTTCAATTATTTTCAATTATTTTCAATTATTTTCAATTATTTTCAATTATTTCCAATTATTTTCAATTATTTTCAATTATTTATCAATTATTTTCAATTATTTTCAATTATTTTAAATTATTTTCAATTATTTATCAATTATTTTCAATTATTTCAATTATTTTCAATTATTTTCAATGATTTGTAATTATTTTCAATTATTTTCAATTATTTTCAATTATTTTCAATTATTTTCAATTATTTTCAATTATTTCCAATTATTTTAAATTATTTTCAATTATTTATCAATTATTTTCAATTATTTTCAATTATTTATCAATTATTTTCAATTATTTTCAATTATTTTCAATTATTTTCAATTATTTATCAATTATTTTCATTTATTTTCAATTATTTTCATTTATTTTCAATTATTTTCAATTATTTTCAATTATTTTCAATTATTTTCAATTATTTATCAATTATTTTCAATTATTATCAATTATTTTCAATTATTTTCAATTATTTTCAATTATTTTCAATTATTTATCAATTATTTTCAATCATTTTCAATCATTTATCAATCATTTATGAATCATTTATCAATGATTTTTAATTATTTTCAATTATTTTCAATTATTTATCAATTATTTTCAATTATTTTCAATTATTTATGAATTATTATCAATTATTTTCAATTATTTATCAATTATTTCCAATTATTTGCAATTATTTTCCAATTATTTCCAATTATTTCCATTTATTTGCAATTATTTTCCAATTATTTCCAATTATTTTCAATTATTTTCAATTATTTTCAATTATTTTTCAATTATTTTCTATCATTTTCAATTATTTATCAATTATGTATGAATTATTTTCAATTATTTATCAATTATTTTCAATTATTTGTCAATTATTTTAAATTATTTTGAATTATTTTCAATTATTTTCAATTATTTTCAATTATTTTCAATGATTTTTAATTATTTTCTATTATTTTCAATTATTTTCAATTATTTATCAATTATTTTCAATTACTTCAATTATTTTCAATTATTTTCAATTATTTTCAATTATTTATCAATTATTTTCAATTATTTTCAATTATTTTCAATTATTTTGAATTATTTTCATTAATTTTCAATTATTTTCAATTATTTTCAATTATTATCAATTATTATCAATTATTTTCAATTATTTTCAATTATTTTCAGATATTTCCAATTATTTTCAATTTTTTCAATTCTTTTCAATTCTTTTCAATTATTTATCAATTATTTTCAATTATTTTCAATTATTTTCAATTATTTTCAATTATTTTCAATTATTTTCAATTATTTATCAATTATTTTCAATTATTTATAATTATTTTCAATAATTTATCAATTATTTTCAATTATTTATAATTATTTTCAATTATTTATAATTCTTTTCAATTATTTTCAATTATTTTCAATTATTTTCAATTATTTTCAATTATTTATAATTATTTTCAATTATTTTCAATTATTTTCAATTATTTTCAATTATTTATAATTATTTTCAATTATTTTCAATTATTTTCAATTATTTTCAATTATTTTCAATTATTTTCAATTATTTTCAATTATTTATAATTATTTTCAATTATTTTCAATTATTTTCAATTATTTATAATTATTTTCAATTATTTATAATTATTTTCAATTATTTATAATTATTTTCAATTATTTATCAATTATTTTCAATTATTTATAATTATTTTCAATCATTTATCAATTATTTCCAATTATTTATAATTCTTTTCAATTATTTATAATTCTTTTCAATTATTTTCAATTATTTTCAATTATTTTCAAGTATTTATAATTTTTTTCAATTATTTTCAATTATTTTCAATTATTTATAATTATTTTCAATTATTTTCAATTATTTTCAATATTTATAATTATTTTCAATTATTTATCAATTATTTTCAATTATTCTCAAATATTTTCAATTATTTATCAATTATTTTCAATTATTTATAATGATTTTCAATTATTTTCAATTATTTATAATGATTTTCAATTATTTTCAATTATTTATAAATTATTTATAATTGTTTTCAATTATTTATAATTATTTTCAATTATTTTAAATTATTTTCAATTATTTTCACTTATTTATAATTATTTTCAATTATTTTCAATTATTTTCAATTATTTTCAATTATTTTCAATTATTTTCAATTATTTATCAATTATTTTCAATTATTTTCAATTATTTTCAATTATTTTCAATTATTTTCAATTATTTATAAATTATTTATAATTATTTTCAATTATTTATAATTATTTTCAATTATTTTCAATTATTTTCAATTATTTTCAATTATTTTCAATTATTTTAAATTTGTTTATAATTATTTTCAAATATTTATCAATTATTTTCAATTATTCATAATTAATTTCAATATTTTCAATTATTTTCAATTATTTTCAATTATTTATCAATTATTTATCAATTATTTTCAAATATTTATAATTATTTTAAATTATTTTAAATTATTTTCAATTATTTTCAATTATTTTCAATTATTTTCAATTATTTTCAATTATTTTCAATTATTTATCAATTATTTTCAATTATTTTCAATTATTTTCAATTATTTTCTATTATTTATCAATTATTTTCAATTATTTATAATTATTTTCAATAATTTATCAATTATTTTCAATTATTTATAATTATTTTCAATTATTTATATTTCTTTTCAATTATTTTCAATTATTTTCAATTATTTTCAATTATTTTCAATTATTTTCAATTATTTTCAATTATTTTCAATTATTTATCAATTATTTTCAATTATTTATAATTATTTTCAATCATTTATCAATTATTTTCAATTATTTATAATTCTTTTCAATTATTTATAATTCTTTTCAATTATTTTCAATTATTTTCAAGTATTTATAATTTTTTTCAATTATTTTCAATTATTTTCAATTATTTATAATTATTTTCAATTATTTTCAATTATTTTCAATTATTTATAATTATTTTCAATTATTTATCAATTATTTTCAATTATTCTCAATTATTTTCAATTATTTATCAATTATTTTCAATTATTTATAATGATTTTCAATTATTTTCAATTATTTATAAATTATTTATAATTGTTTTCAATTATTTATAATTATTTTCAATTATTTTCAATTATTTTCAATTATTTATAATTATTTTCAATTATTTTCAATTCTTTTAAATTATTTTGAATTATTTATAATTATTTTCAATTATTTATAATTATTTTCAATTATTTTCAATTATTTTCAATTATTTTCAATTATTTATAATTATTTTCAATTATTTTCAATTATTTTAAATTTGTTTATAATTATTTTCAAATATTTATCAATTATTTTCAATTATTCATAATTAATTTCAATATTTTCAATTATTTTCAATTATTTTCAATTATTTATCAATTATTTTCAATTATTTTCAATTATTTATCAATTATTTTCAATTATTTATAATGATTTTCAATTATTTATAATTGTTATCAATTATTTATAATTATTTTCAATTATTTTCAATTATTTTCAATTATTTTCACTTATTTATAATTATTTTCAATTATTTTCAATTATTTTCAATTATTTTCAATTATTTATCAATTATTTTCAATTATTTTCAATTATTTTCAATTATTTTCAATTATTTTCAATTATTTTCAATTATTTTCAATTATTTTCAATTATTTATCAATTATTTTCAATTATTTATAATTATTTTCAACAATTTATCAATTATTTTCAATTATTTATAATTATTTTCAATTATTTATAATTCTTTTCAATTATTTTCAATTATTTTCAATTATTTTCAATTATTTTCAATTATTTATAATTATTTTCAATTATTTTCAATTATTTTCAATTATTTTCAATTATTTATAATTATTTTCAATTATTTTCAATTATTTTCAATTATTTTCAATTATTTTCAATTATTTTCAATTATTAATAATTATTTTCAATTATTTTCAATTATTTTCAATTATTTATAATTATTTTCAATTATTTATAATTATTTTCAATTATTTATAATTATTTTCAATTATTTGTCAATTATTTTCAATTATTTATAATTATTTTCAATTATTTTCAATTATTATCAATTATTTATAATTATTTTCAATTATTTATCAATTATTTTCAATTATTCTCAAATATTTTCAATTATTTATCAATTATTTTCAATTATTTATAATGATTTTCAATTATTTTCAATTATTTATAAATTATTTATAATTGTTTTCAATTATTTATAATTATTTTCAATTATTTTAAATTATTTTCAATTATTTTCCCTTATTTATAATTATTTTCAATTATTTTCAATTATTTTCAATTATTTTCAATTATTTTCAATTATTTATCAATTATTTTCAATTATTTTCAATTATTTTCAATTATTTTCAATTATTTTCAATTATTTTCAATTATTTTCAATTATTTATCAATTATTTTCAATTATTTATAATTATTTTCAATAATTTATCAATTATTTTCAATTATTTATAATTATTTTCAATTATTTATAATTCTTTTCAATTATTTTCAATTATTTTCAATTATTTTCAATTATTTTCAATTATTTTCAATTATTTATAATTATTTTCAATTATTTATAATTATTTTCAATTATTTATAATTATTTTCAATTATTTATCAATTATTTTCAATTATTTATAATTATTTTCAATCATTTATCAATTATTTTCAATTATTTATAATTCTTTTCAATTATTTATAATTCTTTTCAATTATTTTCAATTATTTTCAATTATTTTCAAGTATTTATAATTTTTTTCAATTATTTTCAATTATTTTCAATTATTTATAATTATTTTCAATTATTTTCAATTATTTTCAATATTTATAATTATTTTCAATTATTTATCAATTATTTTCAATTATTCTCAAATATTTTCAATTATTTATCAATTATTTGCAATTATTTATAATGATTTTCAATTATTTTCAATTATTTATAAATTATTTATAATTGTTTTCAATTATTTATAATTATTTTCAATTATTTTAAATTATTTTCAATTATTTTCACTTATTTATAATTATTTTCAATTATTTTCAATTATTTTCAATTATTTTCAATTATTTTCAATTATTTTCAATTATTTATCAATTATTTTCAATTATTTTCAATTATTTTCAATTATTTTCAATTATTTTCAATTATTTATAAATTATTTATAATTATTTTCAATTATTTATAATTATTTTCAATTATTTTCAATTATTTTCAATTATTTTCAATTATTTTCAATTATTTTAAATTTGTTTATAATTATTTTCAAATATTTATCAATTATTTTCAATTATTCATAATTAATTTCAATATTTTCAATTATTTTCAATTATTTTCAATTATTTATCAATTATTTATCAATTATTTTCAAATATTTATAATTATTTTAAATTATTTTCAATTATTTTCAATTATTTATAATTATTTTCAATTATTTATCAATTATTTTCAATTATTTATAATTATTTTCAATTATTTTCAATTATTTTCAATTATTTATAATTATTTTCAATTATTTATCAATTATTTTCTATTATTTATAATTAACTTCAATTATTTTCAATTATTTTCAATTATTTTCAATTATTTTCAATTATTTATCAATTATTTTCAATTATTTTCAATTATATTCAATTATTTATAATTATTTTCAATTATTTATCAATTATTTTCAATTATTCTCAATTATTTTCAATTATTTATCAATTATTTTCAATTATTTATAATGATTTTCAATTATTTTCAATTATTTATAAATTATTTATAATTGTTTTCAATTATTTATAATTATTTTCAATTATTTTCAATTATTTTCAATTATTTATAATTATTTTCAATTATTTTCAATTCTTTTCAATTATTTTGAATTATTTTCAATTTTTTGTCAATTATTTATAATTATTTTCAATTATTTATAATTATTTTCAATTATTTTCAATTATTTTCAATTATTTTCAATTATTTTCAATTATTTTCAATTATTTATCAATTATTTTCAATTATTTTCAATTATTTATAATTATTTTCAATTATTTATCAATTATTTTCAATTATTTATGAATTATTTTCAATTATTTATAATTATTTTCAATTATTTTCAATTATTTTCAATTATTTAAAATTATTTTCAATTATTTATCAATTATTTTCTATTATTTATAATTATTTTCAATTATTTTCAATTATTTTCAATTATTTTTAAATATTTTCAATTATTTATAATTATTTTCAATTATTTATCAATTATTTTCAATTATTTTCAATTATTTATCAATTATTTATCAATTATTTTCAATTATTTATAATTATTTTAAATTATTTTCAATTATTTTCAATTATTTATAATTATTTTCAATTATTTATCAATTATTTTCTATTATTTATAATTAACTTCAATTATTTTCAATTATTTTCAATTATTTTCAATTATTTTCAATTATTTTCAATTATTTATCAATTATTTTCAATTATTTTCAATTATTTTCAATTATTTTAAATTATTTTAAATTATTTTCAATTATTTTCAATTATTTATCAATTATTTTCAATTATTTATAATTATTTTCAATAATTTATCAATTATTTTCAATTATTTATAATTATTTTCAATTATTTATATTTCTTTTCAATTATTTTCAATTATTTTCAATTATTTTCAATTATTTTCAATTATTTTCAATTATTTATCAATTATTTTCAATTATTTATAATTATTTTCAATCATTTATCAATTATTTTCAATTATTTATAATTCTTTTCAATTATTTATAATTCTTTTCAATTATTTTCAATTATTTTCAATTATTTTCAAGTATTTATAATTTTTTTCAATTATTTTCAATTATTTTCAATTATTTATAATTATTTTCAATTATTTTCAATTATTTTCAATTATTTATAATTATTTTCAATTATTTATCAATTATTTTCAATTATTCTCAATTATTTTCAATTATTTATCAATTATTTTCAATTATTTATAATGATTTTCAATTATTTTCAATTATTTATAAATTATTTATAATTGTTTTCAATTATTTATAATTATTTTCAATTATTTTCAATTATTTTCAATTATTTATAATTATTTTCAATTATTTTCAATTCTTTTCAATTATTTTCAATTATTTATAATTATTTTCAATTATTTATAATTCTTTTCAATTATTTTCAATTATTTTCAATTATTTTCAATTATTTTCAATTATTTATAATTATTTTCAATTATTTTCAATTATTTTCAATTATTTTCAATTATTTATAATTATTTTCAATTATTTATAATTCTTTTCAATTATTTTCAATTATTTTCAATTATTTTCAATTATTTTCAATTATTTATAATTATTTTCAATTATTTTCAATTATTTATCAATTATTTTCAATTATTTATAATGATTTTCAATTATTTTCAATTATTTATAAATTATTTATAATTGTTTTCAATTATTTATAATTATTTTCAATTATTTTCAATTATTTTCAATTATTTTCACTTATTTATAATTATTTTCAATTATTTTCAATTATTTTCAATTATTTTCAATTATTTATCAATTATTTTCAATTATTTTCAATTATTTTCAATTATTTTCAATTATTTTCAATTATTTTCAATTATTTTCAATTATTTATCAATTATTTTCAATTATTTATAATTATTTTCAATAATTTATCAATTATTTTCAATTATTTATAATTATTTTCAATTATTTATAATTCTTTTCAATTATTTTCAATTATTTTCAATTATTTTCAATTATTTTCAATTATTTTCAATTATTTATAATTATTTTCAATTATTTTCAATTATTTTCAATTATTTTCAATTATTTATAATTATTTTCAATTATTTTCAATAATTTTCAATTATTTTCAATTATTTTCAATTATTTTCAATTATTTTCAATTATTTATAATTATTTTCAATTATTTTCAATTATTTTCAATTATTTATAATTATTTTCAATTATTTATAATTATTTTCAATTATTTATAATTATTTTCAATTATTTATCAATTATTTTCAATTATTTATAATTATTTTCAATCATTTATCAATTATTTTCAATTATTTATAATTCTTTTCAATTATTTATAATTCTTTTCAATTATTTTCAATTATTTTCAATTATTTTCAATTATTTTCAATTATTTATCAATTATTTTCAATTATTTTCAATTATTTTCAATTATTTTCAATTATTTTCAATTATTTTCAATTATTTATCAATTATTTTCAATTATTTATAATTATTTTCAATAATTTATCAATTATTTTCAATTATTTATAATTATTTTCAATTATTTATAATTCTTTTCAATTATTTTCAATTATTTTCAATTATTTTCAATTATTTTCAATTATTTATAATTATTTTCAATTATTTTCAATTATTTTCAATTATTTTCAATTATTTATAATTATTTTCAATTATTTTCAATTATTTTCAATTATTTTGAATTATTTTCAATTATTTTCAATTATTTATAATTATTTTCAATTATTTTCAATTATTTTCAATTATTTATAATTATTTTCAATTATTTATAATTATTTTTAATTATTTATAATTATTTTCAATTATTTATCAATTATTTTCAATTATTTATAATTATTTTCAATCATTTATCAATTATTTTCAATTATTTATAATTCTTTTCAATTATTTATAATTCTTTTCAATTATTTTCAATTATTTTCAATTATTTTCAAGTATTTATAATTTTTTTCAATTATTTTCAATTATTTTCAATTATTTATAATTATTTTCAATTATTTTCAATTATTTTCAATTATTTATAATTATTTTCAATTATTTATCAATTATTTTCAATTATTCTCAAATATTTTCAATTATTTATCAATTATTTTCAATTATTTATAATGATTTTCAATTATTTTCAATTATTTATAAATTATTTATAATTGTTTTCAATTATTTATAATTATTTTCAATTATTTTAAATTATTTTCAATTATTTTCACTTATTTATAATTATTTTCAATTATTTTCAATTATTTTCAATTATTTTCAATTATTTTCAATTATTTTCAATTATTTATCAATTATTTTAAATTATTTTCAATTATTTTCAATTATTTTCAATTATTTTCAATTATTTTCAATTATTTATCAATTATTTTCAATTATTTATAATTATTTTCAATAATTTATCAATTATTTTCAATTATTTATAATTATTTTCAATTATTTATATTTCTTTTCAATTATTTTCAATTATTTTCAATTATTTTCAATTATTTTCAATTATTTATCAATTATTTCAATTATTTATAATTATTTTCAATCATTTATCAATTATTTTCAATTATTTATAATTCTTTTCAATTATTTATAATTCTTTTCATATATTTTCAATTATTTTCAATTATTTTCAAGTATTTATCATTTTTTTCAATTATTTTCAATTATTTTCAATTATTTATAATTATTTTCAATTATTTTCAATTATTTTCAATTATTTATAATTATTTTCAATTATTTATCAATTATTTTCAACTATTCTCAATTATTTTCAATTATTTTCAATTATTTATCAATTATTTTCAATTATTTATAATGATTTTCAATTATTTTCAATTATTTATAAATTATTTATAATTGTTTTCAATTATTTATAATTATTTTCAATTATTTTCAATTATTTTCAATTATTTATAATTATTTTCAATTATTTTCAATTCTTTTCAATTATTTTGAATTATTTATAATTATTTTCAATTATTTATAATTATTTTCAATTATTTTCAATTATTTTCAATTATTTATAATTATTTTCAATTATTTTCAATTATTTTAAATTTGTTTATAATTATTTTCAAATATTTATCAATTATTTTCAATTATTCATAATTAATTTCAATATTTTCAATTATTTTCAATTATTTTCAAATATTTATCAATTATTTTCAATTATTTTCCATTATTTATCAATTATTTTCAATTATTTATAATGATTTTCAATTATTTTCAATTATTTATAAACTTTTTATAATTGTTTTCAATTATTTATAATTATTTTCAATTATTTTCAATTATTTTCACTTATTTATAATTATTCTCAATTATTTTCAATTATTTTCAATTATTTTCAATTATTTATCAATTATTTTCAATTATTTTCAATTATTTTCAATTATTTTCAATTATTTTCAATTATTTTCAATTATTTATCAATTATTTTCAATTATTTATAATTATTTTCAATAATTTATCAATTATTTTCAATTATTTATAATTATTTTCAATTATTTATAATTTTTTTCAATTATTTTCAATTATTTTCTATTATTTTCAATTATTTATCAATTATTTTCAATTATTTATAATGATTTTCAATTATTTTCAATTATTTATAAATTATTTATAATTGTTTTCAATTATTTATAATTATTTTCAATTATTTTAAATTATTTTCAATTATTTTCACTTATTTATAATTATTTTCAATTATTTTCAATTATTTTCAATTATTTTCAATTATTTTCAATTATTTTCAATTATTTTCAATTATTTTCAATTATTTATCAATTATTTTCAATTATTTTCAATTATTTTAAATTATTTTCAATTATTTTCAATTATTTTCAATTATTTTCAATTATTTATCAATTATTTTCAATTATTTATAATTATTTTCAATAATTTATCAATTATTTTCAATTATTTATAATTATTTTCAATTATTTATATTTCTTTTCAATTATTTTCAATTATTTTCAATTATTTTCAATTATTTTCAATTATTTATCAATTATTTTCAATTATTTATAATTATTTTCAATCATTTATCAATTATTTTCAATTATTTATAATTATTTATAATTCTTTTCAATTATTTTCAATTATTTTCAATTATTTTCAAGTATTTATAATTTTTTTCAATTATTTTCAATTATTTTCAATTATTTATAATTATTTTCAATTATTTTCAATTATTTTCAATTATTTATAATTATTTTCAATTATTTATCAATTATTTTCAATTATTCTCAATTATTTTCAATTATTTATCAATTATTTTCAATTATTTATAATGATTTTCAATTATTTTCAATTATTTATAAATTATTTATAATTGTTTTCAATTATTTATAATTATTTTCAATTATTTTCAATTATTTTCAATTATTTATAATTATTTTCAATTATTTTCAATTCTTTTCAATTATTTTGAATTATTTTCAATTATTTATAATTATTTTCAATTATTTTCAATTATTTTCAATTATTTTCAATTATTTATAATTATTTTCAATTATTTTCAATTATTTTAAATTTGTTTATAATTATTTTCAAATATTTATCAATTATTTTCAATTATTCATAATTAATTTCAATATTTTCAATTATTTTCAATTATTTATCAATTATTTTCAATTATTTTCAATTATTTATCAATTATTTTCAATTATTTATAATGATTTTCAATTATTTTCAATTATTTATAAATTATTTAAAATTGTTTTCAATTATTTATAATTATTTTCAATTATTTTCAATTATTTTCAATTATTTTCACTTATTTATAATTATTTTCAATTATTTTCAATTATTTTCAATTATTTTCAATTATTTATCAATTATTTTCAATTATTTTCAATTATTTTCATTTATTTTCAATTATTTTCAATTATTTTCAATTATTTATCAATTATTTTCAATTATTTATAATTATTTTCAATAATTTATCAATTATTTTCAATAATTTATAATTATTTTCAATTATTTATAATTCTTTTCAATTATTTTCAATTATTTTCAATTATTTTCAATTATTTTCAATTATTTATAATTATTTTCAATTATTTTCAATTATTTTCAATTATTTTCAATTATTTTCAATTATTTTCAATTATTTTCAATTATTTATAATTATTTTCAATTATTTTCAATTATTTTCAATTATTTATAATTATTTTCAATTATTTATAATTATTTTCAATTACTTATAATTATTTTCAATTATTTATCAATTATTTTCAATTATTTATAATTATTTTCAATCATTTATCAATTATTTTCAATTATTTATAATTCTTTTCAATTATTTATAATTCTTTTCAATTATTTTAAATTATTTTCAATTATTTTCAAGTATTTATTATTTTTTTCAATTATTTTCAATTATTTTCAATTATTTATAATTATTTTCAATTATTTTCAATTATTTATAATTATTTTCAATTATTTATCAATTATTTTCAATTATTCTCAAATATTTTCAATTATTTATCAATTATTTTCAATTATTTATAATGATTTTCAATTATTTTCAATTATTTATAAATTATTTATAATTGTTTTCAATTATTTATAATTATTTTCAATTATTTTAAATTATTTTCAATTATGTTCACTTATTTATAATTATTTTCAATTATTTTCAATTATTTTCAATTATTTTCAATTATTTTCAATTATTTATCAATTATTTTAAATCATTTTCAATTATTTTCAATTATTTTCAATTATTTTCAATTATTTATCAATTATTTTCAATTATTTATAATTATTTTCAATTATTTATAATTATTTTCAATTATTTATAATTCTTTTCAATTATTTATAATTCTTTTCAATTATTTTCAATTATTTTCAATTATTTATAATTATTTTCAATTATTTTCAATTATTTTCAATTATTTATAATTATTTTCAATTATTTATCAATTATTTTCAATTATTCTCAATTATTTTCAATTATTTATCAATTATTTTCAATTATTTATAATGATTTTCAATTATTTTCAATTATTTATAAATTATTTATAATTGTTTTCAATTATTTATAATTATTTTCAATTATTTTCAATTATTTTCAATTATTTATAATTATTTTCAATTATTTTCAATTCTTTTCAATTATTTTGAATTATTTTCAATTATTTATAATTATTTTCAATTATTTTCAATTATTTTCAATTATTTTCAATTATTTATAATTATTTTCAATTATTTTCAATTATTTTAAATTTGTTTATAATTATTTTCAAATATTTATCAATTATTTTCAATTATTCATAATTAATTTCAATTTTTTCAATTATTTTCAATTATTTATCAATTATTTTCAATTATTTTCAATTATTTATCAATTATTTTCAATTATTTATAATGATTTTCAATTATTTTCAATTATTTATAAATTATTTAAAATTGTTTTCAATTATTTATAATTATTTTCAATTATTTTCAATTATTTTCAATTATTTTCACTTATTTATAATTATTTTCAATTATTTTCAATTATTTTCAATTATTTTCAATTATTTATCAATTATTTTCAATTATTTTCAATTATTTTCATTTATTTTCAATTATTTTCAATTATTTTCAATTATTTATCAATTATTTTCAATTATTTATAATTATTTTCAATAATTTATCAATTATTTTCAATAATTTATAATTATTTTCAATTATTTATAATTCTTTTCAATTATTTTCAATTATTTTCAATTATTTTCAATTATTTTCAATTATTTTCAATTATTTATAATTATTTTCAATTATTTTCAATTATTTTCAATTATTTTCAATTATTTTCAATTATTTTCAATTATTTTCAATTATTTATAATTATTTTCAATTATTTTCAATTATTTTCAATTATTTATAATTATTTTCAATTATTTATAATTATTTTCAATTACTTATAATTATTTTCAATTATTTATCAATTATTTTCAATTATTTATAATTATTTTCAATCATTTATCAATTATTTTCAATTATTTATAATTCTTTTCAATTATTTATAATTCTTTTCAATTATTTTCAATTATTTTCAATTATTTTCAAGTATTTATAATTTTTTTCAATTATTTTCAATTATTTTCAATTATTTATAATTATTTTCAATTATTTTCAATTATTTTCAATTATTTATAATTATTTTCAATTATTTATCAATTATTTTCAATTATTCTCAAATATTTTCAATTATTTATCAATTATTTTCAATTATTTATAATGATTTTCAATTATTTTCAATTATTTATAAATTATTTATAATTGTTTTCAATTATTTATAATTATTTTCAATTATTTTAAATTATTTTCAATTATGTTCACTTATTTATAATTATTTTCAATTATTTTCAATTATTTTCAATTATTTTCAATTATTTTCAATTATTTATCAATTATTTTAAATCATTTTCAATTATTTTCAATTATTTTCAATTATTTTCAATTATTTATCAATTATTTTCAATTATTTATAATTATTTTTAATAATTTATCAATTATTTTCAATTATTTATAATTATTTTCAATTATTTATAATTCTTTTCAATTATTTATAATTCTTTTCAATTATTTTCAATTATTTTCAATTATTTTCAATTATTTTCAATTATTTTCAATTATTTATCAATTATTTCAATTATTTATAATTATTTTCAATCATTTATCAATTATTTTCAATTATTTATAATTCTTTTCAATTATTTATAATTCTTTTCAATTATTTTCAATTATTTATAAATTATTTATAATTGTTTTCAATTATTTTCAATTATTTATAATTATTTTAAATTATTTTCAATTATTTTCAATTATTTATAATTATTTTCAATTATTTATCAATTATTTTCTATTATTTATAATTAACTTCAATTATTTTCAATTATTTTCAATTATTTTCAATTATTTTCAATTATTTTCAATTATTTTCAATTATTTTCAATTATTTATCAATTATTTTCAATTATTTATAAATTATTTATAATTGTTTTCAATTATTTATAATTATTTTCAATTATTTTAAATTATTTTCAATTATTTTCACTTATTTATAATTATTTTCAATTATTTTCAATTATTTTCAATTATTTTCAATTATTTTCAATTATTTTCAATTATTTTCAATTATTTATCAATTATTTTCAATTATTTTAAATTATTTTCAATTATTTTCAATTATTTTCAATTATTTATCAATTATTTTCAATTATTTATAAATTATTTATAATTGTTTTCAATTATTTATAATTATTTTCAATTATTTTAAATTATTTTCAATTATTTTCACTTATTTATAATTATTTTCAATTATTTTCAATTATTTTCAATTATTTTCAATTATTTTCAATTATTTTCAATTATTTTCAATTATTTATCAATTATTTTCAATTATTTTAAATTATTTTCAATTATTTTCAATTATTTTCAATTATTTATCAATTATTTTCAATTATTTATAATTATTTTCAATTATTTATAATTATTTTCAATTACTTATAATTATTTTCAATTATTTATCAATTATTTTCAATTATTTATAATTATTTTCAATCATTTATCAATTATTTTCAATTATTTATAATTCTTTTCAATTATTTATAATTCTTTTCAATTATTTTCAATTATTTTCAATTATTTTCAAGTATTTATAATTTTTTTCAATTATTTTCAATTATTTTCAATTATTTATAATTATTTTCAATTATTTTCAATTATTTTCAATTATTTATAATTATTTTCAATTATTTATCAATTATTTTCAATTATTCTCAAATATTTTCAATTATTTATCAATTATTTTCAATTATTTATAATGATTTTCAATTATTTTCAATTATTTATAAATTATTTATAATTGTTTTCAATTATTTATAATTATTTTCAATTATTTTAAATTATTTTCAATTATGTTCACTTATTTATAATTATTTTCAATTATTTTCAATTATTTTCAATTATTTTCAATTATTTTCAATTATTTATCAATTATTTTAAATCATTTTCAATTATTTTCAATTATTTTCAATTATTTTCAATTATTTATCAATTATTTTCAATTATTTATAATTATTTTTAATAATTTATCAATTATTTTCAATTATTTATAATTATTTTCAATTATTTATAATTCTTTTCAATTATTTATAATTCTTTTCAATTATTTTCAATTATTTTCAATTATTTTCAATTATTTTCAATTATTTTCAATTATTTATCAATTATTTCAATTATTTATAATTATTTTCAATCATTTATCAATTATTTTCAATTATTTATAATTCTTTTCAATTATTTATAATTCTTTTCAATTATTTTCAATTATTTATAAATTATTTATAATTGTTTTCAATTATTTTCAATTATTTATAATTATTTTAAATTATTTTCAATTATTTTCAATTATTTATAATTATTTTCAATTATTTATCAATTATTTTCTATTATTTATAATTAACTTCAATTATTTTCAATTATTTTCAATTATTTTCAATTATTTTCAATTATTTTCAATTATTTTCAATTATTTTCAATTATTTATCAATTATTTTCAATTATTTATAAATTATTTATAATTGTTTTCAATTATTTATAATTATTTTCAATTATTTTAAATTATTTTCAATTATTTTCACTTATTTATAATTATTTTCAATTATTTTCAATTATTTTCAATTATTTTCAATTATTTTCAATTATTTTCAATTATTTTCAATTATTTATCAATTATTTTCAATTATTTTAAATTATTTTCAATTATTTTCAATTATTTTCAATTATTTATCAATTATTTTCAATTATTTATAATTATTTTCAATAATTTATCAATTATTTTCAATTATTTATAATTATTTTCAATTATTTATATTTCTTTTCAATTATTTTCAATTATTTTCAATTATTTTCAATTATTTTCAATTATTTTCAATTATTTTCAATTATTTTCAATTATTTATCAATTATTTTCAATTATTTATAATTATTTTCAATCATTTATCAATTATTTTCAATTATTTATAATTCTTTTCAATTATTTATAATTCTTTTCAATTATTTTCAATTATTTTCAATTCTTTTCAATTATTTTGAATTATTTATAATTATTTTCAATTATTTATAATTATTTTCAATTATTTTCAATTATTTTCAATTATTTTCAATTATTTATAATTATTTTCAATTATTTTCAATTATTTTAAATTTGTTTATAATTATTTTCAAATATTTATCAATTATTTTCAATTATTCATAATTAATTTCAATATTTTCAATTATTTTCAATTATTTATCAATTATTTTCAATTATTTTCAATTATTTATCAATTATTTTCAATTATTTATAATGATTTTCAATTATTTTCAATTATTTATAAATTATTTAAAATTGTTTTCAATTATTTATAATTATTTTCAATTATTTTCAATTATTTTCAATTATTTTCACTTATTTATAATTATTTTCAATTATTTTCAATTATTTTCAATTATTTTCAATTATTTATCAATTATTTTCAATTATTTTCAATTATTTTCAATTATTTTCAATTATTTTCAATTATTTATCAATTATTTTCAATTATTTATAATTATTTTCAATAATTTATCAATTATTTTCAATTATTTATAATTATTTTCAATTATTTATAATTCTTTTCAATTATTTTCAATTATTTTCAATTATTTTCAATTATTTTCAATTATTTATCAATTATTTTCAATTATTCTCAAATATTTTCAATTATTTATCAATTATTTTCAATTATTTATAATGATTTTCAATTATTTTCAATTATTTATAAATTATTTATAATTGTTTTCAATTATTTATAATTATTTTCAATTATTTTAAATTATTTTCAATTATTTTCACTTATTTATAATTATTTTCAATTATTTTCAATTATTTTCAATTATTTTCAATTATTTTCAATTATTTATCAATTATTTTAAATTATTTTCAATTATTTTCAATTATTTTCAATTATTTTCAATTATTTTCAATTATTTATCAATTATTTTCAATTATTTATAATTATTTTCAATAATTTATCAATTATTTTCAATTATTTATAATTATTTTCAATTATTTATATTTCTTTTCAATTATTTTCAATTATTTTCAATTATTTTCAATTATTTTCAATTATTTTCAATTATTTTCAATTATTTATCAATTATTTCAATTATTTATAATTATTTTCAATCATTTATCAATTATTTTCAATTATTTATAATTCTTTTCAATTATTTATAATTCTTTTCAATTATTTTCAATTATTTTCAATTATTTATCAATTATTTCAATTATTTATAATTATTTTCAATCATTTATCAATTATTTTCAATTATTTATAATTCTTTTCAATTATTTATAATTCTTTTCAATTATTTTCAATTATTTTCAATTATTTTCAATTATTTTCAATTATTTATCAATTATTTTCAATTATTCTCAAATATTTTCAATTATTTATCAATTATTTTCAATTATTTATAATGATTTTCAATTATTTTCAATTATTTATAAATTATTTATAATTGTTTTCAATTATTTATAATTATTTTCAATTATTTTAAATTATTTTCAATTATTTTCACTTATTTATAATTATTTTCAATTATTTTCAATTATTTTCAATTATTTTCAATTATTTTCAATTATTTATCAATTATTTTAAATTATTTTCAATTATTTTCAATTATTTTCAATTATTTTCAATTATTTTCAATTATTTATCAATTATTTTCAATTATTTATAATTATTTTCAATAATTTATCAATTATTTTCAATTATTTATAATTATTTTCAATTATTTATATTTCTTTTCAATTATTTTCAATTATTTTCAATTATTTTCAATTATTTTCAATTATTTTCAATTATTTTCAATTATTTATCAATTATTTCAATTATTTATAATTATTTTCAATCATTTATCAATTATTTTCAATTATTTATAATTCTTTTCAATTATTTATAATTCTTTTCAATTATTTTCAATTATTTTCAATTATTTTCAAGTATTTATCATTTTTTTCAATTATTTTCAATTATTTTCAATTATTTATAATTATTTTCAATTATTTTCAATTATTTTCAATTATTTATAATTATTTTCAATTATTTATCAATTATTTTCAACTATTCTCAATTATTTTCAATTATTTTCAATTATTTATCAGTTATTTTCAATTATTTATAATGATTTTCAATTATTTTCAATTATTTATAAATTATTTATAATTGTTTTCAATTATTTATAATTATTTTCAATTATTTTCAATTATTTTCAATTATTTATAATTATTTTCAATTATTTTCAATTCTTTTCAATTATTTGGAATTATTTATAATTATTTTCAATTATTTATAATTATTTTCAATTATTTTCAATTATTTTCAATTATTTTCAATTATTTATAATTATTTTCAATTATTTTCAATTATTTAAAATTTGTTTATAATTATTTTCAAATATTTATCAATTATTTTCAATTATTCATAATTAATTTCAATATTTTCAATTATTTTCAATTATTTTCAATTATTTATCAATTATTTTCAATTATTTTCCATTATTTATCAATTATTTTCAATTATTTATAATGATTTTCAATTATTTTCAATTATTTATAAACTTTTTATAATTGTTTTCAATTATTTATAATTATTTTCAATTAGTTTCAATTATTTTCACTTATTTATAATTATTCTCAATTATTTTCAATTATTTTCAATTATTTTCAATTATTTATCAATTATTTTCAATTATTTTCAATTATTTTCAATTATTTTCAATTATTTTCAATTATTTTCAATTATTTATCAATTATTTTCAATTATTTATAATTATTTTCAATAATTTATCAATTATTTTCAATTATTTATAATTATTTTCGATTATTTATAATTCTTTTCAATTATTATCAATTATTTTCAATTATTTTCAATTATTTTCAATTTTTTTCAATTATTTATAATTATTTTCAATTATTTTCAATTATTTTCAATTATTTTCAATTATTTATAATTATTTTCTATTATTTTCAATTATTTTCAATTATTTTCAATTATTTTCAATTATTTTCAATTATTTTCAATTATTTATAATTATTTTCAATTATTTTCAATTATTTTCAATTATTTATAATTATTTTCAATTATTTATAATTATTTTCAATTATTTATAATTATTTTCAATTATTTATCAATTATTTTCAATTATTTATAATTATTTTCAATCATTTATCAATTATTTTCAATTATTTATAATTCTTTTCAATTATTTATAATTCTTTTCAATTATTTTCAATTATTTTCAATTATTTTCAAGTATTTATAATTTTTTTCAATTATTTTCAATTATTTTCAATTATTTATAATTATTTTCAATTATTTTCAATTATTTTCAATTATTTTCAATTATTTATCAATTATTTTCAATTATTTATAATGATTTTCAATTATTTTCAATTATTTATAAATTATTTATAATTGTTTTCAATTATTTATAATTATTTTCAATTATTTTAAATTATTTTCAATTATTTTCACTTATTTATAATTATTTTCAATTATTTTCAATTATTTTCAATTATTTTCAATTATTTTCAATTATTTTCAATTATTTTCAATTATTTTCAATTATTTTAAATTATTTTCAATTATTTATCAATTATTTTAAATTATTTTCAATTATTTTAAATTATTTTCAATTATTTTCAATTATTTTCAATTATTTATGAATTATTTTCAATTATTTATAATTATTTTCAATAATTTATCAATTATTTTCAATTATTTATAATTATTTTCAATTATTTATATTTCTTTTCAATTATTTTCAATTATTTTCAATTATTTTCAATTATTTTCAATTATTTTCAATTAGTTATCAATTATTTTCAATTATTTATAATTATTTTCAATCATTTATCAATTATTTTCAATTATTTATAATTCTTTTCAATTATTTATAATTCTTTTCAATTATTTATAATTCTTTTCAATTATTTTCAATTATTTTCAATTATTTATCAATTATTTTCAATTATTTATAATTATTTTCAATAATTTATCAATTATTTTCAATTATTTATAATTATTTTCAATTATTTATAATTCTTTTCAATTATTTTCAATTATTTTCAATTATTTTCAATTATTTATAATTATTTTCAATTATTTTCAATTATTTTCAATTATTTTCAATTATTTATAATTATTTTCAATTATTTTCAATTATTTTCAATTATTTTCAATTATTTTCAATTATTTTCAATTATTTTCAATTATTTATAATTATTTTCAATTATTTTCAATTATTTTCAATTATTTATAATTATTTTCAATTATTTATAATTATTTTCAATTATTTATAATTATTTTCAATTATTTATCAATTATTTTCAATTATTTATAATTATTTTCAATCATTTATCAATTATTTTCAATTATTTATAATTCTTTTCAATTATTTATAATTCTTTTCAATTATTTTCAATTATTTTCCATTATTTTCAAGTATTTATAATTTTTTTCAATTATTTTCAATTATTTTCAATTATTTATAATTATTTTCAATTATTTTCAATTATTTTCAATTATTTATAATTATTTTCAATTATTTATCAATTATTTTCAATTATTCTCAAATATTTTCAATTATTTATCAATTATTTTCAATTATTTATAATGATTTTCAATTATTTTCAATTATTTATAAATTATTTATAATTGTTTTCAATTATTTATAATTATTTTCAATTATTTTCACTTATTTATAATTATTTTCAATTATTTTCAATTATTTTCAATTATTTTCAATTATTTTCAATTATTTATCAATTATTTTAAATTATTTTCAATTATTTTCAATTATTTTCAATTATTTTCAATTATTTTCAATTATTTTCAATTATTTATCAATTATTTTCAATTATTTATAATTATTTTCAATAATTTATCAATTATTTTCAATTATTTATAATTATTTTCAATTATTTATATTTATTTTCAATTATTTTCAATTATTTTCAATTATTTTCAATTATTTTCAATTATTTTCAATTATTTATCAATTATTTCAATTATTTATAATTATTTTCAATCATTTATCAATTATTTTCAATTATTTATAATTCTTTTCAATTATTTATAATTATTTATAATTCTTTTCAATTATTTTCAATTATTTTCAATTATTTTCAAGTATTTATCATTTTTTTCAATTATTTTCAATTATTTTCAATTATTTATAATTATTTTCAATTATTTTCAATTATTTTCAATTATTTATAATTATTTTCAATTATTTATCAATTATTTTCAACTATTCTCAATTATTTTCAATTATTTTCAATTATTTATCAGTTATTTTCAATTATTTATAATGATTTTCAATTATTTTCAATTATTTATAAATTATTTATAATTGTTTTCAATTATTTATAATTATTTTCAATTATTTTCAATTATTTTCAATTATTTATAATTATTTTCAATTATTTTCAATTCTTTTCAATTATTTGGAATTATTTATAATTATTTTCAATTATTTATAATCATTTTCAATTATTTTCAATTATTTTCAATTATTTTCAATTATTTATAATTATTTTCAATTATTTTCAATTATTTTAAATTTGTTTATAATTATTTTCAAATATTTATCAATTATTTTCAATTATTCATAACTAATTTCAATATTTTCAATTATTTTCAATTATTTTCAATTATTTATCGATTATTTTCAATTATTTTCCATTATTTATCAATTATTTTCAATTATTTATAATGATTTTCAATTATTTTCAATTATTTATAAACTTTTTATAATTGTTTTCAATTATTTATAATTATTTTCAATTAGTTTCAATTATTTTCACTTATTTATAATTATTCTCAATTATTTTCAATTATTTTCAATTATTTTCAATTATTTATCAATTATTTTCAATTATTTTCAATTATTTTCAATTATTTTCAATTATTTTCAATTATTTTCAATTATTTATCAATTATTTTCAATTATTTATAATTATTTTCAATAATTTATCAATTATTTTCAATTATTTATAATTATTTTCAATTATTTATAATTCTTTTCAATTATTTTCAATTATTTTCAATTATTTTCAATTATTTTCAATTATTTATAATTATTTTCAATTATTTTCAATTATTTTCAATTATTTTCAATTATTTATAATTATTTTCTATTATTTTCAATTATTTTCAATTATTTTCAATTATTTTCAATTATTTTCAATTATTTTCAATTATTTATAATTATTTTCAATTATTTTCAATTATTTTCAATTATTTATAATTATTTTCAATTATTTATAATTATTTTCAATTATTTATCAATTATTTTCAATTATTTATAATTATTTTCAATCATTTATCAATTATTTTCAATTATTTATAATTCTTTTCAATTATTTATAATTCTTTTCAATTATTTTCAATTATTTTCAATTATTTTCAAGTATTTATAATTTTTTTCAATTATTTTCAATTATTTTCAATTATTTATAATTATTTTCAATTATTTTCAATTATTTTCAATTATTTTCAATTATTTATCAATTATTTTCAATTATTTATAATGATTTTCAATTATTTTCAATTATTTATAAATTATTTATAATTGTTTTCAATTATTTATAATTATTTTCAATTATTTTAAATTATTTTCAATTATTTTCACTTATTTATAATTATTTTCAATTATTTTCAATTATTTTCAATTATTTTCAATTATTTTCAATTATTTTCAATTATTTTCAATTATTTTCAATTATTTTCAATTATTTATCAATTATTTTAAATTATTTTCAATTATTTTAAATTATTTTCAATTATTTTCAATTATTTTCAATTATTTATGAATTATTTTCAATTATTTATAATTATTTTCAATAATTTATCAATTATTTTCAATTATTTATAATTATTTTCAATTATTTATATTTCTTTTCAATTATTTTCAATTATTTTCAATTATTTTCAATTATTTTCAATTATTTTCAATTAGTTATCAATTATTTTCAATTATTTATAATTATTTTCAATCATTTATCAATTATTTTCAATTATTTATAATTCTTTTCAATTATTTATAATTCTTTTCAATTATTTTCAATTATTTTCAATTATTTTCAAGTATTTATAATTTTTTTCAATTATTTTCAATTATTTTCAATTATTTATAATTATTTTCAATTATTTTCAATTATTTTCAATTATTTATAATTATTTTCAATTATTTATCAATTATTTTCAATTATTCTCAATTATTTTCAATTATTTATCAATTATTTTCAATTATTTATAATGATTTTCAATTATTTTCAATTATTTATAAATTATTTATAATTGTTTTCAATTATTTATAATTATTTTCAATTATTTTCAATTATTTTCAATTATTTATAATTATTTTCAATTATTTTCAATTCTTTTCAATTATTTTGAATTATTTTCAATTATTTATAATTATTTTCAATTATTTTCAATTATTTTCAATTATTTTCAATTATTTATAATTATTTTCAATTATTTTCAATTATTTTAAATTTGTTTATAATTATTTTCAAATATTTATCAATTATTTTCAATTATTCATAATTAATTTCAATATTTTCAATTATTTTCAATTATTTATCAATTATTTTCAATTATTTTCAATTATTTATCAATTATTTTCAATTATTTATAATGATTTTCAATTATTTTCAATTATTTATAAATTATTTAAAATTGTTTTCAATTATTTATAATTATTTTCAATTATTTTCAATTATTTTCAATTATTTTCAATTATTTTCAATTATTTTCAATTATTTTCAATTATTTATCAATTATTTTCAATTATTTTCAATTATTTTCAATTATTTTCAATTATTTTCAATTATTTATCAATTATTTTCAATTATTTATAATTATTTTCAATAATTTATCAATTATTTTCAATTATTTATAATTATTTTCAATTATTTATAATTCTTTTCAATTATTTTCAATTATTTTCAATTATTTTCAATTATTTTCAATTATTTATCAATTATTTTCAATTATTCTCAAATATTTTCAATTATTTATCAATTATTTTCAATTATTTATAATGATTTTCAATTATTTTCAATTATTTATAAATTATTTATAATTGTTTTCAATTATTTATAATTATTTTCAATTATTTTAAATTATTTTCAATTATTTTCACTTATTTATAATTATTTTCAATTATTTTCAATTATTTTCAATTATTTTCAATTATTTTCAATTATTTATCAATTATTTTAAATTATTTTCAATTATTTTCAATTATTTTCAATTATTTTCAATTATTTTCAATTATTTATCAATTATTTTCAATTATTTATAATTATTTTCAATAATTTATCAATTATTTTCAATTATTTATAATTATTTTCAATTATTTATATTTCTTTTCAATTATTTTCAATTATTTTCAATTATTTTCAATTATTTTCAATTATTTTCAATTATTTTCAATTATTTATCAATTATTTCAATTATTTATAATTATTTTCAATCATTTATCAATTATTTTCAATTATTTATAATTCTTTTCAATTATTTATAATTCTTTTCAATTATTTTCAATTATTTTCAATTATTTATCAATTATTTCAATTATTTATAATTATTTTCAATCATTTATCAATTATTTTCAATTATTTATAATTCTTTTCAATTATTTATAATTCTTTTCAATTATTTTCAATTATTTTCAATTATTTTCAATTATTTTCAATTATTTATCAATTATTTTCAATTATTCTCAAATATTTTCAATTATTTATCAATTATTTTCAATTATTTATAATGATTTTCAATTATTTTCAATTATTTATAAATTATTTATAATTGTTTTCAATTATTTATAATTATTTTCAATTATTTTAAATTATTTTCAATTATTTTCACTTATTTATAATTATTTTCAATTATTTTCAATTATTTTCAATTATTTTCAATTATTTTCAATTATTTATCAATTATTTTAAATTATTTTCAATTATTTTCAATTATTTTCAATTATTTTCAATTATTTTCAATTATTTATCAATTATTTTCAATTATTTATAATTATTTTCAATAATTTATCAATTATTTTCAATTATTTATAATTATTTTCAATTATTTATATTTCTTTTCAATTATTTTCAATTATTTTCAATTATTTTCAATTATTTTCAATTATTTTCAATTATTTTCAATTATTTATCAATTATTTCAATTATTTATAATTATTTTCAATCATTTATCAATTATTTTCAATTATTTATAATTCTTTTCAATTATTTATAATTCTTTTCAATTATTTTCAATTATTTTCAATTATTTTCAAGTATTTATCATTTTTTTCAATTATTTTCAATTATTTTCAACTATTCTCAATTATTTTCAATTATTTTCAATTATTTATCAGTTATTTTCAATTATTTATAATGATTTTCAATTATTTTCAATTATTTATAAATTATTTATAATTGTTTTCAATTATTTATAATTATTTTCAATTATTTTCAATTATTTTCAATTATTTATAATTATTTTCAATTATTTTCAATTCTTTTCAATTATTTGGAATTATTTATAATTATTTTCAATTATTTATAATTATTTTCAATTATTTTCAATTATTTTCAATTATTTTCAATTATTTATAATTATTTTCAATTATTTTCAATTATTTAAAATTTGTTTATAATTATTTTCAAATATTTATCAATTATTTTCAATTATTCATAATTAATTTCAATATTTTCAATTATTTTCAATTATTTTCAATTATTTATCAATTATTTTCAATTATTTTCCATTATTTATCAATTATTTTCAATTATTTATAATGATTTTCAATTATTTTCAATTATTTATAAACTTTTTATAATTGTTTTCAATTATTTATAATTATTTTCAATTAGTTTCAATTATTTTCACTTATTTATAATTATTCTCAATTATTTTCAATTATTTTCAATTATTTTCAATTATTTATCAATTATTTTCAATTATTTTCAATTATTTTCAATTATTTTCAATTATTTTCAATTATTTTCAATTATTTATCAATTATTTTCAATTATTTATAATTATTTTCAATAATTTATCAATTATTTTCAATTATTTATAATTATTTTCGATTATTTATAATTCTTTTCAATTATTATCAATTATTTTCAATTATTTTCAATTATTTTCAATTTTTTTCAATTATTTATAATTATTTTCAATTATTTTCAATTATTTTCAATTATTTTCAATTATTTATAATTATTTTCTATTATTTTCAATTATTTTCAATTATTTTCAATTATTTTCAATTATTTTCAATTATTTTCAATTATTTATAATTATTTTCAATTATTTTCAATTATTTTCAATTATTTATAATTATTTTCAATTATTTATAATTATTTTCAATTATTTATAATTATTTTCAATTATTTATCAATTATTTTCAATTATTTATAATTATTTTCAATCATTTATCAATTATTTTCAATTATTTATAATTCTTTTCAATTATTTATAATTCTTTTCAATTATTTTCAATTATTTTCAATTATTTTCAAGTATTTATAATTTTTTTCAATTATTTTCAATTATTTTCAATTATTTATAATTATTTTCAATTATTTTCAATTATTTTCAATTATTTTCAATTATTTATCAATTATTTTCAATTATTTATAATGATTTTCAATTATTTTCAATTATTTATAAATTATTTATAATTGTTTTCAATTATTTATAATTATTTTCAATTATTTTAAATTATTTTCAATTATTTTCACTTATTTATAATTATTTTCAATTATTTTCAATTATTTTCAATTATTTTCAATTATTTTCAATTATTTTCAATTATTTTCAATTATTTTCAATTATTTTAAATTATTTTCAATTATTTATCAATTATTTTAAATTATTTTCAATTATTTTAAATTATTTTCAATTATTTTCAATTATTTTCAATTATTTATGAATTATTTTCAATTATTTATAATTATTTTCAATAATTTATCAATTATTTTCAATTATTTATAATTATTTTCAATTATTTATATTTCTTTTCAATTATTTTCAATTATTTTCAATTATTTTCAATTATTTTCAATTATTTTCAATTAGTTATCAATTATTTTCAATTATTTATAATTATTTTCAATCATTTATCAATTATTTTCAATTATTTATAATTCTTTTCAATTATTTATAATTCTTTTCAATTATTTATAATTCTTTTCAATTATTTTCAATTATTTTCAATTATTTATCAATTATTTTCAATTATTTATAATTATTTTCAATAATTTATCAATTATTTTCAATTATTTATAATTATTTTCAATTATTTATAATTCTTTTCAATTATTTTCAATTATTTTCAATTATTTTCAATTATTTATAATTATTTTCAATTATTTTCAATTATTTTCAATTATTTTCAATTATTTATAATTATTTTCAATTATTTTCAATTATTTTCAATTATTTTCAATTATTTTCAATTATTTTCAATTATTTTCAATTATTTATAATTATTTTCAATTATTTTCAATTATTTTCAATTATTTATAATTATTTTCAATTATTTATAATTATTTTCAATTATTTATAATTATTTTCAATTATTTATCAATTATTTTCAATTATTTATAATTATTTTCAATCATTTATCAATTATTTTCAATTATTTATAATTCTTTTCAATTATTTATAATTCTTTTCAATTATTTTCAATTATTTTCCATTATTTTCAAGTATTTATAATTTTTTTCAATTATTTTCAATTATTTTCAATTATTTATAATTATTTTCAATTATTTTCAATTATTTTCAATTATTTATAATTATTTTCAATTATTTATCAATTATTTTCAATTATTCTCAAATATTTTCAATTATTTATCAATTATTTTCAATTATTTATAATGATTTTCAATTATTTTCAATTATTTATAAATTATTTATAATTGTTTTCAATTATTTATAATTATTTTCAATTATTTTCACTTATTTATAATTATTTTCAATTATTTTCAATTATTTTCAATTATTTTCAATTATTTTCAATTATTTATCAATTATTTTAAATTATTTTCAATTATTTTCAATTATTTTCAATTATTTTCAATTATTTTCAATTATTTTCAATTATTTATCAATTATTTTCAATTATTTATAATTATTTTCAATAATTTATCAATTATTTTCAATTATTTATAATTATTTTCAATTATTTATATTTCTTTTCAATTATTTTCAATTATTTTCAATTATTTTCAATTATTTTCAATTATTTTCAATTATTTATCAATTATTTCAATTATTTATAATTATTTTCAATCATTTATCAATTATTTTCAATTATTTATAATTCTTTTCAATTATTTATAATTATTTATAATTCTTTTCAATTATTTTCAATTATTTTCAATTATTTTCAAGTATTTATCATTTTTTTCAATTATTTTCAATTATTTTCAATTATTTATAATTATTTTCAATTATTTTCAATTATTTTCAATTATTTATAATTATTTTCAATTATTTATCAATTATTTTCAACTATTCTCAATTATTTTCAATTATTTTCAATTATTTATCAGTTATTTTCAATTATTTATAATGATTTTCAATTATTTTCAATTATTTATAAATTATTTATAATTGTTTTCAATTATTTATAATTATTTTCAATTATTTTCAATTATTTTCAATTATTTATAATTATTTTCAATTATTTTCAATTCTTTTCAATTATTTGGAATTATTTATAATTATTTTCAATTATTTATAATCATTTTCAATTATTTTCAATTATTTTCAATTATTTTCAATTATTTATAATTATTTTCAATTATTTTCAATTATTTTAAATTTGTTTATAATTATTTTCAAATATTTATCAATTATTTTCAATTATTCATAACTAATTTCAATATTTTCAATTATTTTCAATTATTTTCAATTATTTATCGATTATTTTCAATTATTTTCCATTATTTATCAATTATTTTCAATTATTTATAATGATTTTCAATTATTTTCAATTATTTATAAACTTTTTATAATTGTTTTCAATTATTTATAATTATTTTCAATTAGTTTCAATTATTTTCACTTATTTATAATTATTCTCAATTATTTTCAATTATTTTCAATTATTTTCAATTATTTATCAATTATTTTCAATTATTTTCAATTATTTTCAATTATTTTCAATTATTTTCAATTATTTTCAATTATTTATCAATTATTTTCAATTATTTATAATTATTTTCAATAATTTATCAATTATTTTCAATTATTTATAATTATTTTCAATTATTTATAATTCTTTTCAATTATTTTCAATTATTTTCAATTATTTTCAATTATTTTCAATTATTTATAATTATTTTCAATTATTTTCAATTATTTTCAATTATTTTCAATTATTTATAATTATTTTCTATTATTTTCAATTATTTTCAATTATTTTCAATTATTTTCAATTATTTTCAATTATTTTCAATTATTTATAATTATTTTCAATTATTTTCAATTATTTTCAATTATTTATAATTATTTTCAATTATTTATAATTATTTTCAATTATTTATCAATTATTTTCAATTATTTATAATTATTTTCAATCATTTATCAATTATTTTCAATTATTTATAATTCTTTTCAATTATTTATAATTCTTTTCAATTATTTTCAATTATTTTCAATTATTTTCAAGTATTTATAATTTTTTTCAATTATTTTCAATTATTTTCAATTATTTATAATTATTTTCAATTATTTTCAATTATTTTCAATTATTTTCAATTATTTATCAATTATTTTCAATTATTTATAATGATTTTCAATTATTTTCAATTATTTATAAATTATTTATAATTGTTTTCAATTATTTATAATTATTTTCAATTATTTTAAATTATTTTCAATTATTTTCACTTATTTATAATTATTTTCAATTATTTTCAATTATTTTCAATTATTTTCAATTATTTTCAATTATTTTCAATTATTTTCAATTATTTTCAATTATTTTCAATTATTTTCAATTATTTATCAATTATTTTAAATTATTTTCAATTATTTTAAATTATTTTCAATTATTTTCAATTATTTTCAATTATTTATGAATTATTTTCAATTATTTATAATTATTTTCAATAATTTATCAATTATTTTCAATTATTTATAATTATTTTCAATTATTTATATTTCTTTTCAATTATTTTCAATTATTTTCAATTATTTTCAATTATTTTCAATTATTTTCAATTAGTTATCAATTATTTTCAATTATTTATAATTATTTTCAATCATTTATCAATTATTTTCAATTATTTATAATTCTTTTCAATTATTTATAATTCTTTTCAATTATTTTCAATTATTTTCAATTATTTTCAAGTATTTATAATTTTTTTCAATTATTTTCAATTATTTTCAATTATTTATAATTATTTTCAATTATTTTCAATTATTTTCAATTATTTATAATTATTTTCAATTATTTATCAATTATTTTCAATTATTCTCAATTATTTTCAATTATTTATCAATTATTTTCAATTATTTATAATGATTTTCAATTATTTTCAATTATTTATAAATTATTTATAATTGTTTTCAATTATTTATAATTATTTTCAATTATTTTCAATTATTTTCAATTATTTATAATTATTTTCAATTATTTTCAATTCTTTTCAATTATTTTGAATTATTTTCAATTATTTATAATTATTTTCAATTATTTTCAATTATTTTCAATTATTTTCAATTATTTATAATTATTTTCAATTATTTTCAATTATTTTAAATTTGTTTATAATTATTTTCAAATATTTATCAATTATTTTCAATTATTCATAATTAATTTCAATATTTTCAATTATTTTCAATTATTTATCAATTATTTTCAATTATTTTCAATTATTTATCAATTATTTTCAATTATTTATAATGATTTTCAATTATTTTCAATTATTTATAAATTATTTAAAATTGTTTTCAATTATTTATAATTATTTTCAATTATTTTCAATTATTTTCAATTATTTTCACTTATTTATAATTATTTTCAATTATTTTCAATTATTTTCAATTATTTATCAATTATTTTCAATTATTTTCAATTATTTTCAATTATTTTCAATTATTTTCAATTATTTATCAATTATTTTCAATTATTTATAATTATTTTCAATAATTTATCAATTATTTTCAATAATTTATCAATTATTTTCAATAATTTATAATTATTTTCAATTATTTATAATTCTTTTCAATTATTTTCAATTATTTTCAATTATTTTCAATTATTTTCAATTATTTATAATTATTTTCAATTATTTTCAATTATTTTCAATTATTTTCAATTATATATAATTATTTTCAATTATTTTCAATTATTTTCAATTATTTTCAATTATTTTCAATTATTTTCAATTATTTTCAATTATTTATAATTATTTTCAATTATTTTCAATTATTTTCAATTATTTATAATTATTTTCAATTATTTATAATTATTTTCAATTATTTATAATTATTTTCAATTATTTATCAATTATTTTCAATTATTTATAATTATTTTCAATCATTTATCAATTATTTTCAATTATTTATAATTCTTTTCAATTATTTATAATTCTTTTCAATTATTTTCAATTATTTTCAATTATTTTCAAGTATTTATAATTTTTTTCAATTATTTTCAATTATTTTCAATTATTTATAATTATTTTCAATTATTTTCAATTATTTTCAATTATTTATAATTATTTTCAATTATTTATCAATTATTTTCAATTATTCTCAAATATTTTCAATTATTTATCAATTATTTTCAATTATTTATAATGATTTTCAATTATTTTCAATTATTTATAAATTATTTATAATTGTTTTCAATTATTTATAATTATTTTCAATTATTTTAAATTATTTTCAATTATTTTCACTTATTTATAATTATTTTCAATTATTTTCAATTATTTTCAATTATTTTCAATTATTTTCATTTATTTTCAATTATTTTCAATTATTTATCAATTATTTTAAATTATTTTCAATTATTTTCAATTATTTTCAATTATTTTCAATTATTTTCAATTATTTATCAATTATTTTCAATTATTTATAATTATTTTCAATAATTTATCAATTATTTTCAATTATTTATAATTATTTTCAATTATTTATAATTCTTTTAAATTATTTTCAATTATTTTCAATTATTTTCAATTATTTTCAATTATTTTCAATTATTTATCAATTATTTCAATTATTTATAATTATTTTCAATCATTTATCAATTATTTTCAATTATTTATAATTCTTTTCAATTATTTATAATTCTTTTCAATTATTTTCAATTATTTTCAATTATTTTCAAGTATTTATCATTTTTTTCAATTATTTTCAATTATTTTCAATTATTTATAATAATTTTCAATTATTTTCAATCATTTTCAATTATTTATAATTATTTTCAATTATTTATCAATTATTTTCAATTATTCTCAATTATTTTCAATTATTTTCAATTATTTATCAATTATTTTCAATTATTTACAATGATTTTCAATTATTTTCAATTATTTATAAATTATTTATAATTGTTTTCAATTATTTATAATTATTTTCAATTATTTTCAATTATTTTCAATTATTTATAATTATTTTCAATTATTTTCAATTCTTTTCAATTATTTTGAATTATTTATAATTATTTTCAATTATTTATAATTATTTTCAATTATTTTCAATTATTTTCAATTATTTTCAATTATTTATAATTATTTTCAATTATTTTCAATTATTTTAAATTTGTTTATAATTATTTTCAAATATTTATCAATTATTTTCAATTATTCATAATTAATTTCAATATTTTCAATTATTTTCAATTATTTTCAATTATTTATCAATTATTTTCAATTATTTTCAATTATTTATCAATTATTTTCAATTATTTATAATGATTTTCAATTATTTTCAATTATTTATAAATTTTTTATAATTGTTTTCAATTATTTATAATTATTTTCAATTATTTTCAATTATTTTCACTTATTTATAATTATTTTCAATTATTTTCAATTATTTTCAATTATTTTCAATTATTTTCAATTATTTGTCAATTATTTTCAATTATTTTCAATTATTTTCAATTATTTTCAATTATTTTCAATTATTTTCAATTATTTATCAATTATTTTCAATTATTTATAATTATTTTCAATAATTTATCAATTATTTTCAATTATTTATAATTATTTTCAATTATTTATAATTCTTTTCAATTATTTTCAATTATTTTCAATTATTTTCAATTATTTTCAATTATTTTCAATTATTTTCAATTATTTATAATTATTTTCAATTATTTTCAATTATTTTCAATTATTTTCAATTATTTATAATTATTTTCTATTATTTTCAATTATTTTCAATTATTTTCAATTTTTTTCAATTATTTTCAATTATTTTCAATTATTTATAATTATTTTCAATTATTTTCAATTATTTTCAATTATTTATAATTATTTTCAATTATTTATAATTATTTTCAATTATTTATAATTATTTTCAATTATTTATCAATTATTTTCAATTATTTATAATTATTTTCAATCATTTATCAATTATTTTCAATTATTTATAATTCTTTTCAATTATTTATAATTCTTTTCAATTATTTTCAATTATTTTCAATTATTTTCAATTATTTTCAAGTATTTATAATTTTTTTCAATTATTTTCAATTATTTTCAATTATTTTCAATTATTTTCAATTATTTATAATTATTTTCAATTATTTTCAATTATTTTCAATTATTTATAATTATTTTCAATTATTTATCAATTATTTTCAATTATTCTCAAATATTTTCATTTATTTATCAATTATTTTCAATTATTTATAATGATTTTCAATTATTTTCAATTATTTATAAATTATTTATAATTGTTTTCATTTATATATAATTATTTTCAATTATTTTCAATTATTTTCAATTATTTTCAATTATTTATAATTATTTTCAATTATTTTCAATTATTTTCAATTATTTTCAATTATTTTCAATTATTTTCAATTATTTTCAATTATTTATAATTATTTTCAATTATTTTCAAGTATTTTCAATTATTTATAATTATTTTCAATTATTTATAATTATTTTCAATTATTTATAATTATTTTCAATTATTTATCAATTATTTTCAATTATTTATAATTATTTTCAATCATTTATCAATTATTTTCAATTATTTATAATTCTTTTCAATTATTTATAATTCTTTTCAATTATTTTCAATTATTTTCAATTATTTTCAAGTATTTATAATTTTTTTCAATTATTTTCAATTATTTTCAATTATTTATAATTATTTTCAATTATTTTCAATTATTTTCAATTATTTATAATTATTTTCAATTATTTATCAATTATTTTCAATTATTCTCAAATATTTTCAATTATTTATCAATTATTTTCAATTATTTATAATGATTTTCAATTATTTTCAATTATTTATAAATTATTTATTATTGTTTTCAATTATTTATAATTATTTTCAATTATTTTCAATTATTTTCAATTATTTATAATTATTTTGAATTATTTTCAATTCTTTTCAATTATTTTGAATTATTTTCAATTTTTTATCAATTATTTATAATTATTTTCAATTATTTATAATTATTTTCAATTATTTTCAATTATTTTCAATTATTTTCAATTATTTTCAATTATTTATCAATTATTTTCAATTATTTTCAATTATTTATAATTATTTTCAATTATTTATAATTATTTTCAATTATTTATCAATTATTTTCAATTATTTATAAATTATTTATAATTGTTTTCATTTATATATAATTATTTTCAATTATTTTCAATTATTTTCAATTATTTTCAATTATTTATAATTATTTTCAATTATTTTCAATTATTTTCAATTATTTTCAATTATTTTCAATTATTTTCAATTATTTTCAATTATTTATAATTATTTTCAATTATTTTCAATTATTTTCAATTATTTATAATTATTTTCAATTATTTATAATTATTTTCAATTATTTATAATTATTTTCAATTATTTATCAATTATTTTCAATTATTTATAATTATTTTCAATCATTTATCAATTATTTTCAATTATTTATAATTCTTTTCAATTATTTATAATTCTTTTCAATTATTTTCAATTATTTTCAATTATTTTCAAGTATTTATAATTTTTTTCAATTATTTTCAATTATTTTCAATTATTTATAATTATTTTCAATTATTTTCAATTATTTTCAATTATTTATAATTATTTTCAATTATTTATCAATTATTTTCAATTATTCTCAAATATTTTCAATTATTTATCAATTATTTTCAATTATTTATAATGATTTTCAATTATTTTCAATTATTTATAAATTATTTATTATTGTTTTCAATTATTTATAATTATTTTCAATTATTTTCAATTATTTTCAATTATTTATAATTATTTTCAATTATTTTCAATTCTTTTCAATTATTTTGAATTATTTTCAATTTTTTATCAATTATTTATAATTATTTTCAATTATTTATAATTATTTTCAATTATTTTCAATTATTTTCAATTATTTTCAATTATTTATCAATTATTTTCAATTATTTTCAATTATTTATAATTATTTTCAATTATTTATCAATTATTTTCAATTATTTATAATTATTTTCAATTATTTTCAATTATTTTCAATTATTTAAAATTATTTTCAATTATTTATCAATTATTTTCTATTATTTATAATTATTTTCAATTATTTTCAATTATTTTCAATTATTTTCAATTATTTTTAATTATTTTCAATTATTTATCAATTATTTTCAATTATTTATAATTATTTTCTATTATTTTCAATTATTTTCAATTATATATAATTATTTTCAATTATTTATCAATTATTTTCAATTATTTATAATTATTTTCAATTATTTTCAATTATTTTCAATTATTTATAAATTATTTATAATTATTTTCAATTATTTATAATTATTTTCAATTATTATCAATTATTATCAATTATTTTCAATTATTTATAACTATTTTCAATTATTTTCAATTATTTTAAATTTGTTTATAATTATTTTCAAATATTTATCAATTATTCATAATTAATTTCAATATTTTCAATTATTTTCAATTATTTTCAATTATTTTCAATTATTTATAATTATTTATAATTATTTTCAATTATTTATCAATTATTTTCAATTATTCTCAATTATTTTCAATTATTTATCAATTATTTTCTATTATTTATAATGATTTTCAATTATTTTCAATTATTTTCAAATATTTATCAATTATTTTCAATTATTCATAATTAATTTCAATATTTTCAATTATTTTCATTTATTTTCAATTATTTATCAATTATTTTCAATTATTTTCAATTATTTTCAATTATTTATCAATTATTTTCAATTATTTATAATGATTTTCAATTATTTTCAATTATTTATAATTGTTTTCAATTATTTATAATTATTTTCAATTATTTTCAATTATTTTCAATTATTTTCACTTATTTATAATTA